>CM041776.1:359268698-359850629 GCA_023374045.1 Limonium bicolor
GTGTGTGAGTTTCCTGAGGTGTTCCAGGACGATGTGCCAGGGCTACCACCTGATCGTGAGGTGGAGTTTTCTATGAGTTAGCGCCAGGGACTCAGCCTATCTCTAAGGCTCCCTATCGCATGAGTCCGGCAGAGCTTAAGGAGCTGAAGGTGCAGCTGCAGGATCTTCTGGATAAGGGCTTCATTCGCCCTAGTGTGTCTCCATGGGGAGCACCTGTGTTGTTTGTGAAGAAGAAGGATGGCTCCTTCAGATTGTGTATTGACTATAGGGAATTGAATAAGGTTACCATCAAGAATCGGTATCCTCTTCCCCGCATTGATGACCTCTTCGACCAGTTAGCGGGAGCGACAGTCTTCTCGAAGATCGACTTGCGTTCTGGATATCATCAGCTGAAGATTAAGGCCGAGGATGTGCCTAAGTCTGCATTTAGGACCCGATATGGGCATTATGAGTTCTTGGTCATGCCTTTTGGTTTGACCAATGCCCCGTCGTTCTTCATGGATATGATGAACAGAGTCTTCAAACCTTTCTTGGATTCTTTCGTAGTTGTGTTTATTGACGATATCTTGGTGTACTCCAAGAGTGCTGAGGAGCATGAGGAGCATCTGAGGATGGTCTACAGACGTTGAAGGAGAAGGAGTTGTATGCTAAATTGAAGAAGTGTGAGTTCTGGTTGGATAGAGTGGTGTTCCTTGGCCACGTGGTTTCGAAGGATGGCATTTCAGTGGACCCAGAGAAGATTAAGGCGGTTATGGAGTGGGCGAAGCCCACTAGTGTGTCTGAGGTGCGCAGTTTTCTGGGATTGGCTGGGTATTATAGGAAGTTCGTGGAGGGCTTTTCTAAGATCGTATCCCCTTGACTCGTCTTCTTAGGAAGGATGTCAAGTTTGATTGGAGTGAGGCGTGCCAGGAGAGCTTCCAGGAGTTGAAGAAGAGGTTGACTTCGGCTCCGATTTTGACGTTGCCTTCTGGGACAGAGGGCTTTGAGGTGTTCTGTGACGCTTCCCATAGAGGGCTGGGGTGTGTTCTGATGCAGCAGGGAAAGGTGGTAGCATATGGGTCACGACAGTTGAAGCCGTATGAGAAGAATTATCCTACCCATGACTTGGAGCTAGCTGCTGTGGTCTTCGCCTTGAAGATCTGGCGGCACTATTTGTATGGGGTGACGTGTAAGGTCTACACGGATCACAAGAGTCTCAAATATCTGTTCACGCAGAAGGAATTGAATTTGAGACAGCGGCGCTGGTTGGAGCTGTTACATGACTACGACCTGGAGATCCTCTACCATCCGGGTAGAGCGAATGTGGTGGCTGATGCCTTGAGCCGTAGGGGTGCTCCTGGACTTGCTTGTTCGTTGTCAGGGGTTCAGAGGTCTGCTATTGAGCTTCAGCGTATGGGGATTTGGGTTGTTCGGTCCGACCGTGCTGGGATGATTGCTTCGATTCAGGTCCAGTCTACTTTGATTGAGCGGATCAGAGAGGGTCAGAAGGCTGATGCTGAGTTGTGTAAGATCAGGGAGAAGTTGTCAGATGAGCAGGAGTCAGAGTTTTCTGTGTCCAGCGATGATTGTCTACGCTTCAGGGCAGAGTTTGTGTGCCTAGTGGAGGCGACCTTAGGGGAGATTATGCAGGAGGCTCATGGAGCTCCTTATTCGGTACACCAGGAGGGGTGAAGATGTACCAGGACCTCAAGAGTCCTTTTGGTGGGCGAATATGAGAGGGATTCGGATTTTTGTGGCTCGTTGCCAAACACTGCCACAGCAGGTGAAGGCTGAGCATCAGCGACCTGCGGGTCTTTCTACAGTCCCTTCCCTTCCTGAGTGGAAATGGGAGAGTGTTGGTATGGATTTCATTGTGTGGCTGCCTAGGACATCCTTCTGGTACGATGCGTTGTGGGTGATTGTGGACCGGTTGACGAAGCTCAGCTCATTTCTTGCCGTGAGGAAGACCTTCAGCCTTGAGCGCTTGGCTCGGCTGTATGTAGATGAGATTGTGAGGCTGCATGGTTGCCTGCGACGATCGTTTCGGACAGAGATCCGAGATTTGTATCTCGCTTCTGTCCGTAGCCTGCATAAGGCTTTAGGTACGAGTTAGCTTTCAGTTCAGCGTACCATCCTCAGCCGATGGCCAGACGGAGAGGACAATCAGATTTTGAGAACATGTTGAGGGCTTGTGTGCTCGACTTCGGGGCAGCTGGGATCAGCATGTGACATTGATTGATTTCGCCTACAACAATAGTTTTCCAATCGCGCATTGGGATGGCTCCATTTGAGGCGTTGTATGGTAGGCGCTGTAGATCTCCTATTTGTTGGGACGACCTGCGAGAGAGGGCGATTGTGGTCCTGGGTTGGTGCAGGGGGCTGTGGACAAGTCAAGACTATCAGGAGCGTTTGTTGGTTGCCCATAGCCGGCAGAAGAGTTATGCTGATCAGAGACGTCGTCCGCTTGAGTTTCAGTTGTGGGACCACGTGTATCTGAAGATTTCTCCATTAGGGGTGTTGTCCGTTTTGTAAGCGAGGCAAGCTGAGTCCTCGGTTCGTAGGCCTTTGAGGTGCTTGAGAAGGTGGGGCCGGTGGCTTACAGATTGGCATTGCCACCAGCTCTAGCAGAGTGCATGACGTGTTCCATGTGTCGATGCTCAGGAAGTATCTACATTATCCTTCGCATGTGATGACTATGGTCAAGCTTTCGACTCCGAGATGATTTCCTATGAGGCAGTTCCGGTTGTATTTTAGCTCGGGATGTTCGTCGGCTTCGTAGCAAGACATTGCCTATGGTTAAGGTGCAGTGGGTCTGATCATTCGAGCGTGAGGCGACGTGGGAGCTCGAGAAAGAGCTGCGTGCCAAGTTTCCTTCCCTTTTCGAGCAGTGAGTATGTTGAATTTCGAGGACAAAATTCCTTTTAAGGGGGGAGTGATGTAATACTCCGTATTTCGTTTTTCAGATTTCATGACATAAAATTTCCATAACATTTCGGTTAATGTCATTAATTAAAGTAATGCTATGTGGTGCTTTGTTTAGTGATGGGACATCGGAGTCATTGAATTAAAAGACGGGGGCGAGGAGGTCATTCCCCTCTCTTTTATTTTGGTAAGACTTATTAAGGAAAGATAAGTCATTATTTTATTTCTTTTCAATTCACGATCAGTCTGCAAACCGATCGTTCTTCTTCCCGACAGTTTCTGCGCTCTCTTCTTCTCCCTTGGGTGCTTCTGAAATTCTGGTGTGAATTGCTGCTGCTTTGGGATCGTGTGCTTCCCTGTTGTCGTTGTTGTCCTTCTTCAGTAAATCAGGTTTGGTTTTCCTTTCGATTCCGATGGTTTTCGCTTCTGTTTTGAGAGAGCAGTTTTCTGATTTTGGGGTCTCTTCTCTGCGAATTCAGTGGTGCTTGTGCGTCTTCTCAGCTGCGTTTGTTCGCCGGGTTGCTGGCATCGTTGGGATCGCTTCTGCTCTGCAATTCGATGTAAGTGGGGGATGGAATCGGGGTTGTTTGCTCACCCTCGGGGGACTGTTTTATTCTAGCGTTTCTGGTTTGCAATTGTGTTGTGATTGTTGTGCTTTCTCATCGGTTTTGTGTTGTTGATCGATTGGCTAAACCCCCGAGGGTACTGATTTACAATTCTGTGGAATTTGGGTGAGTTTGTGATGATTTTTGTGGTTTTCTGCGCGTCTACCCTTTCTGGATTTCGACAGTTTTGCACTGTCCGGACGTCTGTCCGAACTTGTAAGTTCGGACAGGTCATTGGGCGCGTTTTGTTTTTGAAGATTTTGAAGTGTCCGAACATCGGTCCGGACATGTAAGTTCGGACCTGACGCGAGGACGAATTTTCGTAAAAGTTTCGACGGGTGTCCGAACTTGCAAGGTCGGATGCAAGTTCGGACACGATGGAAGTTTTGGTTTCTGACTCTCGACTTACGTCCGAACTTCGACGTTCGGACGTAAGTTCGAACTTTGGCATTTCTGTGACTTCTGACTCTCGGCATCTGTCCGAACTTGCAAGGGCGGACGCAAGTTCGGACATGCCACTGTTTTGAGCATAACTTCTCTGTTTTAGCTCCGTTTTGAGTTCCGTTTGCGGGGTTGGATTCCTCTATCTGTGTACAAGCTTCTTATGCTGTTTATATGCATTTCCATGCACTTAAGATCTGTTTTGTGAGCTTTTGGTTTTGGGACCTAGTTACTTTGCTTCTGAGCCTTGGATAGTCGGGTCGGGCTGTCCCGTAGCATGCTGCGCAGGAATTCCTTCTGTTTATACTCCTTAGGGTCTCCCTTAGGACGTTATTTGACCGACGGGTCTGTTAGCTGTCTATACGGCTTCTGTTGTGGGATCTTCGGATCCATAGGACCTTACGTGAGTCCTTCTGTTGTGTTAGCTTGTTTCTAGTGTCCCACTCTTCTGTATCCGTTTCTGAAAGTCTGACTATGATTTGAAGTGACGTTCTGCTCTGCTTCTGTTTTGTGCTTCCTTTCTGTCTGATTATATTGACTCCGCCTTCTTCTCTGTTTATAAACTATTCTTCTACTTCTGTTTTGAGTGGGCTTCCTTGAGGAAGTCTTCTGCTTGCTGGGCTGTTTAGCTCACCCCTTTACTTTGTTGCAGATTGAGCTCGTGGGATCTTCTCTTCTCGTCCCCTTCTGGAGCTTCGTTTATTTTATGTTTCTTTAGACTTTGTTTGCTTGCGCGTTGGACGCTTTAGTACTTTGTGTAGCCTTCGGGCCTCTCTTTGTAATTGACTTATAAGTATTTAGACCTTGTAAACTCTTTTGGTATTTATACAAGTTCGTTATTTGGTTTTGGGATTCGTTCTGCTTAGAGCCTTGCGACGTTAGGTAGTAGACTCGCGGCGTGTAACGGCCCTAACTCCTAGGCCGGTTTTAGGGTCGTTACATACACTATGGCTCCTACGACCATTTTATTGTTGTTCCCTTATTATTTATTGGTATTTAGGCTCTTTAGCCTTTTAATTCCATGTATAAATGCTTAAGGCACATTTTCCTTTAAAGCACATTTTCCTTTAAAGCACATTTTTGTGCTCTAAGGTGCGTTTTCGGTTTAAACGCTAATTTCGCTTAATGTGTATTACTAATCTTAGAGGTATTTCACATTTGAAATCTCTTGGGAATTTATTGGTAGTTCCCTAATTTATTTATGCTCTTTAAAACACCTTTTGCTCTAATTATTCCTAAAGCATGTTTTGGTGTAAATTGTTGTTTAACACTTCTTCTAATGTTTCTAAGGCACGTTCTAGCCTTAGTATATCCTAATTAGATAGTTCATTAATATATTGAGGTTTGGGGTATTTCAATCTACACAGGTAACTTCACACTAAAAGATCATATAGATCGCTCAATATCTGTATAGGCATTCTGACTCATAAGGTCTGCCATATGTATATATATTTACCACACTTCACACAACATATCTTTGCATGTTTTAGTAATCAAATACTCTTTGTATATTCTTTGGTATACTCCTCTGTAACCGGTCCGGAGACAAAGGTTTTCATGTCCTCGAGTTCATGAGCGAGTAATACAAAAATACATGTCAACTCCAATTCCACTTTATGCTACTGCA
The DNA here is from genome assembly GCA_023374045.1 of Limonium bicolor. Classification (NCBI taxonomy): domain Eukaryota; kingdom Viridiplantae; phylum Streptophyta; class Magnoliopsida; order Caryophyllales; family Plumbaginaceae; genus Limonium; species Limonium bicolor. The sequence goes on from CM041776.1 coordinate 359,274,273, forward strand.
TCTACTCTTAACGTGGTTAATTGTGACCACTTGTAGGGAGTTTCAGGAATCATCCGACCCTGATGTGATCAGCATCAGTGTTGAACTATCCTTTCACCCCAATTTGTGTTCAGTTTTCCTTGATCTGGCCAAGATCAAGTTCTACCTCCCACGTCAACTTCAAACAACCAAATTTATTCATGTAGCATTTTATATCTTTTAGTCCTTCTAGTCATAATCATAAATCAATACATCTCCAAATTATGGAACTCAGTCCATCAGTCATTCTTAATTCCTCTCAGCAATTACTTAGAGAATTTAATTCCTACCAGGTTCTACATCGGTCTCATACCGATTCATACCTCATAACATTACCATATTTGGTCTCATATCAATACATATCATAGGGATTTTAATTCCCCTGGAGTTTCTACTCCTCTTTTCCTGAATTCTCGCACCGAAGTTAACGAGGTCGTCCTCTAATACATCTGGTATTCGCATTTAATTGTGCGTAATAACCACAACCACATAAGAATGAATACATGTTTTATATAACATACGTATCAAACATCACAACTAATTGTATTGTGCTATGCACACTGTAGGTTACGTACTCAATACGTGAAATATAGGCTAAGCGATTGTACGCTCTACCCCCCTTAAAATGGATTACGCCCACGTAATCAACATTATATCATCCTTGAACATAGGTTCAAGATGTTTAGTGTCATGGAGCATAGGCTTCCATGTAGTCTATCTCACATTATGATTGGGTCAGAGGGTCTTCACCATGGTAATGGCTTAGTCTCTGTATCAAGGATTCTTATTGGTGTTCATACCAATCTTACAACTGTTTCCAGTGTAGTCTCTAAGGCTCCAAAGTATTTGGTAGATAAGTCGTATATTTTATTCGACTGGAAGATGTGAGACACATCCTTCCTTCTTCTCTTTTTAGGTATATCAAACCTTTAAGATACGGTCCACTAGCTTCTGCTGCGACTCTGATAATCTTGGGGCTTAGTTTGCCCTTCCTATCCTTCTTCAATGTTTTACAGCTCCTTTGTATCCTTATAATTAGGAATAAAGTCTCTTAATGGACGCGTGGTATCTTTATCTATACACGGTCTTATGAGTTATAGCTTGTCTATCCAGTTCTCTGGAGATCTGATGTTCATGCTCTTATTACGCCTTCCAGCGTCTGAATTGTTTCCTACTAACTGACCCTCAGTCTGAGATTCTGTATATCTGGACTTACTGTTTAGTGCTTATTGCTCTTCACAGTTTCCTCGAAAATCTTGAGACATATAAACTGTTCATACTTACTAATTAGTGCTTCTCGCACTTCATAATTCTTAATTGTTTCCTCCTGGAATGAGTTCTGACTCTTTTAATCTCATTGGTTTAACTGAGTTCTTCCTCCTCCATTGTTCACGGTAACTTGCTTTTGGTGTGAGTTTGCATCTCTGACTGTCGTACGGAGTCGACTACTTCTCGTGTTCCTTACACTACTCGTTTACATATATGGGGTACCTTACTGATACATTGCTACTTACCTGACTAACTTATAAATAAGTCCATCAGGCCCACAAGCTCCTTTGGAGTGCGGTCGTCCCACATCTCGTTTAAGTATCTCGTAGTGTTCGTCACACGCTTAGTTACAACTAATTTGTGAAGTATTCTATTGTCGATCTCCTCTTTCATCATTCCATGATAACGCACATGTCGTTCTTCTTGAACTTAATCAAGGAATATCCATCTACTGGGTTCATAACTACATTATACCTTCTGTATTTAGTACGGACTCGATCCCTTAGTAATTTGAGGTCTCTTTCCTTAGAGCCTCTTATCTCATTTCTCATGTCGATCCACTAGGAATGCACTTCCAGTCCTTACGGAATGGACAGTGTGCTTCCTGTGAAACTTTCATCACATGGTCCAGGCTACTGGCGTTACTGCACAGTCTGTCTCCCATTTCATCACCTTACTTACATCGGTTTTAATTCATAAATCTGATTGCTTTCGTGTCAATATTTGATGGCTTATATATAGTGGTTGCTGCTTTGCACCGTAACTTAATCTACCTGAAAGGTATTATTCTCATGGCCTCCACTATCAAGTAGCTTTAGCTTTCTCATATTGCCCATTGATGGCACAATTCTTCAATTGTTTTACTTCAACTCTTGTCTTATTTTCTCCCTTTCATGGTGTAAACACTGAGTTCTCTAATTTCGGTGTTTGGCGGTTGCCGTATCGTGTTGTAAAATGGTTATCTCTTAATATGAAGGTGTTCTGCTTCAATCTCAGGTTCGTAAGTAGGCTAATTTTTCTCACATTCTTTCATCCTTTATGATGTTATTTACCATGTAATTTAACCGGTTACTGAAGAAGTCATCCGTTGAATCACAAGCTCTTTTGAGCGTTGGTCACTTGACGTGCCATACTGCGCACTCACAATGTTTATCTCTGACGATTGCTGATTCTTAAATCCTGGGTGTTGGATATGAGGTCTGTCTCTGCAGCCTTCCATATTATTTATGTGTAACTGGAATGTTCTAAGGTAATTTCAAGGTCTACAGTTCCCATTCTTCAATAGAGAGTATTAAATCTCTAAGAAGTGAAAGCCCTTTTTGAGGGGTTTATTCCCACTCATGGCCTCACAACAAGGAGAGGTATCCCCACCCTAAAAGGAATGGTTCGTTCTCCACCCCTGTCAATAGCACTATCTCAACATTCTCATTGGTGCCCTTTCTGGCAATTCTTCCTCAATTTAGTATAGGTTTTCATAACCACTCGTATGTACGAGTTGTAGTTCATTCATGGCCTAGATAAGCCTTTTATGCTTTCCTGCCTCGAGCTCTGATGTATTTAACATCCTTGGCTCGTAGGCCCTTAATGCTTGATTAGTCTCAAGTGATAGCCGGTGTTCGGTTCACTGTTGTATTCTTAATCATCTGTAGGTTATCCACGTAATTCTCTTGTTCTCTGAACTCTGTCAATGTTGGGTCACATCATTGGATGTACTATTGGGTTTACAATAAGTTGTTGTATCTCGCTTCCTGCTGTGGAAGTTCGCTTAGGTAATCCGATGTTAATCAGTGTCTGTGACAATACCTTCGCTCTCATAGACTTGCGTCTTTTAGCAATTAAGGATTAGTTTCATTAGGCCTCTGCCTTCAGGTGTCTAAGTCGGATATTTACCCTGGCTATCATGTGCTGCCATGTCAATACTTTGTTCAACTTTCGTTGACTACGCCACCCGTTAATGACTAATCATACTTGGGTGTTAATGAGTTAGGCAAGCAATACTAACCATCGTTTATGGGTCTTTTTCTGCTCAACTATACCAACTCTATGGTGTAGTCCTTTTGAGGTTCTCTCTTTGTGATTGCACGTCTTTGATCCTAGGTAGGTCATTGCTTAAATTTGTTTTCTCTGATTCTGTTTCTGGGGTTTATCAACATCTTCAATGAAGGTGCTGTTAATGGTATTATTCTGGGAGTTCATCCCGTTTTTATTGAAAGTTGTTATGTCCCATCTTCATTGTATGTCGTAATACCTTCCTTGTAGGTTATTACTTACATCTGGTCTTCTCACATTGTTGAGTAATCTCTTCGGTTCTTCCATTCAAGGTTAGGCTTGGTTTTGGGTTGATGTTCTTACCTGTAGTGTCGGTTGTCTGTTGTTGCGATCACGTCGTTTAGTTTCCTGACCAAGTCCAGCTCCCTGCTGACTGGTGTATTGATTTTTGTCATGGTCAGGCCGTCAGGCCCTCCATTTTTTCGCTCTTCAGTTTAAGGATTTGTAATCCGGTGTTAATATGTATTATACCTGTGGTTTTTACCATTTGATCTTCACGGCTTCCTGTAAAGCTTTATTGCGGCGGCACTTGCCAAGGCAAGTGCGCCATGCAAGATGGGCTATCGGTACTGTGTACGTCGGGAATGGTACATTCTCCTAAACTCCATGTAGGTGGTAGTCCATGGGACTCCTTCTTTGCCCTTTTTGGCCTTGGTTAATTGATTATCTTGGCAGCTTCCTGACTGCTTTTGATTGTATAATTACTTATCAGGGTATTCCTCTTTCTGAGGGAACCCCTTTTTCTTTTGCTTTCGCCATGGTTCTGACTCTCATTTCCACACCTTCGTCGAGGTTATCGAGTATTGACTCTCTTAGGCACTACGTCGTAGTCCTATCTTGGAGTATGACTTGCATATGCATTCGTAGTCGTCTGGCTATTGCAGTTAGGTCTTTGCAACCCCTTTTTTTTTTTAGGTTCGGAGTTACCCGCTTCATACGTGACTTTTAGGTAGTCCCTATGCTCTTACGCGGTATTGTCCCACTGTTATTGCTCCCTTGGACTGTTGTCCGGTGTTTCTGTCACTTCTCTTGTCCTCTAATTGCACTTGTAGTACTTTCCTTCTTACTGGTATGGCGGGGTTATATCGACTGCGTAGCATGTCGACCCAAGTTGCCGGTAATTATTATTCTCTCATTGGTAGGATTCCGTTGGTAGCGCCTGTTTCAACGTTGCGCTCCAATTAGGACCTTCAAGTCTTGAAAGACTATTGCATAACGAGGTGCTTCTCGTATTGCATAATGCTAAGTAATTGCCAGATCGGGTTTTCCCGAGTAAGAGAAAGCTTGTCATCTCTCTGGCGTTCATTTCTGGTATCTTAGAACCAGGGGCGCGGAGGGCAGGTCAGGTATTATAGATATCCGATACACATTGGGGAATCCTAACTAACGCACCTCTCGCACTAACACTCAACCCTTATCCCTAAGTCTAAAGTTCCTAACTTGGTAATTCCTCAGCTCGGAAATTTCCAGTCATCAGAGCGTAACTACGCTCTGATACCACTTTTTGTAACACCCCATCTCCAAATACAATGATCGTCGCCCTAAGTCCATCTCGTACATTAACAACGCAGCGGAAAAGTTCTACTAAATTGGTGTTACCGCCGTTAGTCACCCACGTGACTAACTAGGCCTATTCTCTTACAAGTCACGGTCTGACTAACCGGATAATTACTCGAGCATCTAAAACATTACAATCCACAAACCACAACTTATACCGAGTATCTCATATCCTAATACATCATACTAACATCTCATTAATACACCAAACGAGTGTACATGCACAACTCGTGTAACAAATGTAAAAGCAACCCAAAGTACTCTACCCGCTCCTACTCTCAGGTTGAGTCTTCGTCTGGTACCTACCTGCAAAGTTAAAATCACAGGCCCCAAGGGGCTCAGCACATGGCTGGTACAGAAAACGTGCAGCCCACAAGCTAGCCGGGCTGCACACGACTACTTTGTCGTATACATGCAATTGTTTATTCATACAAATAATAATAAGAAGTACGATAACAAACAACACATTTATGTGAAACATTCACAGCTCAAATAAATCGAACGTCGTAATGGACGCCCATTAATGATTTAAGTTAGTTTGCTAACTCCTGAGGCCTGAGAATTGTTTAGTTCTCGTGTTTGACCATACCTTATAAGTGTCAACCGTTCTCTTAATAGAACTGGTTGTTCTCTAACTGAATTGTTTATTTTTGTCGGGTCATGGTAACCCTAACCAATGAGTTATTAGCTCCATTGGGTTAATAAACATTACTCTTAAGTTATGAGGGGTATAGGCTTGACCCTCCTACGCCTCCTGAATTTGCCTCCCACCTCGAACTGTTCACTCGAGCTGGTCGGGTCAGTTTGTTGACCCTAGGCGGAAGACAGATCTGATACAGATACCGACCTCCTAACCTGAACATGCATTACCGGAGTCAGTCCCGGATTCCTCTCTCCCCAAGTTCCAGTTAGCTGAAGTCTCTTTGGCAATTGGTTAGTTAAACCTCTCTCGGTATTAACCAACTAACAATAGGGAATATTTGTAACCTTATACAATTGTTATTAAACATAGTTAATGAACAAGCTCTAAATCAAGTCGTGTTAGTGTGCAATGGAAACACAATAACAATACAGTAAATCGGTTTCATGCTTAATCTTGTTTGGTCGTATCACAATAACACAGCACATAAACCGAGGTAGACCTCGTTAGCAAACAAGCTACAAGAATCCCATACCGTACACCGGAGATTGGCTAGCTCTTAATCCCACGTTCGCCTAATCCGTCAAACGCCTCTGACTTATCTAGATCTGTAACCAGAACCAGTATTAGTATCCTGTGTCTTAGAACTAATTTGGTTCTTTTTTCAACTTAAACCTCTTCCTAGGTTAACCCGGGTATAATAGTATACCGTTAAACGGGTTCGTTCGTTTAGGAGCGTTTTCGAGCTCAATTTCAATTCATTAACACACTAACGTCGTTAACAGTTATTTAGTTGCACAGTTAGCAACTTTAGGCTCATATGGACCTTGTATTAGATTTTCGTATATTTCACTATTCATCCATATTTCACTATTCATTTATACGGTCTCGTATTCTACTATTCATTTATACGGCCTCGTATTTTACTATTCACCGTATTTCACTATTCACGTATACGTATTTTACTATTCACGTATACGTCTCGTATTTGACTATTCATATATACGTAGTTACTATTCATGTATACGTTTTCACTATGCATGTATACGTATTCACTATTCATGTATACGTATTTACTATCCATGTATACGTATTTACTATTCATGTATACGTATACTATTCACTTATATGAGTACTATTCATGTACACTATACGTATTTATTTCTTTTTCCAATATAACTTGTATTTTCATTAAAATACTTTAAGTATTGATTCCTCCTATACTTATTAAATTACGGGTATACCCCTCGTATACCTAATTTATATACGGGTCTCATTTAAACCCGTCTTAAATTTGTTTATTTTACAACTTGTTTATAAATTCTTTATTTAATTTCCTTAACCTTCTAAACACATAAAAATGTGTTATTTACATTCCTTACCCATAGTTTTCTCTTAATTTCTATTTTACTCATAATAGGTTCTAAACTTGTTATTCATATTTCTAATTTCTTCCAAAGTCTTACTTAATTAATTTCTTTATACTTTTGGTCAATTACCAAAATATACCCATGTTTGACCAGTCTTTTATGGTCAAACCCCCTAACTTTCCATTATTTACAATAACACCCCTAAAGTTAATTTAACTTAACTTTTTATTCCTTTATCCTTTTAATATCTAATCTTTTGCTACAAATTTTATTCTAGCTCCTCTAAACATTTTACAAACTGTCATTGACCAAGTTTGAGCACGTTTGACCAGGGAAATTACCATTTTACCCTTGTGGTCTTTTCTTTTATCCCAAGTCATTTATTCACCAATTTAACTCTAATTTTTTTCTATTTTCTAACTATTTTCCTACAGATTTTTGAACATCAAAAATCATTTTAAACATCTCTAATCCACCAGATTTAATTACCTAAGTTGTAGTATACATATACTATCTTTATTAACCTTAAATATACCAAAAACCTTATAATTCCTTATAACACTTATAAACTCTTTATAAATTGTAAACTTATTCTACAATTATTTTCTCACCATCTAAACTCTCAAAAATTCCATATTGACCTCATATATTTTCGGTAATCACCATTAGGTACTAAAACTTCTTAAATTTCATATTACTCTAATTATACTAATTCCTTTAATTTAACTAAGTTAGATATTTTTTTCTAACTCAATTAATACCCTTAATTTTCGGCATAATAAACCTTAGTTTATGAATTTTCTTGTATATTATGATAGCTTATATTGAAGCTTATATCATAAGGAGTATAAATCTAACTTTAGATTTATAAGATAATAACATTTAAGGTGTCAAAATTTAAATCTAACACCTAATAAATTCGGTAATAATAAACAAGGTAAACAATAGGTTAGATCATATATAGATCATCAATTAGAACCTTGAAATAGGTAGTTGTAGGATTTACCTTGTATATTAACCATTAGCTTAATATTTAAGCTTGATTTCCTTAGAAATTTCTACAGCAATTTGCTAGAGAAATTGGCTCCAAAATTATACAACAAGATGAAGAATAAGATGGGTTAGTATCCCATGCCAATCGGCTGTGACAAAAACCAAAGAACAAGAAGTTTTCAAGAAGGCAATGTTTTACCTCGAGAATCAAAGGCACTTCTTTGTGGTTTTTCCTGAGAATCTGGGGGCTCATGAGCTATGGTTGTAAAGCTCTTGAATAGAGGATTCCAACGAGCTATCAAGCTTGTGATTTGGAGCTAGGACGAGAAAGTTATGATTTCTACAAGACAAGGTGTTCTTTAAGGCTTAAATCTAAGAACATGGAGTTTTTTTGTGTTGTTTCTTCAAAGAGAGGATGAGCTACGAATTTGGGAGCTCTCATTTGACAGGTAAGAGTCTCAATAATGATTCACTAAGGGGACAAGATGATATGGCAATTGAAGAAAGTCTTGGTAGTTGAAATAGTAGAAAATAAAGTATTTTGTCCTTAATGACTCACCCCCTTGATGTCGGCCAGCCTATGCCTCATTTGACCTGAATTTTTTTTGTTTCTATAATGTGTTTATGTAATATTTTATACATTAAACTCGTTCCTAATGACTTATACCTTGTGATAGGTATGTTACAAGGCCGAAAATGCCTTAAAACACATTTTATGTGCTTCCGGGTTTACATTGATTTTGCAATTTGTTTTGGCTAGTTTAAATGTTCCCTTAATATATTTACAACCTTTAGAAACTTTGTTCATGAAATAGCATGTTACTAATTCCAATTTAAACTAAGTTGTTTAGTGGTTTCTCCTTGACTTTCATCAGTTTAGTACCTGTTTACTGTGGACTTTGTATACTTAATTTGTGTGTATACGCTATGGCTCCTATGACCATTTTATTGTTGTTCCCTTATTCTTTATTGGTATTTAGGCTCATTAGCCTTTTAATTCCATGTATAAATGCTTAAGGCACATTTTCCTTTAAAGCACATTTTCCTTTAAAGCACATTTTTGTGCTCTAAGGTGCGTTTTCGGTTTAAACGCTAATTCCGCTTAATGTGTATTACTAATCTTAGAGGTATTTCACATTTGAAATCTCTTGGGAATTTATTGGTAGTTCCCTAATTTATTTATACTCTTTAAAACACCTTTTGCTCTAATTATTCCTAAAACATGTTTTGGTGTAAATTGTTGTTTAACACTTCTTCTAATGTTTCTAAGGCACGTTATAGCCTTAGTATATCCTAATTAGATAGTTCATTAATATATTGAGGTTTGGGGTATTTCACTACACCTTCATTTCAAAAAATCTATCCTTTTACCTAAATATCTACACTTTTTCTTAAATGAGCAAACAAATCTACATTTGCATTTTGAAAATTGTATAATTTTAGTTAAATATCTAATTTGAAAAGAATACTATAAACCATCAATTCTAATAAAGATTACACATTTTAAGCAACTTAATTTATTTAAAAATAACAAATTTAAAAAATCTTTTGACATAAACTTTGTAGCATTAATAGATGTTTGAAAGAAATTTCCACAATGTCAATGTTGTATATTTAGGGAAGTTACTGGTGGCATAATTATTAAAATGCTAGTAATTACTTTTACAATTGGGTGAGAAAAACTTCCTTAAACTTCATCTCCTATCAATAAGGGAGAGTGGTTGATTATAATTGAAAAAGTCTATTATACCCTTGTAACACCCCAGCTCCAAATACAATGATCGTCGCCCTAAGTCCATCTCGTACATTAACAATGCAGCGGAAAAGTTCTACTAAATTGGTGTTACCGCCGTTAGTCACCCACGTGACTAATTAGGCCTATTCTCTTACAAGTCACGGTCTGACTAACCGGATAATTACTCGAGCATCTAAAACATTACAATCCACAAACCACAACTTATACCGAGTATCTCATATCCTAATACATCATACTAACATCTCATTAATACACTGAACGAGTGTACATGCACAACTCGTGTACATGTACAACTCGTGTAACAAATGTAAAAGCAACCCGAAGTACTCTACCCGCTCCTACTCTCAGGTTGAGTCTTCGTCTGGTACCTACCTGCAAAGTTTAAATCACAGGCCCCAAGGGGCTCAGCATATTGCTGGTATAGAAAACGTGCAGCCCACAAGCTAGCCGGGTTACACACGACTACTTTGTCGTATACATGCAATTGTTTATTCATACAAATTATAATAAGAAGTACGATAACAAACAACACATTTATGTGAAACATTCACAGCTCAAATAAATCGAACGTCGTAATGGACGTCCATTAATGAGTAAGTTAGATTCCTAAATCCTGAGGCATGAGAATTGTTTAGTTCTCATGTTTGACCATTCCTTATAAGTGTCAACCATTCTCCTATTAGAATTGGTTGTTCTCTAACTGAATTGTTTATTTTGTCGGGTCAAAGTAACCCTAGCCAATGAGTTATTAGCTCCATTGGTTTAATAAACAATAATTCTTAAGTTATGAGGGGTGTAGGCTTGACCCTCCTGCGCCTCCTGAAGTTGCCTCCCATCTCGAACTGTTTACTCGAGATGGCCGGGTCAGTTTGTCGACCCTAAGCGGAAGGCAGATCTGATGCAGATGCCGACCTCCTAAACCTGAACATGCATGACCGGAGTCAGTCCCAGATTCCTCTCCTCATAAGTTCCAGTTAGCTGAAGTCTCTTTGACAATTGGTTAGTTAAACCTCTCTCGGTATTAACCAACTAACAATAGGGGTACTTAATACTTTATACAATTGTTTATTAAACAAAGTTAATGAACAAGCTCTGAATCAAGTAATGTTAGTGTACAATGGACACAATAACAATACAGTAAATCGGTTTCGTGCTTAATCTTGTTTGGTCGTATCACAATAACACATAGCACACAAACCGAGGTAGACCTCGTTAGCAAACAAGCTACAAGAATCCCATACCGTACACCGGAGATTGGCTAGCTCTTAATCCCTCGTTCGCCTAATCCGCCGAACGCCTCTGAATTATCTAGATCTGTAACCAGAACTAGTATTAGTATCCTGTATCTTAGAACTAATTTGGTTCTCTTTTCAACTTAAACCTCTTTCTAGGTTAACCCGGGTATAATAGTATACCGCTAAACGGGTTCGTTCATTTAGGAGCGTTTTAAAGCTCAATTCTAATTCATTAACATACTAACGTCGTTAGCAGTTATTTAGCAACTTTAGACTTATACGGACCTTGTATTAGATTTTAGTATTTTTCACTATTCATCCGTATCTCACTATTCATTTATACGGTCTCGTATTCTACTATTCATTTAAACGGCCTCGTATTTTACTATTCACCGTATTTCACTATTCATATATATGTATTTCACTATTCACGTATATGTCTCGTATCTGACTATTCATATATACGTAGTTACTATTCACGTATACGTATTTACTATTCATGTATACATATTTACTATTCATGTATACGTATTTACTATTCATGTATACGTATACTATTCGCGTATACAAGTACTATTCATGTACACTAAAAATTTTCGTATACGTCCGTATGATACTCCGTATCATACGTATTTATTTCTTTTTCCAATATTACTTGTACTTTCATTAAAAATACTCTAAGTATTGATTCCTCCTATACTTATTAAATTACGGGTATACCCCTCGTATACCTTAATTTATATACGGGTCTCGTTTAAACCCGTCTTAACTCTGTTTATTTTACAACTTGTTTATAAATTCTTTATTTAATTTCCTTAACCTTCTAAACACATAAAAATGTGTTATTTACATTCCTACACATAGTTTTCTCTTAATTTCTATTTTATCAAATAGGTTCTAAAATGTTATTCATATTTCTAATTTCTTCCAAAGTCTTACTTAATTTCTTTATACTTTTGGTCAATTACCAAAATATACCCATGTTTGACCAGTCTTTTATGGTCAAACCCCTAACTTTCCATTATTTACAATAACACCCCTAAAGTTAATTTAACTTAACTTTTTATTCCTTATCCTTTTAATATCTAATCTTTTGCTACAAATTTTATTCTAGCTCCTCTAAACATTTACAAACTGTCATTGATCAAGTTTGACCACGTTTGACCAAGTTTGACCGGGGAAATTACCATTTTACCTTGTGGTCTTTCTTTTATCCTAACTCATTTATTAACCAAATTAACTCCAACTAATTTCTAATTTTCGTAACTAATTTTCCTACAGATTTTTGAATATCAAAATTCATTTTAAACATCTCTAAACCACCAGATTTAATTATCTAATGTTATAGTATATAAATACCATCTTTTATTATCCTTAAATATACCAAAAACCTTATAAATTCCTTATAACACTTATAAACTCTTTATAAATTGTAAACTTAATTCTACAATTATTTTCTCATCACTTAAACTCTCAAAAATACATATTAACTCATATATATTTTTGGCCTTAATATTATGTAACCAAAACTTCACAAATTCCACATATTACACTTAATTATACTAATTCCTTTAATTTAACTTAGTTATATAATTTTCCTAACTCAAATAAGCCCTCTTAATTTTCGGCCACCCCTTAATAATAGTATATGAACTTTTTTATATATTATGATAGCTTATATTAAAGCTTATATCATAAGGATTATAAATCTAATTTTAGATTTACAAAATATTAACATTTTAGGTGCTAAAAATTAAATCTAACACCTAACAAAATCGGCCATAATAAACAAGGTACACAATAGATTAGATCATATATAGATCAATATTTAGAACCTTGAAATAGGTAGTTGTAGGATTTACCTTGTATATTAACCATTAGCTTAATATTTAAGCTTGATTTCCTTAGAAATTTTGACAGCAATTTGCTAGAGAAATTGGCTCCAAAATTATACAACAAGATGAAGAATAAGATGGGTTAGTATCCCATGCCAATCGGCTGTAACAAAAACCAAAGAATAAGAAGTTTTCAAGAAGGCAATGTTTTACCTCAAGAATCAAAGGCACTTCTTTGTGGTTTTTCCTGAGAATCTGGGGGCTCATGAGCTATGGTTGCAAAGCTCTTGAAAAGAGGATTCCAACGAGCTATCAAGCTTGTGATTTGGAGCTAGGACGAGAAATTTATGATTCTTACAAGGAAGGGTGTTCTTTAAGGTTCAAAATCGTGAAGTTTGGCTTTGTTTTGTGTTCTTCCTTCAAAGAGAGGATGGGTTCCGAATTTAGAAGCTCTCATTTGATAGGTAAGAGTCTGGGTAATCATTCACTAAGGGGACAAGATAATAATGCAATGCAAGGAAGTCTTGATTAGGTGTAATAGTATAAAGTAAAGGCAAATAATGCCTTGGTGAGTCACCCCCCAAATCGGCAGCCCCTAGTCCCATTTGATCTCATTTTTTTGTTTTCTTATTATATTATGTAACATTTGATGGATTAAATTCGTTCACAATGACTTATACCATGTTATAGGTACATTACAAGGCCAAAAATGCCTTAAAACACATTTTATGTGCTTCCGGGTTCACATTGATTTTGCAATTTGTTTTGGCTAGTTTAAATGTGTTCTTAGAACATTTACAACCTTTAGAAACTTTGTTCGTGAAATAGCATGTTGCTAATTCCAATTTAAACCAAGTCGTTTAGTGGTTTCTCCTTGACTTTCGTCAGTTTAGTACCGGTTTTTGTGCGGACTTGTATACTTAATTTGTGTGTATACGCTATGGCTCCTATGACCATTTTATTGTTGTTCCCTTATTCCTTATTGGTATTTAGGCTCACTAGCCTTTTAATTCCATGTATAAATGCTTAAGGCACATTCTCCTTTAAAGCACATTTTTCTTTAAAGCACATTTTCGTGCTCTAAGGTGCTTTTTTGGTTTAAACGCTAATTCCGCTTAATGTTTATTACTAATCTTAGAGGTATTTCACATTTGAAATCTCTTGGGAACTTATTGGTAGTTCCCTAATTTATTTATACTCTTTAAAACACTTTTTGCTCTAATTGTTCCTAAAGCATGTTTTGGTGTAAATTGTTGTTTAACACTTCTTCTAATGTTTCTAATTCATGTTCTAGCCTTAGTATATCCTAATTAGATAGTTCATTAATATATTAAGGTTTGGGGTATATCAACCCTTATTATTATTATTTGATTGTTTTTTTTATAAAACTAATTATTAAATAAATAAATACATATACGGTTGAGATTAATGTTTTAAAAGATAAATTGTAATCTAATGGCTAGATATTGTTTGAGCATATGCCCAAACTTTATACCCATGGGCATGGTCCCCTGTTTGGGCACGGCCCCCACCCGAGCTAGAAGATTACAACATTCGAGTCGGATGAAAATTGGATTGTTTTTATTTGTTGGGTTATCTTTTTGTTATATTAATTTTAAATAGTTGTAATTTTTAATATATAAATTCAGAATAAAAAAAATTATATCATTGTTCACCTAAATTTAAGCTCTTCAAAATAAGACCAGTCATGGATATATTTGGACAACTTAAAAAAATTATTTTTATATGTATATGATAATACATTAAAACAATAATATGATTCATTAATTTTGTACTATGATTCATTAAAATTAATATTATGTTTCATTAAGTGATAAGTGTTGAATTAGATTACAAACTTTGGAACCGATAAAAAATCCTTATTGTGTTGTAGTGTATTATTATTGTTGTATGGTGTATTTTAAACCTTATATGACGAATCATGTATTTTTATATATACTAATTAATGTTTTGTGTTGTATTATTGTTTGAATTTTTTATATATATATTTACGATGATACACTAAAATGAAGATATGATTCATTAATTTTGATATTATGATTCATTAAAATTGATATTATGATTCATTAACTAATAAGTGGTGAATTAGATAACAAACTTCGGAACCAATAAAAATCATTATTGTTTTGTAGTGTATTATTATTGTTGTATGGTGTATTTTAAATCTTATATGGTCAATCGTGTAATTTTCATACATACCAAATATTATTTTGTGTTGAATTATTGTGTAAATTTTTTTATTCTTATATGTTTGCGATGGTATACTAAAATGAAGATATGATTCATTAATTTTGATATTTTAACTCATTCAAATTAATATTATGATACACGAAAATGATGTTATGTGTTTACAATGATACACTAAAATGATGTTATGTGTTTACAATGATACACTAAAATGATGTTATGAATCATAATTCTCATTGATATATATAATATACATGTATTAATATAAATTTGTAAATTTCTCAAAACATATCTATGTCTGGTCTTGTTTTGAAAATCTTGAATTTAGATGAACAGTGGTATAATTTTTTTTTATATTTTAGACTTATATTTTAAAAATTACAACCAATTGAAAGTTAATATAATAAAAGCAATCCAGTAAGCAGCTGACTGGACTGCCAACTTATCTTTGCCGTACTGAAATACCCCAAACCTTGGTATGTTGGTTAAACATTAAAACATGATTTATTAAGACTAAAAAGAGTCTTAGAAACCTTAGTAAACAAATTTAAACAAAAGGAAACACAAATGTGCTTTAAAGTCAATAAGAGCCAAAATGTGCTCTAAGCTTGGGATAAACTTGAGTAAGACCTAATGAGCTTACCAAGACCTCATTTATATACTAATGAACATATTAAACCAATTACCAAAGAAAACCAAGCTTGAAAACAAGTTAAAACACAAAATGTGCTTTAAGAAGTCTTAAAGCACGTTTTTGAAAAATTGTCTTGTAAATGAGTTTTGAGTGGCTAAATGTCCATCATTACTCTTAAATATATATGTGTACTATATAGTATCACATTTGGGTGGCTATATTAATGGGAAATCAAAAATTTCACTTCTAAGTGCCTTGTTTAGGTGAATAGTGATTTTTATAAGCTATTTTGTAACATATGTTGTATAAGTAATTAAATTGACAAATGAAGACTATAATACCCTCATATTAATAAGGGGGCCGGTTTTCCTTAAGTGTGGTGACTCACCACTCTCTTATTAATGTATTAAGTAAGTAAAGATAAGTAAATAAACTTACTTTTTACTTTATAAGTATAAATATCTCTTAAAAGCAAATTCTATCTCATTCTCTCTTTTCCTTCCTTCATTTCCCACGGTCACAATCTTCTTCTCCCTTCCTTCTTGCTGTTCTTCCACGGTAATACTACTACTTCCATTAGAGCTCCACCTTTGACCTCTTGCTAAATCAAGCTCTCTTGTCCAAATCAAAAACAAAGACCACCAATCTCTTCCTCTCATCAAGCTCTTCATTCCTATCTTCTCAAAATTCCAAGAGCTCCATTTCGGTGCCAAGGTGTTCCACCATTGAAGGAGCTTGAGCTTGTATTTTGACATATTGTTGATCTCCCTTGCTTCTAGGTAAGGAATCTCAAACAAAAATCAAGTTTCCTCCTTGTTTTTGTCATGTCCGAAAATACACATTGATATAGCTCTTTGTGTGACTTTGTTCTAGCTTCATTTCAACTCTTCATGGACTAGGTGGAGTCCTCTCTTGTTATATATTCAAACTCCCTTCAAAGATCAAGGTAAAACAACTACATTAATGTTTTTGAAACAATGTCAAATTAGGGTTTACAATGAGATGAAGCTCAAAGCTTGAATACTCATTATGGTGTTTGTATATTGTCTAGAACTTGACAAGGAACCAAAATACCATACGGTTTTGTAAGGAATCAAGGAGGAAGTATTTTGGGAAAAGAGGTAAATCTACTAACTTAATGTTGTTTAATGCCTTAGGAGAAATGAGCTTATAAATGCTTATTTAAACTACCTAAAGAGCAAATGGTGAATGACTTAGTAAAGTGTTCTCAAGAGACTAGTAAAGGGCATATGTGTGTGTTGAGTGTATTTGCAGGTTAAAGGCATATATATTGTGGAAATTCAGTGTTTATGATTTAAGCACCTTAAGGGCCTAAGAGCCATGCATTTTAAGGGCCTAAGTGCCATGCAATTTAAATTATGCACTATATTGTAATGTAGTGTAAATTTGGTGGAGTTGTGTATGAGAGTGTTCTTGGTGATTCTAGATGTTCTTGTGTGTTTAATGGAGAAAGCAAAGTGTTTAGGCATGGTAATGTTCTAGGGGAACCCATGTCAAAATTTAGGTAAGAAGTAAGAAGTTCTAAGTGTTTACATAAGGTTTGGTGAGTTAGAAAATGTAGGAAATGAATAAGGAGTTCATGATGTTTTTAAAGGAATTTTGATGAACTAGGAAGTACTCTAGAGTGTAATAAGGACTTAGGCATGATCTTGAGATTTAGTAGGTACCAAAGTCACTTTGGGACTTAGGTAAATACCTAGGCAAACTTTGGTAAAATGAGGAGAAGTGTACACTAGGAAAAGAGTTTTCAAGAAGGATATAAGTAATTAATTGTGAAAGATGATGCTTGGGAGATGATGTTAAGTTAAGGAGAAAGCATTTTGGTATAGTAGTCATCTTAGGTGTGAAACACCATTTGAAAAACTAGGAGAAAATATTGTAAGTGTTAGGAATTTTGTGAAGGAATAAGTAAAGGCTTAAGGAATTAGAAAATGAGTTTTATGAGTGTTTAAGGGTGTCTTAAGTTGTGTTTAAAGTGCCCAAATGAGGTTAGGAAGTACTAGGTTATATGGGGTGAAGTTTGGAGTTGAATGTAAAAAGGAAAACATAGATTTGGGGCCGACCGGACTTGCGACCGGACTTGCAAGCTCGGTCGGGACCTGTTTACCCTGCGAGAATTAGCTTCTGGAATGGACCGGACATAGGACCGGACTTACAAGTCCGGTCGGAGTAGAAAATTTTGTACGGATTGAGTTACTGGAATCGACCGGACATAGGACCGGACTTGGCAAGTCCGGTCGGGCTGAATTTCCGAAGGGGAGAAACTCTCTGGAATCGACCGGACATGGACAAGTCCGGTCGGCAAGTCCGGTCGGACCTAAACTTGTAAAAAAAAAAACAGAAAAGAATGTGACTTATGTAGTTAACCCTAGGGTGTATAATGAAAGTAACCTAGGGTGAGGTAGACATTAAAACATGTCATACAATCATGTTGAATACTTAGTAAGTGTGAAGTTAAATAAATAATTAACCGACATTACTAATGTGTATAGGATTCTCTCAAGGTGGAAACGAAACAAGGCAAGGACCAAGGTATGGTTTTCTTGCAGTCTGTTGCCTAACGGTTTACACCGGCTTGGGTGTTGTTTGCTTTTCTGCGTGTTACGACCTTATAAGATTAAGGCATGAAAAGAGTTTACAGTTGTTATACATTATGTTGTTGTAAGGTTATGACTCCTTTCCCTTGGTTGTCTAACAAGACCTAAATGTTTGCTTGTATGTGACTTAACAAAATGTTGTGTGATCACTAACAAGTGCTAACCGGGGGAGTGAGGAGTCCGGTTGTTCCGGCCACGCGTGTGATGGATGGGGGTCGATATCATATCCGGTTCGGCTCTCTTGGTGTATGTATAGGTGATATTCCAATTTGGTTTCTACCTTCCCTTAGCTTACCCAAAGCTAGTTACTGACTCACGTCGGGCCATAGGGGCATACGTATGTTATTTCGGTGTGCTTGGGATTACTATATCCGACACACCTTTGGTATAAGTTAACCGTTCTACATAACCGGACGGTAACGAGGATGGTAACGAGCTTAACATGGGATTGGTAAAAATCCCTAGGCTCTCATGGTATACTAACTATGGTGGAAGGTTCCTTGTGAGAACCGAGTTTATGGTGTTATGTATTGATGTTGTGATGCTGTGCAATTTCCCTTGCTATGCTATGGTATATATATATGTTGGATGTTCTAAAATGAATGCCATGTTATTATGACAATTGGTTGCGCGTATCCCGGTAGTCGATGGGCTGCGTGTTAGCCATACCAGCAAAGGTGCTGACCCCCTCGGGGGCTCCATATTTTTATTGCAGGATGAGGATCGAAGAGGCAGAGTGGCTCTAGGTCCTAGGTTGTTGATGTACTTTTGGACATGTTGGTTGTTAAGCCCGGGATGCGCCTGTGCACCCGAGGCATTACCTTTTGGTACTATTGTTAAACAGTGATGGATGATTATGGTTTGTAGGTGTGTTGTAAATTAAATACTCGGTATGGTTGGTTATGTTTATATGTGGATGTTAGATACTATGCTCGGGAGTCTGATCATCAGACCGATACTCTTGTATTTATTCTGCCTAGTTAACCACGTGGGTGGTTAACGGCGTTGTAACACCAAAGCGTTAGTTATTATTTGGCTGGTTATTTCCGCTGCGATTTCGGTAGATGATAGGAGCGTTGTAGGGGTGTTACACGTACCAAATATCACGCGGGTTGACCGCACAATCTACACGCTAAATGTGGAAAGTCTTTTGTTCTTGCTAATTTCTTGGCTACATTACATACATCTACATCTTCAACTTTTGGTATGTAAAAACGATACATATGGTATATAAATGTAGATATTAAATTATGATGTTACCAAAATTGTATTAAATGTACATCCAAATTTGTTAAATTGTACTATAAACCTACAATAATTACACTTTTAATAGTGTGATTGTGTTCTTTTGGCCAAGGTTGATGGTGACGCATGCATGAATGTTTTCCTTTTTTGAAGAACATAAATAATTATATTAATATATTTGAGTTCAATTTTTTTTATCTTATAACCTATCACCTTATATTATACTCCTATTGGTTTATATCTTCTAAATTTGTGGCTCTTTGATTTTAGTTTTTAGTGTGTACAATGAACAATTTGTGATAGAGTTTTGTCAGTATTTTTGGAGTAATTACCATGAGATATTATGATACGCGGAGAAGGAGGGGGTAGAGGGAGCAAAACGCCTCATAACTTTGTTAAATTACATAAAATTACAGTATAAATTTTTTAGTAAATATTGTTAAAACACCCACTAATTATAAAATTTATTCATACTCACAATATTATTTTTTGGCTCCACCCCTGGATGTAAGATAGAAATATTGTTATTCTAATTATATATAATCTAGACTTTTGAATAAGTGATATAATTAGATTAAGCATGCAAAGATACTATCCAATGATTATGAGGAGAAGCTGGGAAGAACATCCTGATCAGGGTAACGACTAACTAAGGCAACCACTAGATGCAACTAAGTCCTCATGGGATGCTACGAAGTGGCATAAGGCTAGCCAGAAATTACCATGCTCAACACAATCAAGCACTAAGTAAACTAGGAACACTAAATAGACTAAACATAATGACATGACAAGTCTGAGAACAAGAACTCCAAAAAGTTAAGGTACCAACACCATAGACAAAACTAAAGCAACCAGACCAGAACCAAGCGTGGAAATTTCTAGCTAAACTAAGATATCAGACTTGACCAAAGCAAGACAGAAACAAAAAAAAATGCACATAGCAGCCAGAATGGGCATGAAGGCGCCATGGTCACCCAACCAGAACCGAGGGTGAGTGTTTGTAGCTAAGATGTAGCCCTCTGATTAGACAGGTTGTAGGGGTTAGCCTCCTCAAGCTCCTCATGGGTTGACAGATCTACCATAAGACTCTTGATCTGTTTACCTTTCTATGAATTTAGTCCCCCTAATTGTGATTATGCCAAGAAAATTAACGTTTCCTTCCAATATTGTTGGCTGGAGGTTCCTCAATCTTTAACCCCACAGAGAAGCCATTAGAGCTAGAGGGGCTTTTGAGCCCCTACGGATCCTTGCCAGTTTCTAGGTTTGATGAGCTAGCGGCTGAAACATTTGTAGGTCCCGTAACCTCAGCCTGACCTACATCACCCTTCTCCTACATCCTAAGCTTGGGCCAATCAAGGAAGTCCTCTTCATTAAACCGCATGCATGCTTCCATGCCTCACTATTATCCTTATCAGATGTTTTAGAGCTAGCTCTGAAACCTAGAGCTCGAAGCCACGCCCTATAAGGGAATATGCCTCCTTCGACATCCCTCTCATCGGAGCAATCCTTAGTTGGGTGGGTGAATAAACCACAACGGAAGTAGATTGCATGCACCCGTTCATATGTGACCCGGAGGAGAGAATTCGTCCCATCAAAATAGACATTGACACAATGCGGATTCGGCTTGAGGAGGTCTAGTAAGACCTTGATTCTTATAAATTCACCCCTAAATCGCTCCTCCCCCTCTCCATACTCCAGAAAATACCCAAAACAGTTACCAAACCTCTTGGTGAATCC
This sequence comes from Limonium bicolor, assembly GCA_023374045.1. Classification (NCBI taxonomy): domain Eukaryota; kingdom Viridiplantae; phylum Streptophyta; class Magnoliopsida; order Caryophyllales; family Plumbaginaceae; genus Limonium; species Limonium bicolor. The sequence continues at coordinate 359,295,437 of CM041776.1, forward strand.
CTTATGATCTAGTTTAGTAAAATATAATTGAACCACTGTTATAAAATTAAAAAGCACCAATAAACATCACTTCATGTTATGAAATTACCTTATAAGTATTTTTCATAAGCTAATATAACTCAATTTTTTCAATCTAGATTATTAGTTTTATATGTTTTTATATAATGTCAAAAGATGAAATATTGTATTTAGGTTGTTATCTTTTATGAATGCTCATACACATGTATATAATAGCTCAAAAACAACTTTAGTATAAGAGAGGCTACTACAAGCTACATATATATCACAACCCTATTTTGTAAATAATTCATGGTTATACCTTTCCACGTATTAATAGCTCTATACATTACTTAAAAGAAGTCTGATATAAGACTGCATTTAATCCTTCAATATGAATTTGTAAGCCTGATTTGGTAGCCATACCTTCAAAGAAAAGATGGGTAACATGCATCCTAGTTATAAAAATTATAGGGTTTATGTAAATGATTAGCTATCTCACTTTCTATTACTAGAAAGTAGTCCTATATATAGTAGGATTGTACAGAAGAAAATGTTGGATAAAAACATGGACTGACATGCTAAGTTATTACATGGATCATGCTATAAAAAACCCATTTACTAGAATTGTTTCCTAATGTATCTTAGCCCGTAATTGGGCCTAAACAACCGGTTAGATAACAAGATGAGCCTGACTACCCATATTAGCTTTTATTCCCCCTTGAGTCAAAGGCACCGGTTAAGGGGAGCTTTGACCGTAAATTAGGAAAGAGTGAAGGAATTAAGGATTTTGTGAGACCATCTGCTAGTTGCGCATAAGAGAGTAAATTAGCGATCTTTAAGCTGCCATTTTGAACTCTTTCTCTGATGAAATGGTAGTTTATGGCTATGAAAGATGGGTTTTGAAGCCATGAACATGGTGCTTAGACTGTCAGTGGAGAAGAGGTGGTGAGTTAAGGCGCAAACCTAATTCGACTAGAAGTTGTTGAAGCCATAGTATTTTTGTCGTTCCTATAGTCAACGCCTTGTACTCAATTCTGTCGACAATCTGGAGACAGTGGGTTGTTTATGGGAGCTCCACGACAACACGTGTAGCCGAAAAACACTAGATAGCCAGATGTAGATCTTTTGTCAGAGGTAGATCCGGCCTAATATGTGTCGGTGTAAGCATGAATACGCCCTCGTGGTGATGAGGAGAAGAATAAACCCAAATCCCTCATGTGATTGAGGTATCTGACTATTCCTTTCACTGATTTCCAGTGTATTTCACACGGGCAATGCATGAATTGACATACCTTATTAATTGCATAGTTTATGTAGGCCCATGTGAAGGATAGGTACTATAGACTTCCAATGATTCTCGTGTTGAAAGTAGGACTGGAAAAAATAGAAGAGTCTGTAGTATCTAGGTTAACATAGGTAGACATAGGGGTTGAAATATATTTGGAGTTTTCCATGCTAGTCTTGAGCGGCATATCTTTAATGTATTGTGCCTGAGAGAGTCGTAGACCATCTACAGATCTAGTAACACTAACTCCCAAGAAGAAACTTAGATCACTAATCTCAGTAATAGGAAACTGCTCACAAAGCATTGAATGAACTTGGTAAGAAGAGTCTTTGAGCTCCTGTTAGAACAATGTCATCAACTTGACCAAGAGGTATACAATATATATGCCTTGTTTGTAGATGAAGAGTGAATTATCAGATTGAGACATGTGAAAACCAAGCTCAATAAGAAAACTACTTAGTTTAGCATACCAAGCCCTAGAAGATTGTTTCGACCCATAAAGAAAACTGTTTAACCAACAAACATGGTTAAGATAGTTGTTGCTAATGAATCCTGGAGGCTGAAAGATATAGATAGTCTCTTCTAGATCTTCATGCAAAAGTGCATTTTGAACATCTATATGATGTATTAGTCATCCATGAAAAACAACAATTGATAAAACTAATCTGATTGTGGACTGCTTTACAAATGGACTAAAAGTTTCAGTATAGACATAATCAAGATTTGAGCAAAGCCCTAAGTCACTAAACGGGCTTTTTCTTCTTTCAATAGAACCATCAGATTTTTTCTTAGTTCTGAAAATCCATTTGAATCCAAGAAAGTTCATTTTGTCATTATATGGAACTAGAAATCATATGTAGGTTTGATTTACAACTTTCAATTCTTTTTGCATCGCTTGAATCTATTCTGAATGTTGAAGGGCTTTTTTGAGGGTAAGATTATCATGTATGTGGATAGTGGTGGTATGATTAAGTGGTAAGTTAATGGTGCCATCAGTTCTAATTGAGGGCTTGAAAAAGTTTGTTTTTGACCTTGTAACCATAGGATGGGAAACAAGAGAAGGATTTGGGGGTGTTTGGGTTAAAGAAGTTGAGGGAGATGGTTCTAGTTGAGTGTCATTGTAAGGATCTGCGGGAGAGTTTATTGAGGAGTTTGGAGTGTATGTGGGCGATTGAGATGGGTGTATAAGTGTGGGAGGTGGTGATGACAGTGGTGGGTTATTGTAGGTTTGAGGAGAATTTGGTGATGAGGGTTCAAAAATGGGAGAAGACGTCGTCACGTGCGCTAATTTTTGCTCGACCGACCCACCTGGGTCACTCCCTGGGTCAGCCAGTTCCAGTAGGTTACGACCGACCAACCTGGGGAGGTTGTCTGGGTTGGTCGAACCTAGTATATTCCGGAAAAAGTCCGGCCGACCCACTTGGGTCGGTCTTGTGGGCAGGCTAGCCTTCAAAATGCTTTATCTTCTTCGTTTTAGCTCCGATTTTGGATCCGTTTGCACCCACGCGTTTGTATTTTTGTATACTTTATTGCTACCTATGTTATTCCTCCTGTTTCAGCAACGTGTGTAAAACACCAATAAAACACAAAACTAGAGGAAAACTAGCTAGAGTGGAGAAATGAGGATAAAAAGTGTTGATAAAACATATGAAATGTAACGCCCCTATTTAACAAAAATGCAGCGGAAATAAAATACTAAGACGATTACAGATCATCGGGTTCCAAACACCCGGCACCAAACCTCACCAATTATAACCGAAGATAATACAAATGCTACGGTCTGAACTCGAGAAAACATAACATAAACCTAACAATAGCAAAATACATCAACGCTCCACAAGTCCTAATTCCTATCCCAATCACTCATACTCTTTGTGGCCACCTGTATAACAATTCATACCTGCAAGATAAAACCAAGCAGCCCACCCCGGGAGGGGTGAGTCCGTTCCCTGGAATGGAACTGGTACAACTCTCCAAAACAAAGTCTAAAAACATAACTCTATAAAATAAACGATAACTTGAAGTCAAATGCTTAAATCAAAAATATAAGAACAAGGCACATCCAAATCACCAAGTCAAAGGTAATAAGTCAAGGATAGAGATAAATAACAGGAAGATAAAGTTAGTCAATAAAAAAGAAACCACACCATAAGTTAGTGAACATCCATTGCTTGTGTTAGATTCAGTTCCAATTAGGAGTAGAAAGACTCAGGTAGTCACAAGGACTAGGAATGAAAGGAAGAAGTCCAAGAACCAACGACTCAAGAGTTGAATAAACCAATTGGGAGAGATGGCCCCACTGCCAAGTACGTCCTTTTAGGACAGGGGATATACAGCCCCTCGCTGTTAACTACGTCCGATTGGACATGGGATATACAGCCCCTCGCTGTTTACAACGCCCAATTGGACAGGGGATATACAGCCCCTCGCTGTTTACCGGTGAAGATGTGCGCACATCACAACAAAGACTCAGCTCATGGATGAAACAATATCCATAGTCAAAATAAGAGTTTACCAAGATTGACATCTCCCATATTCCCAATAGACTACACGAGTGCAATACCAAAACACTCAGTCCTACAGAGTGCAGAGGCATAAACCCACAACAGTTAATATCTAATGAGACAACCAGATAAAAGGAACCAATGACCATGTGAGTTGTACATTCAAGGCTCAGTTAGTCACATCAAGCTGAGTTAGTCACACAAACAGTTTCCCTTTGGAGATTCATTTCAGCTCAGTTAACGTTTTCCAAAACATTCCATAAAGTTCGTTACCAAAAGTATCTGAGTACGAGAAATCGTACCTGGTACGTGTAGAAGCAGTAACCAAACTTGAAAGTGCGAACTACTTCCACTAATCACCTATAATTAAGGTATTCCAAGCATTGATTAGTTAAGGAACTATAAAGCTAAACATCTTTCATTCTTACTAGTCTATAGTTTCTGGTTACAATTACTCTCTCTTAAGGATCTGGGCTAGATCTCGTTAATTAAATCTTTAATGTTCACTTTAACTTATTCCAATTACCTACTCTTGAATATAGGTTTAGCTTAATTAAACTCTGAAGTTACACTTGACTAATTTACTTTAATACCTATTTAAGGTTTAGGATATGCATTTCCCTTAATAGTCCACCTAGATGTCACATTAACATTTAATATTTTAATTGTTATGTATGAATTAGGTTTACTCTAATTTTCCCTCTTATTATATTTCCCATAAGGTGCGTTACTTCCTTTATTTACTTCTAATGTATTTATATATACACTTATTTTTTTTAGGTTTTATCCAAAACATTCTTTAAGAAATTTTTATTGTATTAAATATCTTTAATAACCTTTACACATATCCACACCCGATATATGGTTTATAAAATAAAGTATTTTCCTTAGTTTTATTTAAGTATATTACCCTCCACATTATACAGTTGGTACAAACATAGATTGACTAAATTCCTTGATTTAACATATTACTATTTTATTTCTTATATATATATATATATATATATATATATATATATTTACTTCACTTAAAAGTTTGTACTCAAAAATATTTCTTAACATCCTGTATTCAATGTTAGTTTAGTATTATTTTATTATTCTCAACCTACAAAGTTTATTAATCTTCTATACCTTAATTTTTGTTACATTCAAAACCATATATTATAATATACCTTAGGAAAAATTCAGAATTACAATTTGTAGACCTATTTCTTCTTGTCTGAAAATCCCCAAATTTAATATATAGCAACTATAATATTTTAGACATATTATAAAAATTTTATTTCATAAAAATATCTTTTTAAATTATCTAAATAATTCCATAATTCACAAAAATTACAAAAATTATAATTTACGTTTAAAAACTCAAAACCCATATTAATTTACATCAAAATAAACTAAATTTTATAAGGAATCTATGGTTAAAATTTCATCTCAAAATACATTAGGGAAGGTCATTAAATAAATCTAACAAGTTAGGATTTTATTCTGGAATACATATTAAACTAATTCGACTTAAACCCCCACGTTTTAATCTCGGCCGTCAGTTTCTCCTAACTAGAATCGGACGGCCCACATCTGTCGAGTTCATCAGAAATCCCAAATCGCATTCCGTGTACTAATCCTTCCATATCTCTCAATCTACAGAACGAAATTCAACGATTCTTGTTCCTATGGATTCGAAATTCAATTCCGGTTCTAATGGTACCGATTTCGCTAATTAAAATGCAGAATTGACGGTTTTCGATTCTGGGTTTGAAAGTTAGGGTTCTTAGTTTAGTTTCGGTTCGAATTCGACGAATTCACCTAATGTAATGCGTAATAGACTAAATTGATATGTGGGCTTGACCGGTAATGAAATTCCGAATGGCAACAACGGAACAATTTGATCAGAAACTCACTGGAATTGCGTTAACGAGGAGAATCCAATCGGGTTTTCTGGAAACTTGTTATTTTATGTGCATTTCAGGTAGGCAACTTCACGGATCAACTCGCGCCAACTGAGAGGGATTTGATTCACGAAACCTATCACAATCCACACTAGACATGTAACTCTAGACGTTAGTGGAAGAATCATTGAATTTGATGAACTAGGGAGAACGTTACAGATCTCACAAGATCTGTGTTTACCTAGTCGGTTTCTGGAAAAACTGAGCAGGAATACCGCCGTGGTCGAATAGGGAACTTTAGACGGCTTTATCTCCCAAACGAGTACGAATAAGCCTTGGTCATTAACATGGAAGTTGCAGAGGGATTAGAGATCTACACAACAAGCTATAGACCGTGGATTTTTTGTTCACATACGAAGAAGTTATGGTCAGACAAAGTTTACCTGATTAACTGGATTTCTGGAAAAACTGGGTTACGGTTTCGCAGGGACGCAACTTTGGATCGATTATCCGGTCATTGTAGAAGGATTTAGATGGTGTATGAGTAATGGTTAGAAAGAGGAATGATAGGAGAATCGAATGAAAAATATGGCATACCAAATGGTGGAGTAGAGAAAGAGATATAGGCGTCTAAAGATTGACCCATGGCATGCCAAAACTGAAAGAAACTCAACCGATTCAGTGGACTTCAGTGCTGACTGGGCGCGGCACGGGTCCCGAGGCGTGCGGCTGAGTCAGCTATCCCTGGACACGTCAGCAACCTCCTAAATTTTGGCTCTAAACTTCAATTTATCATAACTTTGGCTAGGATGATCCGTTTTTAACGTTCTTTTTATCAATGTTCTTGGTTTTCCATAACCTTTTTATTGATATAGGTTTCATGGCCTGATTTGACCATTCTAAAAAAGTCAACCCTAGCAAGGCTTTAAAAGCTTTAAGGTTTCTATGATTTTATTTTGACTTTTAAGACTTAAATCAATGTTCCAAATATTTCTAAAATCTTTATAAAACAATTGGAGTGTCTTGAAATTTTTCCTAGATTTATTGACTTATAAATCTTACTATTAAATTCATAATACCATATAATAAATTAATATTTTATGGTATTATTTAGGGTTCGACAAAGGAAATCCCCTAAATTAATTTAGATTAATTTATGGGGTATTTCAGTCTACCCCCCTTAAAAGAAACTTCATCCCGAAGTTTAACACCAACTAATAGCTACCCACACCGCTTCAGGTGTGCTGGCAAGAATTACCAGGATGTTCATCCAACAACAATTCCAAACATCATTCCATACCGATCCATACCAAATGTAATTTCTCCCACAATTTATTTCCACTCATTTCCATTTCCAAATTCCACTCAGATTACTCAACATCAGACCAAAACCAAGATCTTTCATAGATAGAAATCAAGAATCACACAATGTATAAATCATGTACATACATACACCTCTCCATCACTCGACTAATAAAACAAACAGGGCATAATCTGAATGAGGTGACGAAGAAAGAGTATGCACTACCCCCCGAAAAGAGCCAAGGTACGCCCTCGTACCGCTACGAACGAGAACCCAATAAAGGCAAGAATATAGGGAAATATCATGTGAATAGGTGTGGGTACTTCACTCTCATGGAGTCCTCAGTCTCCCAAGTAGCTTCTTCAACCCCATGATGCTCCCAAAGAACTTTCACTAGCTTGACTGATCTGCCTCTCGTTTCTCGACCTTCGTGTCCAAGATCCGAATGGGAGTCTCCTCATATCTCAGTGTAGGTTCAATCTCCAAACTCTCTGGCTGTAGCACGTGAGAAGGGTCAGGTACATACTTCTTCAGCTGAGATACATGAAACACGTCATGTACCTTCCCCAACTCCGCTGGTAGATCTAGTCGATATGTTGCTGGGCCCACGCGCTCCGTAATCCTGTACGGACCAACATACTTAGGGCTTAGCTTTCCTCTCATCCCAAATCTGAAGATGCCTCTCATCGGAGACACTCGTAGGAAGACCATATCACTGATATGAAATTCAAGCTCTCTGGTACGCTGATCCCCGTAAGATTTCTGCCTAGACTGTGCTGCCCTCATGTGCTGCTGAATAACTCTGACGTCATCCTACAGTCTCTAAATGTATTCCGGACCAATCAAAACTGCCTCAGCGGGGTCACTCCATGATAAAGGTGTCCGACACGGTCTGCCATACAGAGCCTGAAATGGTGCCATGCCGATAGACGAGTGATAGGAGTTATTGTAGGAGAACTCTACCAAGTGTAGACGCTCTACCCAACTCCCCTGATAGTTTAAGGCGACCGCTCTCAACATATCTTCCAGTGTCTAAATCGTCCTCTCGGTCTGCCCATCTGTCTAAGGGTGGAAGGTTGTGCTAAGGCGTAGCTGAGTACCAAATGCCTCCTGCACCTGACGCCAAAATCTACTAAGGAAACGTGCATCACGATCGGAGACAATCGTCTTCGGTACCCCATGGTACCGGATGTGCTCTATGGTGAACACCTCAGCTAGTTTGGGCACCTTCCATGTGTCCTTGATAGGTATGAACCTAGCTGTCTTAGTTAACCTATCGACTATCACCCAAATTGTGTTCAATCCACCTCTAGCTGGAGGGAGACCGACCACAAAATCCATACTGATATCATCAAACTTCCAGCACGGTATCGGTAACGACTGAATCTGGCCTCCTGGTTGACGATGCTCGAACTTCACCTTCTAATAGGTGAGACATCGGGAGACGAAGTCTGCTACATCCCTCTTCATCCCGCTCCACCAATAACTTCTTTAAATCCTTGTACATCTTGGTGGCTCCAGGATGTACTGACAATGTAGAGGAATGAGCTTCAGAGAGGATCCTGGTCTGAAGTCCTGTCGCATCCTGAGGAACGCAGAGTCTGCCTCTGACTCGACGGTGTCCCTCGCTGTCTAGCTCGTAGTCATACTTCAGACCATCAGTCAAACCATCTGCTAACTTCTGCCTGACACCCTGTAGGTACACATCACTGTCCTGAGCTGTATATACCTCCTCAGCTATCGTGGTCGTCTCTATCAGAGCAAGAAGTGAATATGCTTTTCTGCTCAGAGCATTTGCCACGACATTCCCTTTACCCTCAATGTACTGGAGGTCGATATCATAATCAGCTAGTAGCTCGATCCATCGTCGCTGTCTCAAGTTCAGCTCCTTCTGGGTCTAGATGTATTTCAAACTCTTATGGTCTGTCATAATTTGGACTGTGGCTCCATACAGGTAGTCTCGCCAGATCTTCAAAGCGAAAACTATGGCAAGGAGCTCAAGGTCATGTGTGGGATAATTTTCTTCGTGCTTCTTCAGCTGTCGAGAAGCGTAAGCTTCAACTCTGCCATTCTGCATCAATACTCCACCGATCCCTTGCCTGAAGCATCGCAGTAAACCTCGAATCCCTCATTTCCCTCAGGGATTACTAATACTGGAGTTGTGGTCAAAGCATCCTTCAACGCCTGAAAGGAGACCTCACATGCCTCTGTCCATACAAACGGGTTATCTTTCTTCATCAGAGAGGTTAAGGGCTTGGCTAGCCTGGATAAATCCTTCACAAAGCGTCTATAATAGCCAGCCAACCCAAGGAAGCTACGAATCTCAGTCACTGAGCGGGGTCTGTGCCAGCTCTTCACCGCCTCAATTTTAGCTGGGTCTACTGAAACTCCCTCAGCTGAGATCACATGTCCAAGAAATGATACCTTGTCCAGCCAAAATTCACACTTGCTGAACTTGGCGTAGAGTTGCCTCTCTCTCAGAATCTCCATGACTGTCCTCAAATGCTGCTCATGTCCCTCCATACTCTTGGAGAAGATCAAAATGTCATCTATGAATACGACCACTGACTTATCTAGCAGGGCTTGGAAGACCCTCTGCATCAGGTCCATGAATCTCGCTGGTGCGTTAGTCAGTCCAAACGGCATCACTGTGAACTCGTAGTGGCCGTATCTGGTTCGGAACACTGTCTTCTCTATATTTGGTTCAGCTACTGCTATCTAATGATATGCGGAACGCAGATCTGTCTTGAAGAACACCTTTGCTTCCTTCAGCTGGTCAAATAGGTCATCAATCCTGGGCAGTGGGTACTTGTTCTTGATCATGACATTATTTAACTCCCTGTAGTCGATACATAATCTCAAGCTTCTGTCCTTCTTCTTGACGAACAGCACAGGAGCGCCCCAGGGTGATACACTAGGTCGGATGAAACCCTTATCCAGTAACTCCTGCAGTTGTTTCTTCAACTCAACCATCTCTGCAGGGCCCATCCGGTAGGGTGCTTTGGCAATCGGTCCCGTACCAAGTATGGTGTCGATGTTGAACTCAACCTCCCTCAGTGGTGACAGTCCAGGTAACTCCTCTGGGAAAACGTCGGGGTACTCCGTCACAACTGGAACGTCACTCTTGAACTTCGGGTCTGTCCTTAGATCCTGGGCATAACAGTAGTAGGCGGTCGCGCCCTTGGACACATCATTCATCAGGGATAACGCCGATACAACCTTCATTGTCGGCTGCTTGGGCTGCATTTGGTATGATATTGTGGTCCCTGTAGCTGACTTCAAGAGGAGACAATGCTCTGCACAGTGTAGTCTACCTCTGTATCGCTGTAGCGTGTCCATGCCCACAAATATGTCGAATCCCATGCCAGGGAAGACAATGGCATCAAGAAGGAAATCTGCTCCCTTGATGTGTATGTTCAAGTCCTTACATTGCTTACTGCACTTGATTAACTCTCTGGATGGCAATAGGACTGAGCAGTCATGAATATCCTCTATAGGGGCATCTATCTTAGCATGAAATGCCTGGGATATAAATGAATGGGAGGCTCCAGAATCAAACAGAACATTGGCTTCCACTTCATTAATTAAGAACGTGCCTGAAACCACAGAGTAAATTCTAAGATTGTCAGGCAACTCTTCCAAGGTAACAAATCAGGCTAGTAGTTATACCTGTGATGACCATCCCATTGCTCTTCGCTTGAGCCTGGTTCAACACAGTCAACCTGATCTCTGAGTTCCCAACCCCTACAACGACGCAACAAAATTCATAAGATTTCCATTCTTATTAAAGTCTTCATGAGCATCTTAATGATTACAATGCTGAAATTGCAAAATACATGGCTAAATCTGTCTAAAGGTTAGGTTTAAACGGCCAGGTTTCATGTGGGTCTGGTTGATGATGGATGTGGGGGCTGTGTTGGGCTTGATTCTCTTCACCCCATGGAAGATAAGTCTGGCTGCTCCTCCGAATATCAGCACATCTCCCGACTTCAGGAGGATCTTTGTAGCAAGATCCATTCTCTTCTTGAAATACCCCTAACCTTAAAAACTGAATTAAATGATCTATTAATGATCTAAGATGGTAAATAAACATCTAAATACCATTGGGGGAACAATCTAAAGATCTTAACAAGGCAAAACATGCCTTTAGACCGGTAAAGCCAAAAATGTGCTTTAAGACACCATAGAGATTGTATCACCTCAAATAGGATCCAAAGTGGATTCCTAAGTATTATAATGAAGTAATGAACATTATAAAACCATTCTCAAAGGAAACCAAGCTCTAAAACATGTTCTAACACAAAATGTGCTTTAAAATTCCTTAAAGCACGTTCTTGAGAAAATTGACTTTCTGAGTGGGTTTTGAGTGGTGTTAGGCATTGGATTAGACCTTTATATACTAATGTACTATAATGTACCACATTAGAAGGTCTAAATCCAAGATTTCAAAAAAATCAAAAATATGGCATTCATTTGTGAATAGTAACCCAAATAGTGCATTTTTAAGCAAAATTGACTAAGTATGGTCAATGGTCAATTAATGACCATCCCTACCCTTATGAATTCGGCAGCATGGAGAATGAAGGACAGCACATTCAACTTTAGTACAAAATATCTAGCTAATTTGGTGAATCACCATTTACTATTCCATTATCTACTTTTCATTCATTAAATCACATTTTCTTTCTTTCTCTTTCCTCTTGTCCCATTCCAGCCAAGCCATTAGCTTTCTCCAATCCTCTCAAGATGTGTTCTTGAGCATTCAAGGCAAATCAATCTCTTTTGCACCTAAGGTAATGGTTTAAGGCTTATTTTAGCTCTTTTTCTCCATCTTTCCATTACCTACACATGGAGCTTATAATCTATCACTTTCCATAGCTCGTTCTCGGTGTTTTAAACCTTGAACAACAATCAATCTCGGCTGAAGTAAGCTTTGGGACCAAGGGGGTCAAAATTTACATTATAAGGTAAAAACAAACCTTAAGGATTTCTATTCTCTATCCGGTTTTCTTCTTCTGATTTCTATGAGTTTATTCACTCATAATCTTCATATTTACATATTAATTCAGTTGGTTAACCATTTGGAGCAAGGGTGGCCGAAAATCAAAGGAAATATCTTTCTTCATTTTGCCAAGGTAAAACCAATTACCATAGCAGCTTGTTTTTGTCTAGCTATTAACACCATGTGGTGTGTTTAATTCAGGCCAAAACCCTTTGGAGACTACCTTGCATTTTTAAGGTGATTTTTGCCTTAAATCTTACATTAATTGTTCTTTATGGTTAAGCTCATGCTTGGAGTATAACCATATCTTATTTTGGTGTATTAAACATGTCTAACTGATGTGGTGATTTTTCCTCCAAGCTGCCGAGTTGTTACTAAGGATAAACCAAGGTATAAACACCTTAAACTTATGATTTTATGATTTTTAAGCATATATATTATATGTGCCGAGAGTGGAGTTGTTTATATGGGTGATTTTAACCTAAGTGTGGAAAAAATGACTAAGATAAATTAAGCTAGTCATTTAAGTGATTTAATTAACATAATGGTCAAATTATGACATTATGTGGAAAAATAAATAATCTACAGCAAGGCTGAGAGTTTATAGTATAATTTGAGCTATTTATGTGTAATTTTATGTTATAAAGCAAAGTTGTAAAAAGGCCATGTCATTAGGCCATTTTAATTTAAGTTTAAAGCTTATTTAATTTAATTTATGCTTATATAATTAAGTTTCGGGTCAAACGGTAATTACTATTAAATTATAAAGCTGTGGGCTTAATTTAGAGGAATTTAGGGTTTTTAAATGAATTTAATAAAAATTATAACATTTTATAAAGTTTTGGGTCAAAATTGTAAAAATAGAAAAGTATAGGGTATAATAGGTAATTACCGAAAGTTTGGTTCCAATTTGGTATTAGAAGTCAAAGTTGACTATATAGGACACTTTGACCAAGTTTGGAGAATTTTAGAAATTAAAATACTACCTTATAATAAGATAGTTATTAAATTATAAAAGATTTATAAGAGATGGGGTGATATTGTGATTTCCGAAACTTTGGGGTACTAAATGGAATTTAGTACATACCTTAAGTTATTAGGAATTTTTAGAAGTTTATTTGGTTACATTTGGAGTTTATATGAATCATATAAGTATAATATATGATACTTCATAACATTGTTACAAATGGGTAACATATGTGTATAAATCGAGAAATATAGGAAGTATAAGGTTAGGAATGATATTTATAACCTTTTGGTATAGTTTGGTAATTTTTGGAGTTATATATAAGGTTTTATAAAGATATATGTATAATATATAGTTTTAATGATATTAGAAAACTATGTATTAAAAATTGGGGAGATTTGGTAATTATACAAAGTTAGGTGGTAGGAATTTAATTAAAACAGACCCTAGGGTCTGTTCGGTAATTATAACCATTTAAAACTATAGGTTATAATTATATTAAGGTTTAAGGATTATAATATAAGGTATATATTATAAGTGTAACAATGAAATATAATTTGGGGTTGATTTGTAATTTATGGAAGTAAAGTGGGAGATAATAAAAACCGAGAGTATAAGGGGGCTGTTTGGTATTTTATAACAATATATAACTATATGTTATAATTGTTTTAATGACATAAATGTCATAATATATGTTATATAACTATAATATAGCATTATATAAATTATGTGGTGGATTTTGTAAATATTTAAGAAAATAGGTGCTGTTCGGTAATATGGGCATTTTTGAATGAAAATTTATAATATGGTTTCTAATGTTATAAGGGTGTAACATTTATAATATAAGAAATATTCATTAAAAGAGAATGAATATATTATAAAGACTTACCATATAATAAATAGTTCCATAATACAAGTATATAAATAAATATGTGTTATGGAGTGGAAAAATAAAATATGGTTCAATAACCATATATTATCATGATTAAAATGATATAAGATAGGGAGAAAAGAATTACAAATATTAGATATGGAAATTCTAATGTTAGGATTATACATGGAGTAATAAGGATTTATATAATTCAAAGTATTTTTACATATGAATTATACTACATTAAACTTGGAAAAACAAACCTTAGGAAAATAAATACTAAGGTGAAATGTATGATATATGATAAAAAATTATACATGCAATATAGAAACAAACTATATAATATACAAGGGTATGTTAAAACTACATGCGATAACGAAGTTCAACATTAAGAATATTAATATACGAGACAAGACTACGCATGTAATATAACGTTTTTCCAAATCCCGAGTTAAGCCGAAAACCTGACAAACATTGACAGTTAATAACAGGGGATTAACCGGGAGGTGTTAGTGACGGTACGGGGTACCGTAGAGTTATGTCGTTATACGGATTCTAATCAGTAGCATTATGTATTATTAGACTGTTAGAGACGACACGGGGAGCATCGGATCTAGCTGATTCATACTCCACGGTTATACATTCAGGGTGAACGGTATGTTGTTACGTGTCTCTGATTGTCTCTGAGGGCTTCCTCAGTTCAGACTTCTGTGTAATCTGTGATAAGATTGTGTGTCTGATTGTGTGATTAAATATGCATGAACTGTATATTTTTAGCTGCTTATTATTTACTGTTGTTACGTTAACAGTATTGGTTCGTATATATGGACCTACATATATAAAACGAACTAGCAGCTAGGGTGCTATCTTATATGTAATATAAGGATAGTCAGAAAAACGTTGTAGCACTAGGATAATAAGATATACATATTATCCAAAACTTTAAATACGGAGCATTGGCCTTTCTAACGCCGCTCTCGTATCTAACACTGGATCCCGAGTTTACAGACTCCGGATTGGACTAACGACCTTAGTCTGCTGTGTTAGAAAATTTAGTAATGCGATGCGATGGTATAATTAATTAACATAACAAAGCCAAGAGGATGTGGCTCTTGGTGTGCGCTGTGATCACAAAAACGATACCAGGATGTCCGCGTACGGGTCCGCAAGTATCAAGAAAATTTCCCGCGAGCTAGGATGGTTCGTTGGTCGGAGACTCTACCGCTGGAGTGGCTACTGCCGTGGGTGACCCGCCATAGTATATGGGTAATTTAGAGACACGTCATTTTAACGAGACTTTGCCACTAGGTATAACCGAACATTTATTACAGTTGAGACTTGTACATTGGCGAACAATATTGGTTTTTATACCAAGGACAGGAGTTGATACTTGTTTATTATTCTCGTTGTTTCGCCTTGTTGTTCACTGGTTATACTGTGTGGTTTATATTATGTGTGTTGATGGTTGTGTTATTGTATGGATATTACTGTTAAATGTTTTACAGTTTAAATAGTAAAACGGTATTGCATGTAACGAATCTCATGCTCTCGACCAATTAATTGAGGGGTTTGAGGAGGCATGACGGGGCATGTGATAACATACTCAGCAGGGGCTGATTCCATACCACAAACCATTTTTATTTCAGGAGACTAGCCGGAGGGTCGACGCGGGGCGTGACAATTGTAATTACTTTTGGCTAGACTTGGTACGGTTTGAGACTACTGTTATTTCGGACTCGGGTTTGTAAACCGAGGTGTATGTTTGGTTAGACGCTCACGTGTACGGTTTTGTATAAGACGGTTGTTGTTGGATATGTTTTAGATTGTTTAAGCACTGCTATCTATCTCTTGTTGTCACTGCGGGAATACGTTTCGTATGTTGATTATCATGTAACTCGTATCACCCGTATGGACGAGTGATAACAGTGACACCATTAGAACGACAGTCTGTTATTTACCGCTGCGATTTATTTACTAAGTACGACGCTTATATTATAATTAGGAGCCGGATTAGTAGGGGTGTTACAAAAGTGGTATCAGAGCGGAGTACCGCTCTGATTACAAGAGATAGTAGTCTAAGTACCATGAGCTTAGGTTATTCATATACGAGTACCAATGAGGAAGTTGTTAACGAGTTGAGTTAGGAGATTGTCGGGGATAATGTGTTTTACGCCTTTCTGGGCTATGTGAACTTATGGTTGAGAAAAGTACGGTATTTATACCGAGTGTTGACCTTGATTCTGAACTCTTCAGATGTCTGCTGGAAGACGTTCGTCAGGCAGAGACGGAGGTAGAGGCGGCGGGCCTGGAGGAGGTCCTCCTGAGACCCAAGCCGTGGGCGCTGCTGAGACGGTAGCTGCCGTCTTTGCTCTGCTAGCCCTGATGGGAGGCGTCCAGATAGGAGCGCCACCTATAGTCTCACCCGTAACCGCACCGAGAGAGCCAAACTGGCTAAAGAGCGTCACCGACACGCGAGTACCTACTTACGACGGGGTAGCTGACCCCACCGTCCTGGAGAGATATATTATCGAGCACGAGAAGGCTTTTGACGCCATTCATGTGCCTGCTGAGCACCGGGTCGGTATAGCAGCCTTCCATCTGAGGGACGCCGCCAGCACTTGGTGGAGGTCCGTGAAGGCACACTACACTACTATAGAAGGTTTCAGTTGGACAGTTTTTGTGGAGTTGCTGAGGGAAAAGTATTATCCTGCTCACTTGAAGCAGAGGAAGAGGTAAGAGTTCGAGGCTCTAAGGCAGGGTAGTCTGACAGTGGATCAGTACTACACCTCATTCATTGGGCTGTTGAACTTTATCCCGGGAGTTGTGTATTCTGACACCGTGAAGGTGGAGAAGTTCAGAGGCGGACTGCGATATGCTATCAAGGCCGCCATGGGTGCTGCCTTATACCCTACGGTCCAGGTGAAATTAATTGACAGTTTATACCTTGTAACTCAGTTTGATTTATTACAAGTTCGGGGAACTCATTGATGCATTGTAGGAGTGCTATGATGCTGCTTCTCGGACCGAGCTGCTGGTGAACAGCCGGGATGACAGCCAGGGGCAGAAGCGTAAGGCCCCCGAGAGAGGAGGAGGGAGGTTGGGCGGAGGAGGCAGCAAGGGCTGGAAGTAAGAACCGCTTTTAAGTTGTTTAATCCATTTAGATTACTTACTTGCTCCCTGCTTTTACACCTGCTATCCCTAACACTTTGGCGATCACAGGAAGAAAAAGTTCTCCTAGAGGGAGAAGAAGAAGGAGCAGGCCAGCCAGAAGGGCAAGGAGAAGGTTCCGATGCTGACCGGGCCTACCTATGATGCCCAGCCTCTCAGATCTGCACCCCCTAGGGGTAAGCGATCTGACCTTGTGAATGAGTTGTGTATTACACTATCCATTACCATCCTTGTATTAATAAGATTGTTGTATGATTATAGGTTCTGCACCCCAGCGCCACTTTCACTGCAAGCGTTGTGGTAAAGACCACCCGGGTGTTGATTGCACCGGGCAAGCGGTGGACTGCCACCACTGTGGGAAGAAAGGCCATAGGTCGTTCGAGTGCTTCGCGAATCCGGAGAGCCGAGCGTACCGCCTGTCGAAGGGGACTCAGAGCGCACCTACTGGAGGAGGTGGAGCTCGAGGTGGCCAGAGGGGGCCGGCACCCCAAGCCTAGAGGGGGGCAGTAGCAGCAGAACTAGAGGAACCCGCTGGGCAACCGTGTGCTGAATGCAGCGGGAGCTTCGGGCGCTGGTACTAGTACCCAGCGCGGTGAAGGTTAGCATTTAAAACCTTAACCATTGTATGAAAGCTTGACTAAGTGTTAAACGCTTTACCTTAGCATGAATATGTGTTTAGATTACCGCTTTAGATAAACGACTTACGTAGGAAACCTTTTATCTCTTAGGAGACTTCGATATCTTCTATCCCACACTTACAAGACAGAGAGCACCTAGACCCGTGGAAGAAAGACGAGAGTACCCTGGCGAGTTGTGTCATGTAGTCAGACCGGGCATGATACTTCTCAGAGAGTTCCTAACCCAAGATGAGCAAATCGCCTTAGTGAATGAGTGTAGAGCTTTGGGTAAGGGCATGGGAGGATTTTATACCCCTATATTTAGTAGTGGATCTAAGATGAAATTGCACATGATGTGCTTAGGGAAAAATTGGGATCCGCAAGCTAGGGTTTATCGAGAGGTGAGGATGGTAGATGGTGTATCAATACCTAGGATACCTGAGAGTTTCCTAACCTTGGTGAGAAACACGATGGATATTGCTCAAGACTGTGAGACTTATCCATTACCCCACATGACACCTGACGTCTGCATCGTCAATTACTACGAGCAGGGAGGAAAGCTTGGGATGCACCAGGACCGTGATGAGACGACTGAGTCCATCACCAGAGGAATACCGGTTGTGTCATTCTCCATCGACGATGATGCTGAGTTCATCTATGGAGACCAGAAGAGGATGGATCTAGCAAGCAAGATCATCCTCAAGTCTGGGGATGTGTTGGTATTTGGTGGAGAGTCGAGGCTTGTATATCATGGAATTAAGAGCATTAAGCTCAATACCGCCCCACCAGCTCTAGTGAATGAGACCCACATCCGACCTGGCCGTTTAAATTTAACTTTCAGACAGTACTGATGTAATAATAGTAGCTAAGTGTGTAATCTTGTATAATACAATTGGATGAATGAAATGAGAGTTTTTGTACCTTCAAGTATATATGTTCAGTTTGTTGATACTGTTAATTCATAACTTCAGGCCACGAAAATGGAAAGGAAGGTACCATATGCATCCTAGATATGGCGCAAGCCAAGGAGTCTGATAATGTCATCACAGGTATGACAGTTACAACCAACAGTAAATTGGTGATTTATTGGGACTCGATGCTAATACGAGAGGTGATCTCAGGTACCTTTCCTGTCGATGGTGTTAGTGCTTCCGTATTGTTCGACTCAGGGGCTTCACATTCTTTTGTTTCCTCGGCATTTGCTATGAAGCTGGGGGCTGCCCCCGAACAGCTTTCAGACTTTTCAGTCACCCTTCCTTCGAAGGAGAAAGTAGGTTGCACCAGACAGTACACGGGGTTAGAGATCAGCATCATGACTGAGACCTTCCCCATCGATCTGATCGAGTTCAAGAACTTGGGCTTCGACGTTATAGTGGGCATGGATTGGCTACAGAAGCATAGGGGCCACCTTCATTGTGTAGAGCATCGACTACTACTGAAGGGGCCGAGCGGCAAGACAGTGTCATACCGCAGTGTGAGGAGAGAGCCGACTGTCAAGATCGTGTCAGCATTGTCCCTGATGAAGGACGTTAGGAAGGGCCGACAAGCCTTCCTCTATTATATACAAGACACGAGACAGAGCGACATGATGGACTCAGACATTCCAGTCGTGGTAGACTTCCCCGACTTGTTTCCTGATGAGTTGCCAGGCATGCCGCCTGTGCGTGAGGTTGAGTTCGCCGTCGACTTGTTGCCAGGTACGGGCCCTATTGCTAAGGCGCCCTACCGTATGGCGTCGGCTGAGATGAGGGAGCTGAAGCTACAGCTGGAGGACCTCCTCGACAAGGGATTCATTCGACCTAGTGTTTCTCCTTGGGGTGCTCCAGTACTGTTCGTCAAGAAAAAGGACAGCAGTATGCGACTCTACATCGACTACCGCGAGCTTAATGCGGTCACGGTCAAGAACAAGTACCCGTTGCCACGGATAGATGACTTATTTGACCAGCTGAGAGGGGCCAGTGTGTTCTCGAAGATAGATCTCAGATCTGGCTACCATCAGATTAGGATTGCAAAGGGTGATGTGGAGAAGACAGCTTTCAGGACACGGTATGGACACTACGAATTCACCGTTATGCCATTCGGATTAACGAATGCGCCAGCCATTTTCATGGATTTGATGAACCGTCTCTTCAGAAAGCAGCTTGATAGTTCAGTTGTGGTCTTCATCGACGATATCCTGGTCTATTCAAAGACCGAGGAGGATCATGAATTACATTTGAGACAGGTTTTGAGTATCATGAGAGAGAACCAGCTGTATGCCAAGCTCTCGAAGTGTGAGTTTTGGTTGGACAGCGTGTCATTTCTTGGACACATTATATCAGCGAGCGGGATATCTGTAGACCCTGCTAAGATTAAGGCAGTGAAGAGTTGGCCGAGGCCGAAGACAGTTATAGACGTCCGCAGCTTTCTGGGTTTGGCCGGTTATTATCGAAGGTTCATGAAGGACTTCTCCAAGGTGGCCAAACCGATGACGAATCTCATGAAGAAGGAGTCCCAGTTCTTATGGTCTGCCGAGTGTGAGCAGTCCTTTCAGACGCTGAAGGATCTCCTGACATCGGCGCCCGTTCTCACTATCCCTGAGGGCACCGATGGGTTCGAGGTATATTGTGATGCCTCTGGAACCGGTCTAGGATGTGTGCTTATGCAGCACGGGAAGGTAGTTGCCTACGCATCCTGACAGCTGAAGAAGCACGAGGTGAATTACCCCACACACGACCTTGAGTTGGGCGCACTTGTCTTCGCTTTGAAGATCTGGCGACATTATCTATACGGTGTGACAATCACCATCTACTCTGATCACAAGAGTCTACAACATCTCTTCTCTCAGAAGGAGCTGAACATGCGACAGAGAAGATGGGTCGAGTTCTTGAAGGACTACGACATAGACCTGAAGTACAAGGAGGGCAAGGCGAATGTAGTAGCCGACGCCCTGAGCCGCAGAGCTCATTCATTGTTTACACTATTAGCGGGCAGCAGTATGATTGATGAGATACGAGCTGCACAGGAGAGTGATCAGTATATGCAGAGTAACAGGCAGAAGATGTCAGAGGGTTGTTTTGAGAGTCAGAAGTATGACTTCAAACTGTGTGATGATGGCATGATTCGACTGAATGGCCGGTTATGTATTCCAGAGTCTTCTCCTGACCTGAAGGAGAAGATACTCCAGGAGGCTCATTGCTCGTCCTTATCCGTCCACCCCGGTTCTTCGAAGATGTACAAGGACTTGAAGGTCCATTTCTGGTGGAGCGGGATGAAGAAGGATGTAGCTGACTACGTGGCTAGATGCTTGACCTGTCAGAAGGTTAAGTTTGAGCATAGGAGACCCGACGGTTTAGTGCAGTCTATGCCTATTCCTTGCTGGAAGTTCGAGGACATCTCGATGGATTTCGTTGTCGGTCTCCACCGACTAAGGGAGGACTGAACACGATTTGGGTCATTGTGGACCGTCTGACGAAGGTGGCAAAGTTTGTTGCTATGAAGGATACCTGGAAGGTCCCGTAGTTGGCGGACTTGTTCCAGAAGGAGGTGATCCGGCACCATGGTGTGCCAAAGACCATTGTGTCTGATAGGGACCCTCGATTTTTGTCTAGATTCTGGGGTCAGGTTCAGGAAGCCTTGGGTACGAAGTTGAAGCTTAGTACGGCATTCCATCCACAGACCGAAGGTCAGAGTGAGAGGACCATCCAGACACTAGAGGACATGCTGAGAGCATGTGCCTTGGATTTTCAGGGGAGCTGGTTAGAGCGTCTACATCTGATAGAGTTCGCCTACAACAACAGCTACCACTCCTCGATACAGATGCCACCGTTCCAGGCCCTTTACGGTAGACCGTGTAGGACTCCTTTATGCTGGGATGAGGCCAGCGAGACTACGCTTCTAGGACCAGAGTACCTAGAGCAGATCAAGGAGGATGTCCTATAGATTCGTAGGAACATGAGGGCAGCTTAGGACCGGCAGAAATCATATGCAGACACCAGGAGGAGGGACATTGAGTTCACTACCGACGACATGGTATTCCTTAGAGTGTCACCCATGAAGGGATCTTCCGGTTTGGGCAGAAGGGCAAGTTGAGCCCGAAGTATGTTGGACCTTATGCGATTAGGGAGCGAGTGGGCCCGTTAGCCTACAGACTGGATTTACCAGCAGAGCTCGGGAGGGTGCACGACGTCTTTCACGTTTCACAGTTGAAGAGGTATGTGCCCCATCCATCACACGTTTTACAGCTAAAGACTTTAGAGTTGGACCCCGCTCTACGATATGAGGAAGTACCACTCCGCATTCTCGATACGAAGACGAGGCAGACTAGGAACAAGACCGTTAGCATGGTCAAGGTTCTCTGGTCGAACCATGAGGTGGAGGAGGCTACATGGGAGTTAAAGGACTCCATGAGAGCGAAGTATCCAGCACTCTTCGAGTAGTGGCTGTGATACTTATACGGGTTCATGGTCAAACCCTTTTTAAGGGGGATAGACGCCACTTGGCTTGCGTATATGTTATGCATTAGGTCTTGTTTTTGTGGTGTGTTTTGGTGGTATGCTGCGTCATACATGTTTGTTTGGATGATTGTATGTTTGATACATCTTATGTATGTGCCGTAGTGCACCTGTTTGAGTATATATATAAAGTACCGCTGAGTACTTTTGGTGATGAGTTGGTTGTCACCTTGTTTAGTGCTATGATACGAATAGTTTATACCATGAGTTTCGGCTATTTGATCTGTGCTGTATCAATCATGAGACATATTATCTAGGTCTGAACCTAGTGGGAGTTACTCCTAGCGATGGTCTGTTTGATTACTTAGTGGAACTGGATTCCTTAGGTGAACTGTAATGAGTAAGGACTTCGGGACGAAGCCTTTTTAAGGGGGGTAGATTGAAATACCCCTAACCTTAAAAACTTAATTAAATGATCTATTAATGATCTAAGATGGTTAATAAACATCTAAATACCATTGGGGGAACAATCTAAAGATCTTAACAAGGCAAAAACATGCCTAAGACCGGTAAAGCCCAAAATGTGCTTTAAGACCCATAGAGATTTATCACCTCAAATAGGATCCAAAGTGGATTCCTAAGTATTATAATGAAGTCTAACATTATAAAACCATTCTCAAAGGGAACCAAGCTCTAAAACATGTTCTCTAACCACAAAATGTGCTTTAAAATTCCTTAAAGCACGTTTTGAGAAAATTGACTTTCTGAGTGGGTTTTGAGTGGTGTTAGGCATTGGATTAGACCTGATATACTAATGTACTATAATGTACCACATTAGAAGGTCTAAATCCAAGATTTCAAAAAAAAACAGAAATATGGCATTCATTTGTGAATAGTAACCCAAATAGTACTTTTTAAGCAAAAATTGACTAAGTATGGTCAATGGTCAATTAATGACCATCCCTACCCTTATGAAGTCGGCAGCATGGAGAATGGAGGACAGCACATTCAACTTTGTACTAAATATCTAGCTAATTTGGTGAATCTCCATTTACTATTCCATTTTCTACTTTTCATTCATTAAATCACATTTTCTTTCTTTCTCTTTCCTCTTGTCCCATTCCATCTGAGCCATTAGCTTTCTCCAATCCCTCAAGATGTGTTCTTGAGCATTCAAGGCAAATCAATCTCTTTTGCACCTAAGTAATGGTTAAGGCATATTTTAGCTCTTTTTCTTCTTCATCTTTCCATTACCTTGGAGCTTATAATCTATCACTTTCCATGGCTCATTCTCAATGTTTTAAACCTTGAACACAATCAATCTCGGTTGAAGTAAGCTTTCGGACGAAGGTGGTCAAAATTACATTATAAGGTAAAAACATACCTAAAGGATTTCTATTCTCCATCCGGTTTTCTTCTTCTGTCTATTTCTATGAGTTTATTCACTCATAATCTTCATATTTACATGTTAATTCAGTTGGTTAACCATTTGGAGCAGGGTGGCCGAAAATCAAAGGAAATATCTTTCTTTAAGGCATTTTGCCAAGGAAAACCAATTACCATAGCAGCTTGTGTTGGTCTAGCTATTCCCCATGTTTATATGGTGAATTTAACACCATGTGGCGTGTTTAATTCAGGCCGAAACCCTTTGGAGACTACCTTGCATTTTTAAGGTGATTTTTGCCTTAAATCTTACATTAATTGTTTCTTTATGGTTAAGCTCATGCTTGGAGTATAACCATATCTTATTTTGGTGTATTAAACATGTCTAAATGATGGGGTGATTTTTCCTCCAAGCTGCCGAGTTGTTACTAAGGATAAACCAAGGTATAAAACACCTTAAACTTATGATTTTATGATTTTTTAAGCATATATATTATATGTGCGAGAGTGGAGTTGTTATATGGGTGATTTTAACCTAAGTGTGGAAAAAATGACTAAGATAAATTAAGCTAGTCATTTAAGTGATTTAATTTAACATAATGGTCAAATTATGACATTATGTGGAAAAATAAATAAACTACAGCAAGCCGAGAGTTTATAGTATAATTTGAGCTATTTAAGTGTAATTTTATGTTATAAAGCAAAGTTGTAATAAGGCCATGTCATTAGGCCATTTTAATTTAAGTTTAAAGCTTATTTAATTTAATTTATGCTTATATAATTAAGTTTGGGGTCAAACGGTAATTACTATTGAATTATAAAGCCGTGGCTTAATTTAGAGGAATTTAGGGTTTTTAAATGAATTTAATAAAATTATAACATTTTATAAAGTTTTGGGTGAAAATTGTAAAAATAGAAAAGTATAGGGTATAATAGGTAATTACCGAAAGTTTGGTTCCAATTTGGTATTAGAAGTCAAGTTGACTATATAGGAGACTTGGACCAAGTTTGGAGAATTTTAGAAATTAAAATACTATCTTATAATAAGATAGTTATTAAATTATAAAAGATTATAAGAGATGGGGTGATATTGTGATTTCCGAAACTTTGGGGTACTAAATGGAATTTAGTACAAACCTTAAGTTATTAGGAATTTTTAGAAGTTTATTTGGTTACATTTGGAGTTTATATGAATCATATAAGTATAATATATGATATTTCCTAACATTGTTACAAATGGGTAACATATGTGTATAAACCGAGAAATATAGGAAATATAAGGTTAGGAATGATATTTATAACCTTTTGGTATAGTTTGGTAATTTTTGGAGTTATATATAAGGTTTTATAAAGATATATGTATAATATATAGTTTTAATGATATTAGAAAACTATGTATTAAAAATTGGGAGATTTGGTAATTATACAAAGTTAGGTGGTAGGAATTTAATTAAAACCCCTAGGGTCTGTTCGGTAATTATAACCATTTAAAACTATAGGTTATAATTATATTAAGGTTAAGGATTATAATATAAGGTAATATTATAAGTGTAACAATGAAATATAATTTGGGTTGATTTCTAATTTATGGAAGTAAAGTGGGAGATAATAAAAACCGAGAGTATAAGGGGCTGTTTGGTATTTTATAACAATATATACTATAGGTTATAATTGTTTTAATGACATAATGTCATAATATATGTTATATAACTATAATATAGCATTATATAAATTATGTGGTGGATTTTGTATATATTTAAGAAAATAGGTGATGTTCGGTAATATGGGCATTTTTGAATGAAAATTTATAATATGGTTTCTAATGTTATAAGGGGTGTAACATTTATAATATAAGAAATATCATTAAAAGAGAATGAATATATTAAAAAGACTTACCATATAATAAATAGTCCCATAATACATGTACATAAATAAATATGTGTTATGGAGTGGAAAATATATATGGTTCAATAACCATATATTATCATGATTAAAATGATATAAGATAGGGAGAAAAGAATTACAAACATTAGATATGGAAATTCTAATGTTAGGATTATACATGGAGTAATAAGGATTTATATAATTCAAAGTATTTTTACATATGAATTACTATACATTAAACTTGGAAAAACAAACTTAGGAAAATAAATACTAAGGTGAAATGTATGATATATGATCAAGAATTATACATGCAATATAGAAACAAACTATAATTATACAAGGTATATTAAAACTACATGCGATAACAAAGTTCAACATTAAGAATATTAATATACGAGACAAGACTACGCATGTAATATAACGTTTTTCCAATCCCGAGTTAAGCCGAAAACCCGACAACGTTGACAGTTAATAACGGGGGATTAACCGGGAGGTGTTAGTGACGGTACGGGTACCGTAGAGTTATGTCGTTATACGGATTCTAATCAGTAGCATTATGTATTATTAGACTGTTAGAGACGACACGGGGAGCATCGGATCTAGCTGATTCATACTCCACGGTTATACATTCAGGGTGAACGGTATGTTGTTACGTGTCTCTGATTGTCTCTGAGGGCTTCCTCAGTTCAGACTTCTGTGTAATCTGTGATAAGATTGTGTATCTGATTGTGTGATTAATATTCTTGAACTGTATATTTTTAGCTGCTTATTTTACTGTTGTTACGTTAACAGTATTGGTTCGTATATATGGACCTACATATATAAAACGAACTAGCAGCTAGGGTGCTATCTTATATGTAATATAAGGATCGTCAGAAAAACGTTGTAGCACTAGGATAATAAGATATACATATTATCCAAGACTTTAAATACGGAGCATTGGCTTTCTAACGCCGCTCTCGTATCTAACACTGGATCCCGAGTTTACAGACTCCGGATTGGACTAACGACCTTAGTCTGCTGTGTTAGAAATTTAGTAAAGCGATGCGATGGTATAATTAATTAACATAACAAAGCCAAGAGGATTGGCTCTTGGTGCGCGCTGTGATCACAAAAAACGATACCAGGATGTCCGCGTACGGGTCCGCAAGTATCAAGAAATTTCCCGCGAGCTAGGATGGTTCGTTGGTCGGAGACTCTACCGCTGGAGTGGCTACTGCCGTGGGTGACCCGCCATAGTATATAGGTAATTAGAGACACGTCGTTTTAACGAGACGTTGCCACTAGGTATAACCGAACATTTATTACTGTAACACCCCGAATAACGATCAACAATTAAAACACGCGCCTAAAGGTAACATGAGGTGTCTACGCAGCGGTTCCTACTCTATTCGGGTGCTACAGACGCCAACCACCCACGTGGTTGACCCGACCACTCTACTTACACCAAGTTACGGTCTTTATGACTGGAAGTCCAACTTAACGAAATCCAAATACAATATAAAGTACAACTCAAGTACCGAGCATCTACAGTTTAGTTAACAACTTAAACAACATAACTCATACATAAGAAAGCATGCTACTTAAAGTCTTGCCATGTGGACTACCCCTATGATAGTCACCCTTGCCTACTCTCCGTTATCGTCTGGCACAAGACCTGAAAAAAATTGGGTGTAAAGGACTCAGCAAACTACGCTGAGTATGAACGTGTGAAGCCCGCATGTTACCGGGCCACACGACTAATTGGTCGAATATTATTAAGTCAATTTACATGCTAGATTAAGCAGTAAAGCACATCACAATACATCATAATATCGAACACACCTTAAGGTAGCATAGCAATATCAGCAAACATCCAAGCATAACAGGCTGGCATCTTAGCCCATCAAACACGCAACCAAGCACACCAAACTGCTAATATAGCAACAACAATCATGTAAGTCATCAGACGTGTGCGTGAGTATGTTTACCAATGATCCTCACTATGGGATCGTTCGAGCATTGTGTGTTTTCATTTCTTTTCTCTTGTGTCCCATGATGTGTATTTTCTTTCTCTTTCCTTGCACCAGGTCTGGGGATATAGTTTAGATCCCGTGACCATATCATATTGGTGCCAATCTTTTCTTGTTTCTTAAAGAATCACATTTGTGAATTTTCTTATTTGCTTGGTCTCATTACACATGTTTTCCTCTATTCTCTGGCACCGAGTCAGGGGTATATAGATTAGATCCCGAGACATCATTATGTAGGTGCTAATCGTTCCTTGTTTCTTTAAGGATTATTTGTGAATTCTTTTATCACCGCACGTTGGAGGACGTCTCCTCCATAGCTAGTCCCCCATTCCCGACACCCAGGGTCAAGGAAGCGGAAGTCACCTCTAGACTCCAGGATAAGCTTCACCAATTTGTCACTCCCCCATTCCCGACACCCAGGGTCAAGGAAGCGGAAGTCACCTCTGGACTCCGGGATGTGCTTCACCAACTTGTCACTCCCCCATTCCCGACACACCCAGGGTCAAGGAAGCGGAAGTCACCTCTGGACTCCGGGATGTGCTTCACCAAAATATATTCCATCATAGATGGTCGAAGGATCTGATGCAGATACCAACTCCCGATCATCCATACCGCGCGGCCCGAGCTGTTGTCTTCCCGGGTTATTCTCATGTTTCACAGTTGATACTTTTCGTTTCATTATCATTATAATCTCGACACCATAGTGGGTGTCATTAGCGGTCCTCTAAAGTTAGAGAGGATTCGTCTCTTTGTATAGTTCTTTTGTTTTGTCTACGTGGTTCGTCATGTCTCACCCAAGGAGACTTGCTCTTCATTATGATTAATGAATAGACACCATAGTGGGTGTCATGGTAGTCCTCAATGGATTAGAGAGGAGTTCCCCTTATTGGGTTTTCTTTGTTTTCATAGTTCGTAGTAGTTCGTCTCAAGTTCCATAAACGAGAAAGGGACTAAACTACTGTGTGCGCGCAAGTAAATGCCACAAGGATATATATATAACACGCATAAAAGCAAGCCACAAGAAGCAATCCAATTTTCATGCTTTTAGTCTTAGAGTCATGGTCACACAAAGCACACAGCACACAAGCCGTGTAACACGGCAACATACGAACCACACATGTCCATACCTTAGTCAGAAGCAAGAGTAGTCTTACACTCGAAGTCCCGATTGGAGCTCGCTACGGTCCTAGAGGTAATTAAAACAGTGTGTCAGTTTATTATTTCATGTGACGCCACTTTATATCGTATGTTATTCCCTAGGTATGTTGTCACATGCTTAGTTTATATTGACTCTTAGAACTTCACATGCACTAATCCTAGGCTCAACTTACTCCTAGGATATTCACCTTGCCAACTCACACGTTAACTAAGTCATTTCCTCTAGCTAGTGCTTTAGAGTATCATAAGCACTAACATGTAACAAGTTTATTTAAAATGGACTTTTATTTGCCTAAGTGGTATTCTTCCCTTAGCTGAATAGTTATGTCTTAAGCTCCTTATTTACACGATAGCACTCTTCAACCACTTCTAGAACTCCCTTGTATTGAAGCTTAGATGCTTCAAAAAAAAAAAACTGAAATAAAGTTCTGATATGTAACCTTATATTATCACACTTTCTAACGTATCCAAGGGTGTCTAAACTTCCCAAGATGTTCTCTATGTTTAGCTAGATGCATTAGGAAGGTTCTGGGTTCATTTTCAATCCAATGTCACTCTTAAAGCCCCCATGTAGTCAGTTATACAGAAGCTGCGTCCTAAATAAAATGTGAACAACAATCTAAGTACTACTCCTCCTTGGCCCTTGTATCTAGTTAGCTCTACTGCTGTTTGGTTCTTCTCCATCAAATATGTAAACCTTCTAAGGTATATTAGAGGTGTTTAGTTTCGTTATAAATTCACCACAACTCCCTCAAACCATTCTGTGCAAATTCATACAGAAACAACCCAGCTTAACAAAAGAAATCTGAAATCAGAATCTGTGTATCTTCTCTTCTGTCCTTGATTTAGTTTATCAATTTGTCTTCAGAATCCCCTCAAAGCTTTCACCCCACTAGCTGGGTGTATTAGTAAAGTTTTAAACTAAATCTCAACTTAAAACAGCAGTGTTGACCCCCTTGAAAGTTCCTTATACAGAAGGCAGAAAACTGGAACATGGAAAATCTGTCAACTTCTCTTTAACCTTTCTTTTAATTTGAGAAACTAACCTCCATTTTCCCCAAGGTATTTACCCCTCTTATTTAAGTCTCTTGGCGATATTTTAATCTTTACAAATAACCCAAACAAACACTCATCTAGCATCTGTACTTATTCATACAGAGGTGACCTACTAATGAAAACCTGAAAACCAGAATTCGATGCATTCTTTTTTTTTTCTTCTTATGTCAGGTTGTTACCTGACCTCTAATTCATCCCTAAGGTGCTTATATCTTACTTGGGTCTATTAGTTCAGTTTTAGTTTCATTTACCACTCAATAAAACCCTTATACAACCTCTGTAATAAAGTTAAACAGAGAGCTCAAGTTTCAGAAAGAAACTGAAACAAACAGAACTGATGTAACCTTCTTGTATCTCACCTCTGGTTTACAATCTGATTTCCAGTTTCTCCCACATTGATAGCTTACGTATTCAAGTTTTCTATCAAAATTTTAAGCCCCAAACAACTTAGTAATTGTTACAGAATCATCCTTATACAGAGACAGAAAAATTCCACAACTGAAGACAACCTGATAAGAACTGAACCTGAAATCCCAAACCTGAGCTTGACTTTCAAATTATTATTATTATTATTTTTTACGTGTATACAGGTTGGTTACTACTTAAGTGAAAGTGTTGGATAGGTTTTAGGTTGTTGTCTACCACCACTACTGCCTTCACATTGCCCCTGAAACATACGTATACAAAAACACAAGATTTCAGAAGTGAAAACTGAAACACTAGAACTGGTATACTCTTTTCTTTTCTGTTTCCTTACGGTTTATTAATCTAGATTTTTGTTTTCCTCCATTGGTTTTTGGTTAGAACTTAATGCATTTTAAACCCCCAAAACGAATTTACAGAACTTACACAACATCTCTGAAACTTCTTTACAGAACCGAAAACTATAACTGAATTCGTGGACTGCAGCAAGTCCTTTTTAGTTGTTTCTTTTCTTCTATCTCGACTCTGTCCTTATACTTACTTAGTTAGTGTTTACTAGCTGTTTAAACCTTAAATACGCCAGGAACATATGGGCAATGCCTCTGAGAAAAAGGTTTCACCAGAGACTGGAACTAACAGAAGCAAACCTTAACTGTTTCATTTCCTTTTCTAGTCTCCCAGTTGTTTACACTTAGCTCCACGTTTTAGGAAGCTTCTAGCCTGGTCACTAAGCTAATACAGCAGCTAGAGTACATCAGGCAGTTAATATAGAGAAGCATGTCAATTTCCAGACTGAAAAGCAAAACTGAAACTGGAACTTAACTGTTACATTTCCTTCTGTTTCATTTAAGTTATCGACTGGGTTTTTTTTCTTCTTTCTAGTTTGTGAGATGTGACAGATTCACTGATTTATAATTCCAGTAATACAGATTCAGGACGAGAATGAAGGAATGTGCACAACACAAGTTCTGTGTTGCAGATTACCGATAGTGCAGAGAATGGAAGACAAGGGAAGAGGTATTTTTTTGTCTGTTGTACCTTACCGTGAGAAACAGAAGGGAAGATAAACCTGTGACTTTGTTGCTTCTTTTTTTTTTCTATATTACCGTGAGTTGTTTGTCTTATCAGGGTGTTTAACCTCATAGCAGACCCACCACTGCAGTGGTAATACTACTGAATCATCCACGAACTGCAACTGAAACCATAACTGATAAATCTTCTTCTATCTTTCTGTTCTTTAAATTTGCCTTCCAACTCCTCCCTCTTTGTTTGCTTACACTATTAAGTGTCTTACTAAGGTCTTAAATCCCAGCACAACCTTGTTAGTATCAATGGTACGTCCCAGACAGAAACTGGACAAACTGTTAAAACTGAAACACCCACCAGGTGGTTTTACTTTCATCTTTTCTTCCTAAGTTGATAACTGTTTCTGTTTCTCTTCTAACTTCAGTCCTGATGCCCTAACAGATTTTCACTTCTGCCTAGGGGAATTAGTTGTGTTTTAATTTCGTTATTAACCCACACCCACTCTATAACTCTCCTGAGCAGTAAGTATACTGAAAACAGAATGTTACAGAATCCGAATGACCACAAACTTAACCGGTTTTGTCTGGTTTCTGATTATTGAATCAGTTTAGGGGATAGCTCACCTTTTTAACTTGGATGTTTCCCCGGGTTGCTTCTTGGGCACAGATGAGACTCTCAGCTCCTTGATCACCCGACAACAACTAAGAAAGATTACCAGGAGTTAGGCTATGATAACCAGAAGAGAAGAAGAAATTGGTTTCAGCTTTACCTTACTGTGTTTTTTTTAAATTGGTTTGCTTCAGGTTTCCAGAACTGAAACACACCAGGTCGGCTTGCAGAAGGGAATTAGAAGGGCTTGAGTTACTGATCAAGAAGTAAAGATTTCAGACACAGAAATAATTCAAGACAGCCAAAGAGAGGATCGGGAATAATATAGCAAGATCACAGAACAGAAAAGGATGCAGGAATGA
The DNA here is from genome assembly GCA_023374045.1 of Limonium bicolor. NCBI lineage: Eukaryota > Viridiplantae > Streptophyta > Magnoliopsida > Caryophyllales > Plumbaginaceae > Limonium > Limonium bicolor. The sequence continues at coordinate 359,327,389 of CM041776.1, forward strand.
GGAGAAATCTGTGGTAACTGTTTTTACCTTGCTATTTTTTTTTCTATAGATCTGTTTCAAAGATTTTCCCCAGGGCTTGCACAGCTGGGATGGGTGCTAGCGTGAAACAGACACCTGATGAGTTGTTTATAACAAACCGTGAGAATGCGTGGGTTGAACAGGCATTTACTGACAGAAATCATTCAGAGGAAGAAGGAGTTCACTGCAGTTTACCTGGGCTGTTTTGCTCCAGGACTTACACGGCTAAGGTGGTTATTGCGTGGGACAGACACAGGTCCTGAGCTGGTTATACTGAGACGTTAACGCCAGGAAGAAACTGGGTGAGTTCTTAATTGGGTTGGTTGCTACTGATGCTCATACGTCTCTGCGTGGGAGCTCTCAAACACAATCCTCATACGAGCAAGGTTGTAGCAGAACAAACTTTAAGGTGCATGCTTCGCTCAGGCTAGCTCTTACTGAATTCAAGATTTATTTTCACAGAGCTCAGGTGGTGTTTGTGGTCTGCAAGTTCCAAGGGAGTATAGAGGTTTGAGTGGGTAACATTCCTAGAGGTGTAGTGCGTTCAGGTTCCACAGATTTTTGGACACGACAGCTCACTGGAGCATGTGCATGCTGATGGAGAATTCGTGTGGGTGATCGGGACAAGGGACACACATGCGAGAGGGAGAGAAGGAGTGACCGTGTCAGTCGAAATCGGCAAGGAATTTGAAGGAGTTTGCGCCAACCTAGAAAGAAGAGAAAGGTTGGTTTGGTATTTGGTGCTGTTCGAGATCTTGAGCAGAGAAGAGGGGTTGAGGCATCGCACTTGTGCTGTGTTCTGGTATGGGCGATTAGTTATTTGTTACTACTGAAACAATGTCGATGGTGTATACAAGAAGGGCATGGTGGGGTTGACTTACCGATCTGTTGGTGTGGAATAGCAAGTAGACGGTGGATATATATAGGGAACATGTAGTAACTGGTCGTTTATTATGCTTACTTCAAGATTATACTATGTCACCCCTCAGTACTAGTTGTAATTCGTGAGTAGTAGGTACTGAATTTGAGCACAGCTCATCCGGTTAAAGCGTTTACTAGACATACGAGAGGTACGGGGTTCAAACCTTAGCGGGAGCGCATTTGTTCTTTTTTCCTTTTGCCCTCTTTTTTTTTTGTATAAGCTATATACATGTTTATTTACATATATATAAGCGACTATATAATATGTTGTGTTATTAATTTTATACGGCGCTAGTCATTTATACGTACATGTATGTTTATATACGCCCCCTTTCTATTTCGTCGCGTTTTAGTTATATGTGACTATGCGACGTTATTATTATTAATTATTATGTACGACGTTGTAATGTTGTAACGTTACGTATATGTACTTTTATATACGTATATATATGTACGCGACTGTATTAATATGTCACGTTCTCATGTTCTCGGACATATATATGTCCGTACTTAATTTAATTGTTCATGCATTATCACGTGTCCCGAATTATGTGACACGTTATTCTCGGATAGTCCTCACTCGTTTATGATTTTATGTGTTTATTTGTTTAGGGGTGTTTCAATTACAGTTGAGACTTGTACATTGGCGAACAATATTGGTTTTTATACCAAGGACGGGAGTTGATACTTGTTTATTATTCTCGTTGTTTCGCCTTGTTGTTCACTGGTTATACTGTGTGGTTTATATTATGTGTGTTGATGGTTGTGTTATTGTATGGATATTACTGTTAAATGTTTTACAGTTTAAATAGTAAAACGGTATTGCATGTAACAAATCTCATGCTCTCGACCAATTAATTGAGGGGTTTGAGGAGGCATGACGGGGCATGTGATAACATACTCAGCAGGGGCTGATTCCATACCACAAACCATTTTTATTTCAGGAGACTAGCTGGAGGGTCGACGCGGGGCGCGACAGTTGTAATTACTTTTGGCTAGACTTGGTACGGTTTGAGACTACTGTTATTTCAGACTCGGGTTTGTAAACCGAGGTGTATGTTTGGTTAGACGCTCACGTGTACGGTTTTGTATAAGACGGTTGTTGTTGGATATGTTTTAGATTGTTTAAGCACTGCTATCTATCTCTTGTGGTCACTGCGGGAATACGTTTCGTATGTTCATTATCATGTAACTCGTTATCACCCGTATGGGCGAGTGATAACAGTGACACCATTAGAACGACAGTCTGTTATTTACTGCTGCGATTTATTTACTAAGTACGACGCTTATATTATAATTTGAAGCCGGATTAGTAGGGGTGTTACACTTCTCATCTCCAAATAGGAATTTCGCGTCGTCTCCAAGTGATATGGACACCACTGGAACTCCTCTGGTGATGGACTCTAGAGATTTGTCCCTATCCTGATGCATTCCTAGCTTACCTTCTTTTCCATAGAAGTTGATGATGCACACGTCTGAGGTTAGGTCTGGGACGGGCTCATCCTCCAATTCTTGTGCTGCTTTAACTGCAGCTCCAATGATAGTCTGCAACTCTCTTGGGATTGGTGGCACCTCCACCTCTTCATAGCTTCTAGTGGTGTGGTCCCACTTCTTACCTAGGCACATGATCTTCACCTTCATGGTTGAACCGTTCTTGAAGGTAGGGGTGTAAAAGTTTCCTCCTTTCACACCTAATTCTCTGATCTTGAGGATCAATGCATATTGGTCAGCTGGGGTCAAAAATTCTCGTAATAAGATCATCACAGGTCTCAATATCTCACACTTCTCTGGTGGGTGTGGTTTGGCTTCGAAGGAAATGGTGGGTGTGGAAATTGGCAAGGAAAGCAAATATCGAAAGCTGAATGAAAACAACAATTGCTATTAATTAAGCAAGTCAAGGTTCAAAACTAGTTTTAGCACAAAGATGTGAAAGAAAGAGGGATTTATAGTTCATCCCTTTACAATATGGAGGAAAATTACTTGAAGAAATGAAGCGAAACGAAGGTCTAAGCTTCTTTGGTAGGAAAGTAGTCCTCACCAGGTGAACTCGGGTCATCACTCGCTGATTCGACATGGTCCACCAGGTTGAGAGTTGGTGCTTTGCCTGGCCTCTAAGGGTAGTTCTGGGCAGGGCGGTTGGTAGATGGTCCTGCACCTCCTGTGCCACCTTTACCTCCTCCAGTAGCATTAGTAGCTGGGGCTCTAGTCGCCAACCCGGAGTGTGGCTTGTAACTCCTGGAGTCCGGGTTCAAGAAGCATTCGAATCCCCTTTGCCCCTTCTTACCGCAGTAGTTGCACTCCACCAGGTTTCCTTTACAGTCCTTGCCTGGGTGGTCCTTCTGACACCACTTGCAGAAATACCTTCTCATCGGGTTGTCTCCTGTTTCAGTTCAAGGTTAGTAATGTGATAGCAAAATATAGCTACATTGTAGATTCTAACTTTTCTCACCCCTAGGTGGCTCGTAGCGGAGAGGCTTAGCATCATCATGAGAAGGAACGATGGCTTTCTCGTTCCCTTCCTTGAAAAATTTTCCCCTCTTTTCATGATTCTGAGAGGATCCTCTTCCATTTCCTCCTCCATTATCATTCCTCCTCTTGCCTAGCACAGAATCCTGATATGCAATGGTGGTTTCGCAGTCATTTGCATCATCAGCTAGTTCCTGTCATTACAATATGTGTTACTGGGGAATCTTAGCATACCAGAAATTCCATAGTCATATTTCATACCTGTAAAGTCTTTCCTCTGGTGGAACCGATCATATTCATGATCTTGAAGTCCAAGCCGGTATGGAATTTGTCCACCAAGTACCTCGGAGCGTAAGCCCCTTCCCCAATGACAGCAAGCAACTCCACAAACTTGTCATAGTATTCATCAACAGAGGAAGTCCCTTGCTTCAACTGCTCAAATTCACTTCTCATCCTCTTCTGTAGGTAGGATGGGTAGAACTTAGCTCTCAGGGCCACCAGAAATGCTTGGAAGTCAAAGTTCGCCTGGGCGGTCAGCTCGGCTCTGGCAGTCTGCCACCATCGATGAGCGGGCCCTTGGAGAAAGTAGGCCGCTATGTCCACTTGGCGATCTGCTGGAACATGTAGAGAGGTAAAAGCCTTTTGAATCTCGGCGATGTATTTCTCCAGTGCTTTCGGTACTGGCTGGCCTTCGTAGACTGGGGGACGAAGATCGTTGACCGCTTTCAACCAGTTGAACTCCCATGGACCGTTGGGTGGTGGCGGCGGTGGTTGAGGGATCTGAGCCTGCTGCTGAGCTAATGCAGCTGTCACAATATGAGCTATGACCTCAGGGGTAACAGCGTCGGGTCCGTAACCACCTGGGGGTCCCGCTCCTCGTCCTCCTCTTTGAGACATCTAACTGCTAATGACGGTGTTTGTTGTTTAAAAGTTGTGTGTTAAATCTAAATCTAGATATCTATGTAGTAACATGCGAAGTGTTTTATAACTACCCAGGGATGGTATGTAGTTAGAGCGTTCATGAGTAATGTAAGTAAAGTAAGGTATGGGGTAAGGGTAACGTGCCTTTCTAAGTATTTCACTTCCCAATTCTACCCCACTTCCCTAGTTTTAAGGGCACCTATATTCTAAGTATTTCACTCGGCTTGTTTCCTCGGGCTCAGAGCGTAACTACGCTCTGATAGCACTTTCTGTAACACCCCTATTTAACAAAAATGCAGCGGAAATAAAATACTAAGGTGATTACAGATCATCGGGTTCCAAACACCCGGCACCAATCCTCACCAATTATAACTGAAGATAATACAAATGCTACGGTCTGAACTCGAGAAAACATAACATAAACCTAACAATAGCAAAATACATCAATGCTCCAGAAGTCCTAATTCCCATCCCAATCACTCATACTCATCGTGGCCACCTGTATAACAATTCATACCTGCAAGATAAAACCAAGCAGCCCACCCCGGGAGGGGTGAGTCAGTTCCCTGGAATGGAACTGGTACAACTCTTCAAAACAAAGTCTAAAAACACAACTCTTTAAAATAAACGATAACTTGAAGTCAAATGCTTAAATCAAAAATAGAAGAACAAGGCACATCCAAATCACCCAGTCAAAGGTAACAAGTCAAGGATAGAGATAAATAACAGGAAGATAAAGTTAGTCAATCAAAAAGAAACCACACCATAAGTTAGTGAACATCCATTGCTTGTGTTAGATTTAGTTCCAATTAGGAGTAGAAAGACTCAGGTAGTCACAAGGACTAGGAATGAAAGGAAGAAGTCCAAGAACCAACGACTCAAGAGTGGAATAAACCAATTGGGAGAGATGGCCCCACTGCCAAGTACGTCCTTTTAGGACAGGGGATATACAACCCCTCGCTGTTAACTACGTCCGATTGGACAGGGGATATACAGCCCCTCGCTGTTTACACGGTGAAGATGTGCGCACATCACAACAAAGACTCAGCTCATGGATGAAACAATATCCATAGTCAAAAGAAGAGTTTACCAAGATTGACATCTCCCATATTCCCAATAGATTAATAACTGCACGCGCGCAATACCAAAACACTTAGTCCTACAGAGTGCAGAGGCGTAAACCCTCAACAATTAATATCTAATGAGACAACCAGATAAAAGGAACCAATGACCATGTGAGTTGTACATTCAAGGCTCAGTTAGTCACATCAAGCTGAGTTAGTCACACAAACAGCTTCCCTTTGGAGATTCATTTCAGCTCAGTTAACGTTTTCCAAAACATTCCATAAAGTTCGTTACCAAAAGTATCTGAGTACGAGAAATCGTACCTGGTACGTGTAGAAGCAGTAACCAAACTTGAAAGTGCGAACTACTTCCACTAATCACCTATAATTAAGGTATTCCAAGCATTGATTAGTTAAGGAACTATAAAGCTAAACATCTTTCATTCTTAATAGTCGATAGTTTCTGGTTACAATTACTCTCTCTTAAGGATCTGGGCTAGATCTCGTTAATTAAATCTTTAATGTTCACTTTAACTTATTCCAATTACCTACTCTTGAATATAGGTTTAGCTTAATTAAACTCTTAGTTACACTTGACTAATTTACTTTAATACCTATTTAAGGTTTAGGATATGCATTTCCCCTAATAGTCCACCTAGATGTCACATTAACATTTAATATTTTAATTGTTACGTATGAATTAGGTTTACTCTAATTTTCCCTCTTATATTTTTCCCATAAGGTGCGTTACTTCCTTTATTTTCTTCTAATGTATTTATATATACACACATATTTTTTTAGGTTTTATCCAAAACATTTTTAAGAAATTTTTGTTGTATTAAATTATCTTAATAACCTTTACACATATCCACACCGATATATGGTTTATAAATAAAGTATTTTCCTTAGTTTATTTAAGTATATTACCCTCCACATTATACAATTGGTACAAACATAGATTGACTAAATTCCTTGATTTAACATATTACTATTTTATTTCTTATATATATATATATATATATATATATATATATATATATATATATATATATATATATATATATTTACTTCACTTAAAGTTTGTACTCAAATATTCTTAACATCCTGTATTCAATGTTATTTTAGTATTATTTTATTATTCTCAACCTACAAAGTTTATTAATCTTCTATACTTTAATTTTTGTTACATTCAAAACCATATATTATAATATACCTTAGGAAAAATTCAGAATTACAATTTGTAGACCTATTTCTTCTTGTCTAAAAATCCCCAAATTTAATATAGCAACTATAATATTTTAGACATAATATAAAATTTTTATTTCATAAAAATATATTTTTAAATTATCTAAATAATTCCATAATTCACAAACCTTACAAAAATTATAATTTACATTTAAAAACTCAAAACCTATATTAATTTACATCAAAATAAACTACATTTTATAAGGAATCTATGGTTAACATTTCGTCTCAAAATACATTAGGGAAGGTCATTAAATAAATCTAACAAGTTAGGATTTTATTCTAGAATACATATTAAATTAATTCGACTTAAACCCCCACGTTTTAATCTCGGCCGTCCGTTTCTCCTAACTAGAAACGGACGGCCCACATCTGTCGAGTTCATCAGAAATCCCAAATCGCATTCCGAGTACTAATCCTTCCATATATCTCAATCTACATAACAAAATCGACGATTCTTGTTCCTATGGATTCGAAATTCAATTTCAGTTCTCATGGTACCGATTTCGCTAATTAACATGCAGAATTGACGGTTTTCGATTCTGGGTTCGAAGTTAGGGTTTTTAGTTTAGTTTTCGGTTCGAATTCAACGAATTCTCCTAATGTAATGCGTAATAGACTAAATTGATATGTGGGCTTGACCGGTAATGAAATTCCGAATGGCAACAATGGAACAATTTGATCAGAAACTCACCGGAATTGCGTTAACGAGGAGAATCCAATCGGGTTTTCTGGAAACTTGTTATTTTATGTGCAGTTCAGGTAGGCAACTTCATGGATCAACTCGCGCCAACTGAGAGGGATTTGATTCACGAAACCTATCACAATCCACACTAGACATGTAACTCTAGAGGTTAGTGGAAGAATCATTGAATTTGATGAACTAGGGAGAACATTACAGATCTCACAAGATCTGTGTTTACCTAGTCGGTTTCTGGAAAAACTGAGCAGGAATACCGCCGTGGTCGAATAGGGAACTTTAGACGGCTTTATCTCCCAAACGAGTACGAATCCGCCTTGGTCATTAACATGGAAGTTGTAGAGGGATTAGCGATATACACAACAAGCTATAGAAAGTGGATTTTCGTTCACATACGAAGAAGTTATGGTCAGACGAAGTTTACCTGATTAACTGGATTTCTGGAAAAACTGGGTTACGGTTTCGCAGGGAGGCAACTTTGGATCGATTTTCCGGTCATTGTAGAAGGACTTAGATGGTGTATGAGTAATGGTTAGAAAGAGGAATGATAGGAGAATTGAATGAAAAAGACGGCATACCAAATGGTGGAGTAGAGAAAGAGATATAGGCGTCTAAAGATCGACCCATGGCATACCAAAACTGAAAGAAACTCAACCGATTCAGTGGACTTCAGTGCTGACTGGGCGCGACACGGGTCCTGAGGCGCACAGCTGAGTCAGCTAGCCCTGAACACGTCAGCAACCTCCTAAATTTTGGCTCTAAACTTCAATTTATCATAACTTTGGCTAGGATGATCCGGTTTTAACGTTCTTTTTATCAATCTTCTTGGTTTTCCATAACCTTTTTATTGATATAGGTTTCATGGCCTGATTTGACCATTCTAAAAAAGTCAACCCTAGCAAGGCTTTAAAAGCTTTAAGGTTTCTATGATTTTATTTTGACTTTTAAGACTTAAATCAATGTTCCAAATATTTCTAAAATCTTTATAAAACAATTGGAGTGTCTTGAAATTTTTCCTAGATTTATTGACTTATAAATCTTACTATTAAATTCATAATACCATATAATAAATTAATATTTAATGGTATTATTCAGGGTTCGATAAAGGAAATCCCCTAAATTAATTTAGATTAATTTATGGGGTATTTCATGAAATACACCCCTAAAACATGCTCATTTGGACACTCATCACACCCCCACACTTACCTTTCTGCTTGTCCTCAAGCAAAACCAAGCACCCAGCAAGTAAGGAATGCTCAAGACTAACAATTACTAACATGAATTGTAGGATAAGAGAAGAAGCAAAAAGTGATTACAACTTTTGAGGAGTGTGAACCATCTCTTAGTGGTGGCATGGGTGTGCTCAGGGCAAAACAAAATCTAGAGTTTCAGGGTATGATCTGGAGTGCCTCAAAGCTTTAGATATTAGGAAACTTGGATAACTTTTACCCAACTTCTCTTAAGAATGGGCGTTGAGAAGAGAATAAAAGAAAAATAGATTTATGTATTTCTTTCACTTTTGAATAAGAGATGAGAAGATAAAATTTTGACATCAAGCCTTCACATTTAAGAACACTCAACTCTCATTGTTGGTTATCAATGGTGTCTTACAAGTCCCTTAAAGGATTTTTACAAAGAGGCACCCCTTAGTAATCCCTAAGAAAGAAGACAGAAAGAACCCCCAAGCAATAAAAGTCCAACCATGTAAGATCACTTGGCCATACCGTACATTAAATGATCCTAAAAACAACTAAAAAAAAGAAAATTTTGAGCATTTATCCCACAATTCATAACAGTATTTGTTCTTAATGAGAACAACTCATAAAATAAGGGTCCAAGTTTTTTATTTTGGACAACCGTAAGATAAGCAGAGATATTTTAACATTTGAGCACACAATTCACCAAAAAGGTCACTCCCCCAAACTTAATTTAAATAATGTCCTCATTGTTCATCAAACAAACCGGGGAAGGTATCAGAAGACCTTTTCAGGAAACAAACAGAGAGAAAATGTAAGGGACATAAACAATATTATAGAACATAGGCTATGCCCACTAACGAAAACAAGCAAAGTCAAAATGAAATAAGAGAAGTGAGAGTATCAAAATCTAAGAAACTAGTACTCCCCTGATATTTTTGTTGCTTGCAATAAAGGAACCCCCCCCCCCCCACTTGAGCTTTAGTCTCAATTAGCGTAGCTTGGTTGTCGTGTGGACTTTAGGTTGCACCTGCAAGAAACACTAGAAGCAACCTAATACAAACGGGGTTAAAAGTTAGCAAAAACAAAATCAAAGGAGAACTTGACAAATTAAAATGAAGGAAAATGCAAGAAATCTCATCTGGGTTGCCTCCCGGGAAGCTGCCCATCTTTAAGGTCCTTAGCTAGACCATACCACCTTCAAGTCATCCGGGATCGAATATGAATGTTGAAGTCGGCTTCAACGGGTGGGTGGGGTGGGCATCATGAATCATTGAAAAATGACTCATATCAAAAGAAAATGTTACCTTAACACTTAGAATGTAGAAGTGCAAGCTCCACCGATCTTTCTTCAGGTGGAAGTGTTGAGGTTTGTTGATCCTTGGTGCGAGGGTCAAATTTTGGTGGAGCCTCCTCTTTGAAATTAAGGATGAAGAATCCTTATCTTCAATGAGCGGTGCAGGGAGAACTCCGGGGCGGACTTTGTCTTCTATCTCTAGTCTAGGATCAAATGGGAAGGTGGCCTTCACACTTAGTGGGTGGACTTGGAGTTTCCACCTTACATTATTGGTTCACAGGTGGGGAAGGCTTTGATCCTCCAGATGAAGATCAAAGTTTGATGGCTCCTCCCCAGTTTCGAGGATGTAGAAATCCTCGTCTTTGGGGTGAGGCTTATAGAAAGAGCCTTGGTGGAAATTAACTTTAGAGGGAGGGGCTCCTTGAAGTTAATGGCGGTACTCTCCTCTGATGAGTCGTCTTCATACTCAAGCTGGTTATTGAATGGTGTGGACTCTTTGATTCACACAAGGAAGGAGTGGGAGAACAACTCAAGTCCTCAGCGGCATGCTCCACCTCATGGACTGTTTCACTCTCAAGTTGTTACACAATCTGATCTATCTGAGCTTGAACATTCATGTTGAAGGTATCTTGCTTCATGATAAAGGCGTCTTGCACAGTTGGGTTAGGCTTGCAAGAGGAGATAAGATCTGACATGATGTAACACCCCTCTCAATAAACACGTAATAATCCTCACATAGCATAATTAAAGACGTCTTACAGCAGAAGAATAAACAACACAAACTCTCACACGGTGTCATCTGCCATTTCTCGCCCATGCGAGTAACGAAGCAGAAACTAAATCCAATAACCAAAATAACAGCACACTACCAAACCGCTGTGACAACGAGATAAATCCTATACATCATACTAAATCCAAAAACCATAACCGTCGACAAGTGAGCATCTACCCTGATCCCGTACTTCGTCTTCAATGATGAACAACAACCTGCAACAAACCATAAAGGCTCAGCGATAAACTCTGAGTATGCGGGCCTGGACCCTATTGGTCACTTGTCATTTTAACCATCTTGATATTAGGTTGATTCCATGCTTTACCATTTTACAGATATATTTAATACTGTAACAGACATACATAAATATATAATCATCCATCCAATCCAACAGTCATTACATATCACAAACAACAGTCGCATAAACGAACGTATCGAATAATAACAATACTGTGTATAATCGCCTTAGCGAACGGTTTCCATAATTAATATTATTTGGCCTTCAAGGCCCCATCCATCCAAACCATGTTTAATTTATTTACCAGTTGGGCATCATGTTAGGACAACCCGGTTAACCTTACCAATGGACAGTAGTCCTCCCGTACACACAAAGGTGCTCATTTCGCCAGAGGTCCGGAGGCCCCTGACTATTCGCTTTGCCTCGTAAGGCGTCCATATAAAGGTCGTAGCCACGTACCAATAGTAGGTACCACCTGACCCACGATCCAATTAGGGCTCGTTGGGTAATTTCCTAGAGCGGAACCCGATCGGGTACCCCTCAGTGATCACAAATGTGCAACCAAGTAGTTTGTAAACTACCAGGATTTCCTCCCCTCATCTCATACCATTTCTCTCATAGGATTAAGATAAACTCTTAGTTTTATGGAGAATACGTTTTATTAATTTGCTGCCCAATGGGTCTCACGCATACCTAGAAGTAATCTAGATTATATTCATGTTCGAGATCCATGCTCTAGAGACCGACATTGTCGTATCTCGTACCTAAGTGTTTTACTTAGGTTATTCATATACTTAATATTAATACTAAATGTATTATATCAAGTAACCATTGTGTCATCACATCAACGCATATGTATGTTTATATAAGTCGATCTAGTCGACGTAGTGTTAGTCCCGTAGGACGCTCGCGCATAATTTAATAACGCATTAACACACATCATCATATGCACATATCCAAACACATAACATATAAGTTATCAAACATTTTCTGGGCCCTTTATTAGGTCAACCCGGATTAAACCCTTCTCACATACCGTACACCTTAGACCAAGGATGCGCAGTGTAGTCTACTAAGCTTGTCAAGCGCGCACGTCTGAAATGTGATCTAAAAATACGAGGAACGCTAGGTGCACATGACAAATTGACTCAGTTTTCTGAATAAAGTCAGTAACCCCAGTATTATATCCCTGGATTCCAACGTTATTAGTTAAGTTACCGTTATCCTTTAACTCCTTACTTAATGTTTGTATTAATACTTTGGTTTAACAGTGGAGTCGGTTTCATAAGAACGTTGTGGTTAACGTTTTCGAACGTAAGAGTTTATATTTTTCCAACTCGTAGAAGTTTATAAGCGTTACGCTTTTACACAAGTTCATTCATTCTCGCACATTTAATTCAACTGTTTCATCGCATGCATAGGCACGTATTGTAACCTATAGTTGCATGCTTAATATATTTTATAACCTATGGTTGCATGTATAATGCATTATGTCGTATAGTATTACTATCCCACCATTATTATAATTCATTGTATTATATAATCCATTAACCTTGTATATTTACATTTGAATTCAAAAACCCATAACTTATAGTTTATAAACTATTTTCTTATAGTAACCTTCACCATTATATTATTTGGTTTCCACCAAAATATATCCATCCTTATATACATAATTCTCGCATATGTATATATTTACCAAAATAGGTAAGTTTCATGAGTTAATAAACTCCTATACCATATGTCACATTTTATCATCTTATGTGAGATGATTATTCCCATTAGTTGTGTTATATGGTCACAACCTATATTAAGATCTTTCTTAATAAGATGTAACATTTTATGTTGTATAATTTCAACTTCTAAACTTTATTCAATATTTACCTTAGTTTATAAATCTCATTTATTTATAGTTTGTCACATTATTTAATGTGAATACCCTTGTTTATATTAATTCCATTTAAACCACATTAATACCATATAATTGTTATGACATTTATAACATTGTAGACCATAGTCTAAAATTCATTTTCCAACCATATAATTTTTCCCTACAGCACTAGGCTTAATTTTAATTCCATTTTGACCACATAACATTATGTAATGTTATACCATATACTAATATCATATAATATGATATCTTTATCTTTTATAATTTATAACATATAGTTTTTATACAAAACTATTGTTAATTACCGAAAGGTACTTCCATTTAAACCAATCTCATTAAATTCCATACCTTTATGTTTATTACAAAATCACCCCATAATTTATACCATGTTATATATACCATATAATATAATATTTTAAACCTTAATTTAAATATAACTTATAGTTATATATACCTCAAAATTTCCGAACAGCACTTATATTCTATTCTAATTTATTTTGTTTCCACCCACCCACTCTTATAATTACCATTTGACCCAATTTATAACATATAGTTTTTATAATATCATCAAAACTATATATTATACACTTATCTTTTTAAAACATCTTTATTATTCAAAAAAACCACCAAACTATACCAAAAGGTTATAGATATCATTCCAAGCCCATAAACTTTCGGTTATTTACATTTCCACCCAATTACTTTCCAAAGTATAACCATGACATAATAACTATTTATTATACATATATAGCTTATTTTAATTCCAAATTACACCAATAAAATCCTAAAAATTCCTAATAGCCCATGGGTGTTTAAAATACCATTGTACACCCTTAAGTTTTGGTATTCACCATACATACCCCATACATTATAAAAATGTTTACAATTAAATACATATCTTATTATATAACCTTAAATAAATTATTTAACTTATCTAATTTAGTCAAAACCTACCCAATGGTCAAAGTTGACCTCCTTAACATAGCCTTGACCATTACTTTCTTAATTTACGGTTTTAACCCCTAATTTTCCAAAATTTACCAATTAACCCCAAAAAATTTATAAAATCTTATAATTTTTATTTTAAATCCTTTTAACCTCTAATTTCAGCTTAATATTATTTAGCCCCCAAATTTGATTTAATTACACTCTAACCCCTTAAACCTTTGCGGTAATAATGTATATTACCACCAAAAACCTATTTTAAATATACATAAATAAAATGGCCTAAAGTACATGGCCTTATTACAAACATTTGCTCATAAAATATATTACACATAAATGTCCCAAAATACTTATAAACACGGCCTCACCATGTATTTTTCATTAATTACCAAACTTCCACATAAAGTCTTAATTTTGACATTTATGTTACTTAATTACTTAGATAAATTTACTAAGTCATTTCCTTAACCAAACTATGGTCAAAATCAGACATAAAGGTCATGTTCACTCACGGCAATTAATAGATATAAGTTTAAACTTGTGTAATAAATCAAGGTTGAGTTTTAAGTGATTTATACCTTGATTTAGTAAGTTTAAAGCCTTGTTTGGCCATGGCACCTTAGGTAATGTTTCTCCACAGCTTGATTTACTTGTCTTCATTTAGAAAACAAGACATGATTAAAGTCCAAGCATGAGCTAACCATGGGAAGTAATTTAAGTCATGAAAATCATGAATTTTAACCTTTAATCTCCAAGTTTGTTAGGGTAGAATCTCGGCCCTATATTTCCAGAAAAGAAATAGTATCAAAACACTCTTTAAACCAAGGTACAAAAACCGTGGGTAACTAGCTTGGAAGATGGCTACGATTTACCTTGTTTAAAATGCCAAAAATGGTGTTTTTGGCATGGATCTAGCTACTCCTTGTAGATCTTGGTATACCAACTGAATCCACATGAAAATGATAAGAAAATAAGGCTATGGAACCAAGGTTTACAACTGGAATTTACAAGGAAGAAGAGATATATGCTTAAAGCACATTTTTACCTTAAATGGTCAAGACTTGAAATTTCCTCTTCTACCTTGTTACAACCGAGATTTCCTCTAGTTTTAATCTCCAAAACACACTACATAATGTATAGAAATGGCTGGAGTCTAGATCAATGGAAAGAGGAAAGAAAAATGAAGAAAACAGACTTAAACTTGCCTTAGAAGCTAACCTAGATCAAGAACTCACACCAACTGAGTTTGCTGCTTAACTACGGTCAAGGAGGAGCCAAAGAGAGCATATGGAAGGTGCACTCTCGGCTAGAATGGGGCAAATGAAGAAAGGTAGTCTAATTTGCCTTAAAACATATTTGTCTTTGTTTAATGCATTTAATGTTGATGACTCATTATTGAATGATTTTAGTTGTTTAATCAATAGGTACAAGGACCATAGGCAGGCGGCAATGGTTGGCATGGTGGGTGAGTGATTGATGCCTAATTAATGACTTTGAGACAATTTTGTCATTTTAGTCAATTAATAATGGTGAGTCACCTTTCCTTTGTTTAGGATAGCTTGGAATTGGTCATAATACAAGGGAGAAAGGAGGCTCTTCAATCGGCAGGCTCACATGGGGTAAGCAAGTGGTAGACAAGCTTTAATGTTTAATATGTTAAAAGGTATACTTTTTGTATTTAAGTAAAAGTAATGAGCTATATTTAATTAGCACATGGGAATGGTCACATGGCTTGTTAGGAGCCTTAATAAATCGGTTGTATATGGTCCATTTCGTGGTCAATGGACAACATTGACCAATTTAGTCAATGGAGACTTAATTTCACATTATATTATTATTATATTAATATTTTAATGTAAAAATTGTGAAAATTGTAAATCTCTGGATTTAGAGTCACCAATGTGATATTAATGGGTATTTATATTTATTAGAGTATTTATAGGTGTTTCATTGGGTTATATAGATCCAAAACACATTCCCGAGACATTCCCGGGACTTTCGGGACCTTTTTGTGCTTTAAGCGTTTCTCCCGGGCATTTTGTGTTTTCTTGTAAATATATCTTGAGCATTCTCTTTATAATGCTAATTAATGGTGATAGGAACTCTAAGAATGATTTATTTAGAGTTTCGTGCCACTTCGGCATTCCCGGGCCTTTTCTAGGGTTTATGGGGCCCACAAGGGTTCCTCCAGGCACTTTTCGTTTAATTGAAAATTTACTCTGAGCATTTTGTTTTAAATGATAATTAATGACTATCAGGTCATATATGATCATTAGTTGACTATTATGACTTGGCTAACTCAAGGTCCGGCTTAACGCACGTTTTTGACCTTAAGGAGTTTAGGTGCGTTTTTAACGCCTAAGTGTTAATCCCACAAATAATCTTTAATTCTCATTATTTAATTATTTAATGGTTAGGGGTATTTCAATCTACCCCCTTAAAAAGACTTTGTCTCGAAGTCGCTTTACTTAAATAGGTGTATTTATAACTACCCATATAACCCATAATGTATATCTGTGTGATATATCATTTACACATAACATATTGTGCTTATATTGCACGTAGCCATCATTTGTGGCGTTAGTTCAATCATATATGGATATAGGCGATCCATCAGCGCCACAATTTCTATTAGTTCTACCATCCCTGACAACCTCCCCGAGGTGTCCACACCATACCATCATTCCATGTTCCATATCTAATGATTCATTTTGTATCTAAGCGATACTATATGTAATCAATATACAAGGTAATATAAATATATATATCACGAGTGTCATAAAAGGTACTACACACATGGGTGTATACTCATCATTCAATCAGGTATCTCGTAGGATACATACATATAAGTGCACAATACACACAAACAAATCAACAACGTATGCCCCGCGTACCAAACATCATGCAAACAAAACTCGTATGCCCCGCATACCAACAAACTACTGTATGCCCCGCATACAAAACAACAAAACTTAGTGCACACACGTGCACAGCCAAGAGGCTCTACCCCCCTTAAAAAGGGTTACGTCCCCGTACCCCACACGTATACAACAGCCGCTCAACAAGGAGCGCTGGATACTTGGCTCTCATAGAGTTCTCCAACTCCCGTGTGGCATCTTCCACCTTGGAGTGGATTGTTCTCCTATTAGAGAGACGGGTATGACTCTAGCCCCTCTAGGCTCCACAATTCATAAAGGGCGAGACACTCAATTGTTTGTGCTCTCTCTCAAATTCTTTTAATGGGCCCACTCGCTCCGTACTGAAGTGTAGACCCATGAACACAGGGCTCATTTTGCCCCTTTTTCTGCTGTATATCATGTCTTTTGGATTACTAGTGTACAAGCGCGTATCTTCTTTTACTGATTTTCAGCTTAAGGTTCAGTATGACATTGGCTATTGTTAGTACTCAGTGTATTTGGACTTGTCTCTGTAATACTGAGACGTACTAGCCTTCATATCCACAGAGATAATGGTTGTCATCCGTGTCTCGTGGTGGTGTTGTTCCGGGGTTCTCACTGTGTAGTTCTTTGATACTCACTTCGTGTTGATATTCATTCCATCTTCCCATATTCCCACTAGATTAATAATTGCACAAGTGCAATACCAAAACCACTCAGTCCTACAGAGTGCAGTGGCGTAAACCCTCAACAGTTAATATCTAATGAGAAAACAAGAGGAACCAATGATCATGTGAGTTGTATATTCAAGGCTCGGTTAGCCACATAAACATTTTCCTTTTGAAGTTCACTTCAGCTCAGTTAGCGTTTCCCAAAACCTTCCATGAAGTCCGTTAGTTATCATAACATTTGTTCCTTGCTTAAGGTATCTGCAAGTATATTAGCTTTGTCTTTCATCATTACGTAGTCACGCGTTTATGCTCATAATATTTGGTAGATTCCTCTAGATTTCAAGATTTCGCTTGATCCTTATGATGGTTCTACATATCATCCGTATAATGGGTTTTTACTGTTTCTGTCATCAACGTTAATGTCTTCGGAAGGTCTCCTTGTCTTCACTGTGTACTGTCTGCTACTCTGTGTTGAAGTTTCTTGGTTTCTCTAGCCCGTTGATTTAACTACGGCTCTTCTCGTCCATCTTCGAGGTAATCTGCATCACTGTCCGTAGCACGGAGTTGACTACTGCTCATGTTCCTTACACTACTTGTCTACATGCATGGGATACCGTACTGATACATATTCTTTTCCTCCCGGTTTAATTATTATCACATCTTTTTGTAGTTCATATTTGTTTCCCTCATCCATCTAATCGGATGTATTGCAGATTGCATACTAGCTTGAGAAACACGACTCCTCACTTCCCAACCATCATCTTTGACGGTGGTGCATCTACAAAGGGTATTCTATTTCACACAAGGATATTCTTGTCCATAAGGGATAAACATTTATCACTATTAGTGATCATCATTAAATGTTGGTATACACTTCTGATATCCGGATAACAAGCCGTGCCTGAGAATTCTCGAACAGTTTAAACTGACATGGTTTACAGTGGCTTTATAATTACAATGGCTATGGAATTCCTTCAGCTGCAGTGGTTGGACTAACAAGTCTTCCCAAGGTTCACAAATTTCTAATCTTAAAGGTTTGTATGGAAAACTGGTAAGAATTTTTTTTTTGGTATTTACTAAGAGATTAAAAATTTAGTGGTTACTGCAGCACTTGCGGTGGCAAGTGCGCAAGGCAGATGAAAATTTCAATAGGTTAATGGTTTATAGCGCTTGCAGTAGCATGTGCCCATGCAGGTTGAAATATTGGTTCAACAATTACTGGTCTCGTTGACTCTCTCATCATTGAGTATGGTTTACATAATAGAGTAGGCATTAAAATTCCATTCATATAAATACGATCCATCAAGGTTTTTAAAGCTTACAGGTACTGAGTACACACAACTAATCCCAAAGTCACATACAAACGGCGAGTGGTCACTGACCACTCCCTCATACTTATTGCATATTTCTGTTTTAACATCCAAGGCCAAGTACATAACAAGATAAGTAAAAGTGTTCTCCTAGCGGTATTTCGGAGTTCAGGGTACTCATGCCCTGACGACTCCCTTTCCTTTCTGGGCTCCAGCATCAGTAGATGTCTGGCCCTCCTGACCGCCTCGTGGTACTCCAGATCCTCCAGCTGAGGTCTCTGAGAGTAGTCCTAGGTGGTCTATAGTTACGGCCCTCTGGGTTCATCCAGCACTCGAACTCCCGGTGGCCCTCTTTCTTGCAGTACGGCACTCCACTTTGCGGCCACTGCAGTCGACCCCAGGATGATCCTTCCCGCAACGCTTACAGTAGTAGTGGCGCTGGGGCTGTCCGGTGCATGATGATGGTATTCAGTTTAAGATAATATTTGATGGTATAAAGGTTAAGGTTGCAATTTAATTTAAGAGGAAGGTGTTCTCACCCTTAGGAGGCGCAGATCTCAGAGGCTGAGCATCTATAGCTGGGCCGGTCAACCTAAGGACGGGCTCTCTCCCCTTGCTCCCTGGTGACCCTATTGCCCTTTCTTCTGAAAGAATTTCCTGTTTAAGGTTTCGGGTTAGCATTCATTTAAGGTGTTTAATATGGTAAACAATTTAGAATGGGATAAGTCCTTACTTCCCTTCTTCTTGCCATCGCTTGGAGATGCTCCTCCACCCTCAGACTCTCCGTCAGGGTTCTTTCTCCTCTTCGTCCCAAGAGTCTCTTCCCGAGTCTGGAGCAGTAGCTCCGTCCTCGAGGCAGCGTCATAGCACTCCTGAAATCTCATTGGTAAGTCCTCACAAGGTTAGTTTGTAGTTTAGTAAGTAAAGAATTAATGGCACTCATGTTCATACCTGGATAGTAGTATAGAGGGTAGCACCCATCGCCATCTGGATGCGAAACAGTAATCCCCCCCGGAACTTCTCAACCTTCACGGTCTCTGAGTAGTGGACTCCGGGGATGAAGTCCAGCAGACTGATGAATTGAGCGTAGTACTCGTCCACTGTCAGACCTCCCTGGGAGAGTGTCTCAAACTCTCGACGCTTCTTCTGTTTGAGATGTGCTGGGTAGTACTTCCCCCTCAACAGTTCAACATAGGCCGCCCATGTAAAGTCGGGCGTAGCCAGGTGATGGTCCTTGACCAACTGTTAGGAAAATTACAAACATAGTACTTAAACCTAGCTAAATGGGCAAGTGCACCCAATTCGTTGAAATAAAAACAAGTGTCGTATCCACAAGGAAATTGGTTTCTAAATCCCAAGCTTCGGTATAATAGTTAAGTGCGAATAAACAGTAAAAGTGTGGGTTTAGCCAGAGGCAAGCTTGGTTTTGTTAATTGAAAGCAATAATAAAAACAGTAAAATGTTTGTGTATGGAATGGATGGGGAGAGTACCCTAGGATAGCGGGAATCACCTAATTCACTCAAAGAACTTTAAAACCATAACTCATAATCTCAGTGCTATTAGAGTTTAGCTCATGAATCCCCAAATCATGGGAAATCCAATTCTTACCTAAATAATCAAACCCCTTAGTTAAAAGAGGTTCAAGTCATCAAATAGCATTAAGCAATTACTCTTAATCAATAGCCCTAAGCATTCACTTCCAAAATCAAGAAAGCAAAAGTTAGGGTTTACTCCCTTCTTGGTCTAGCTCCAAACTCAAGCTCAAATATTGAATGAAACCACCATAAATGCAATAAGAGATCAATTAGTGCATTAATTGATATTGAAGGGACTAAAACGAGAGTAATAAATGTGTTAGGTTTCTAGCATTCAATGAGCAAAATGGGTTCAAACCCTCATCCTAGGATACAAATGGAACTACTCAGCCATAGCTAAAGGAAAGAGCAAGAAGAAGGGAGAATTAGCCATTAGAGGAGCTCCCAAGCTTCAATGGAGGTATAAATCTTCACTTTTTTCTTCCTCCTTTCGTCTCTTCTTTTCTCTCTTCTTTTTCCTCTATTTTCGCCTCTCTTTCTCTTGTTTGAGGCTGGAGTCGTGTGTGTTGGATAATGGGGAAGGAAGCCCCAAAATGTAGCCTTTAACAGAAGATTCTGGACAAAAATTCCGTCCGACCGACCTTGCAAGGTCGGTCCCAAGGTCGGTCGAACTCTCTTAGACGGAAGAACGTGACAAGTTTTAAAGCTCGGCCGACCTTGTCCAAGGTCGGTCGATTCCAGTGTGTTTGGGATGGCTTGGGCAGAGTCGGACCGACCTTGGCAAGGTTGGTCCCAAGGTCAGTCGGCCCTTAGAATATCCTTCTTTTGTGCCGAAATTCTCCAGATGCTTCCCGTTGGCTTGGCATCCTTCCCGAGGTGCTCGAACATTGATGCATTCTCAGATTAAGCTCTCAAAATGTACTCATATGAGTATTTACCTATTTGAATATGCCAAAGGTATAAGATCACTAATATAAACAAATATTCTCCATAAAGTGGTGAAATAAGTCATGCGCCAAATAAAATGACGGTGAATAAAGACCTTGAGAGAGCACTATTTCACCACTTATCACCAACCTTCACACTTATCTATTTGCTTGTCCTCAAGCAAATTAACTAAGGACCCACAAAAAGAAGGAACATTTAAAGCAAGCAAGTGTTTAGATGAGTTCTTGAATTCAAGTGAGCAAAATTTGTGAAAAACCTCAAGAGGAGTGCAACCTACCTTCTCATGATGACATGGGTGTGCTTAGGGCAAATGAAAATATAGAGTTTCGGGGTATGATCTAGAGTGCTTCCGAGTTCTTACAGATTATGGAACTTGGAGAACTTTTACCATGACCAACTTCTCTCAAGAATGGGCATTGAGGAAAAACAAAAGGAAAAATAGAGATTTGCATTTGATTCACTTTTGCAACAAGAGATGAGGAGAGGTAATTTGGCATTTTGCCTTGCTTCAATGAACACTCAACTCTCATTTGTTGGTTACCTATGGTGTCTCTCAAGTTCATTTTTAACATTTTCACAAGGAAGCACCCCTTAGCAATCCCTAGAAGAGAGGGTAGAAAGAACCCCTAAGCAATAAAAATTCACCAAGATATGGATTTATGTCTGCACCGCACATAAGTGCTCCTCAAGAGAGAACCTTTGAAAAAAAAAGTTCGGTGGAAATTCCAAGAATTCAAGGAAAAACTTGCTTACTATAAACATAACTCCTACATGGAAGCTATAGATATATATGTGAAAATTGAGCAGTGCATCAATAAAAGACAAGATCGTTTTGTTTCCCCCACACTTGAATGGGACAATGTCCTCATTGTTCAAAGAAAAGCTCATGGAAAAACAAACAGAAGACCTTTTTGTAGCACTAGGCATGAAGTAAGCAAAAAGAGTGTTGCATTGTAGAAATTGGAAAAGGTTAGAGAACTAGTACTCCGCTGATAAAGACGAGTTGTGGCTGGGTCCCCCCCACTTGCCAGTGTGCATATTCATGTAAGCGCTATCTCCGACAGGAAGAGTCGAAGATCCAAGGAAAAATTGACAAGAGGTTCCCTTGAATTTCTCCTAACTCACTTTGGGGTGTTCTCGAGTTCAGTTGAGATATCTACAATGCAAACCAAAAAATAAACTAGGCGCAACATGGATTCGGAGAATTCGCAATAATGCCAAAGTTAGATAACCAAAAGGGGACTCATAAATGAGTCCCATAGCAGAGTAGTCAATAAGTGCGTAAAACACCATAGCGCAGAGGATCAGTACGATAATGCGAAAGTAAAGGAAGTTTAAAGTACAAACATAACAAACATCTTAACGAAGTCAAACAGCCTAAAAGAGAATTCTAAGATAGATGAAACAAGCAGAGAAACAAAGGCAGGGCATCCCGGGATCCAAAGATGGCTACTGGGGAGGAGCACACCACCACGACGGTACTACATCTGCTCGCGAATACTGGTCCATCTGGCTGGGCTCCATCATGAGACGCCGGTGCTCAGCCATCTGCCTCTTGAACGCCTCAAGCTGCTCCGGGGTCACTGCACCGGTCGGTAGTGGAGGAGGGAGGGCGAGGAACGGGCCGGGAGCAGCGCTGGATGTGGATGCACCGGAAGAGGAGGATGCACCCCCGCTCTGCCTAGGCTCAGCGGTTGCCTTGTGCCACCCGTCGTCATCGCGAACAAAGCCCATCTTCTACAGAGAGGTGGTGGAGATAGGATCCATAGGTAAGCTCGCCACCTCACCCGCTCTGGGCTCGACTCCGAAGCGAGCAACATCCTCTGTAAAAATTGAGGAAAACCCAAGTGGTGGGTATTGTGAGCCTCGATTTTAAACCCTATCCTATGTTGAATAAAGTTGATTGGGATCTGATTGGGTTTAGGTCCACTTATAGCCTAAGATTAATAACTATGTCATATAACAATAATTATTAAAACCTAAGCTAGCTCACTGGAACCTATTATGAGTCGCCACCTAATTTTAACCTAGATCAAATTAGGAAAGGAGAGTTCGGGTTCGGGGGCTTGATATTCGACTTAATTAGGGTTCAATTACTTTCATTACCCTTCCTAGGTCGTTTTCCTCTACTTGGTTTAATTACGGCTTTTTACAAAGTTGCTTTTTAACCTAAGTGCGGTGCTTCTGTTTTTGTGTTTTTTAGCATTTTTTGACAGAAAATTAAAGTGGAAATTAAAATTACCTAAACTAGGGTTTCGGAGGCAAAATTAGGTCAAATTTTGTTCCGTCCGTGGCCACGGACCTAATGTCCGAGACCACGGACCCTAGTTAACCTATATGAAAATAAAAGTCGAATTAAACAGAAAACAGAAAGTTGTAAAGTCCGAGGCCACGGACAGGCCGTCCGTGGGCCCGGACATTATTAGAAAAACCTAAATTTTAAAATTTAAAAAATCTCGCCGCCGTCCGTGGGTGTCCGTGGTCTCGGACAACGCGTCCGAGGTCCCGGACCATAGGTCCGAGGTCACGGACCACCCACGGACAGGGGTTTTCAGAAGGTTCCCGAGGGTGTTTTGAGCTCAAATTTTATGGGTGTGTAGCCTGAAGATTTACAAGTCGTTAGTGATCGAAAGTTCTCAATTTGATTTCGAATTAAGCACGAAACTTTGTAAACAAGTTATTGGACAGAAGCTTAAACAAACGTCAATACAGAAGCGTAAACAGGTGGTTTGAACCCAAACTTTGACAGAGAGTTAACAAGGTCGTGGGGAATCAGAAAAGTTGGATTGTAACCTGTTTTACCTTCGAATTCAAGATGATCCTTCACGTTGGGATTCTTCGGAGGCTCCGATGATGCCGGTTCCGGATTGAGTTCGACCGGGCTTCTGGTTGTTGATTGTTGATGATGTTCTTCACGTTTTGGAGGTGGTTTTTGGTTGATGTTTGATGATTGTTGATGTGTTAGGAGTTGAAAAGTGTGTTTAGGTGGTGATTTCGAGAGATTTTTGATGTGATTTTGGTGTTTGGATGTGTAAAAACGTGAGGAGAGAGAGACGGCTGCCTTCTTTGAGAGGCTAGGGTTCTTGAAGTTCTTCTTTGATCATGGGATAAGGTTCTTATATAGACCTCTTTAAAGATAGAAAAATCCGGGTAAAAACCGAGATTTACCGACGTTTTAGCTCAAGGGCTTCCAAAAGGAATTTGATTATGAAATTTCACACATGGGTAAAGGATGATATTTTGATTTTTCTAAAGTGGAATCGAATTTTTTGGATATTGGAATATTTTTAAATTCAATTTCTCGTCAGATTCAATCAGAAATTACTAGAGAATTATTGGAAATTTGAAAAATCAAAATTCCAACGCCATTATGCTTAAAATGTCATCCTCTATCATGGGTTAAAATTTCACAGCATTTTGAATTGATTTGACCCTTATTTGGAGGAGGAGAGAGAAAGCCTATAGGGGGCTTAGGAGCCTTGAAAAATTACGAAAATGCCCCTGGAGATGACTAAGCTGTCCCTAGTACTCTGAAATGTGCCGATCGAATTGGGAACCCTCGCTACTAGCCTATTAGTAGAGACTCTCTTCCGGGGGGGTTGAAATTTTGGGTATAACAGATTGCCCCCGTCAACTAGACTTTGTAATGGAAATGAAAAGGCTAGTAGTTGATGCTTGGGTGATACCCCAAAATTATGGATCTTAAAAGACCACACGTGCAATCCGACAAGTTGCGTCGAGCTATTCTAAGGCGCTGACTACCTATGAGTAAAGTGGAAGGGTGTCGAGCGGTTCTAAGGCGTCGACCACCTAAAGGTGATAATGAAGTAATGTCAGACTGTCTAAGGCGCCGACTACCTATAAGGATGATATGACGTCAAGCTATTCTAAGGCGTTGACCACCTATAATGAATGAGATGATGTCAAGCTATTCTTAGGCGTTGACTACCTATAATGAATGAGATGATGCCAAGCTATTCTGAGGCGTTGACTACCTATAATGAATGAGATGATGTCAAGCTATTCTGAGGCGTTGACTGCCTATCAGTGATTGAAAATTGGTGTTGGGTCGAGTTCTTCTATTCGGGTGAGTTCTGCTGCTCTAGTGAGTTCTGCTGCTCTGGTGAATCTGAATCTTTGGCTGAGAATCTGTATCTCTGAAGAGTCTGTACCTTCGGCTAAGAATCTGTATCCTTGAATAATTTGTATCTTCAACTGAGAATCTGTATCTCTGATCGGGTGAGAATCTGTATCTCTGAAGAATCTGTATCTTCGTGGTGAGAATCTGTATCTCTGATCGGGTGAGAATCTGTATCTCTGATCTATGATGAGGAGTTTCGTACGGACGGATTCAAGGTAAACTTTATGCAAATGATCATGTTGAAAGCGATGCAAATGATATGGATGATATAAAAATGACATTCGGATGCTTCTGGGGACCGAAACCCGTTCCAATGCTCCTTGTTGGTATACTATGGGGACTTATTGCCTCTGCCCACCAACTGGGGTGCTGGGATAACTTCTAGATTACCAAGGGGACTTATTGCCACTGCCCACTAGGTTTCTCCCAAGAAGTTGACATGAAGATGGGGACTTATTGCCTCTGCCCCGCCAACTTAGATCGCGCTCTGTCTCGTACCTGTCTCGCACTGAAGATGATACTAGGTCGTACTGGTCTCGCACTAGATGATGACGCTCGGTCTCACACTGACGAAGGTGATGGGTCTCGCACTGACGAATATGATGGTCTCGCACTGATGAAGATGCATGGTCTCGCACTGACGAATATGATGGTCTCGCACTGATGAAGATGCATGGTCTCGCACTGACGAATATGATGGTCTCGCACTGATGAAGATGCATGGTCTCGCACTGAAGTCTCATACTAAATGGATGAAGAAAAAGTCGGATTTCGCATTGATTCTGGGTCTCGCGCTGAATGAAGATGCCGGGTCTCGTACTAAAGTCTTGAAATGATGGGTCTCGAACTAAAAATGAATCGGAATGATAATGGTCTCGTGCAAATGATGAAAACTGATTACTGGAGTGCCAAACACGGCAATGATGATAAGATGTATGCAATCAAAATATTTGAAGGATACTCGTTCAAAACAGGAAACTGTTGGAAAAGGTGCCAAACTTGGCGATGTTGAGGTGTTATGCAAAAGTTGTAAAATGCAACTAAAGTGTTTGTTGGAAGCTTGCCAAAACAAGGAACTGTTGAAAAATGTGCCAAACATGGCAATGCTTGAGAAAACTCTGCTGAAAAGGAAAGTGAAATGATCATTTCCTGACTAAAAATTTCATATCTACAATTGTTTCTTAAGAAAATGAACATGCCGCTGGTGGAAGTTGTGGTGTTTGTTGTGGTGTTAAAGGCTTTTCGGTGTTCAGGATTTGCGATAGACCTGGGATCAGGCTATGATTTGGATGGTGGTCTGGGTTATGACGGGCCTGATGTTTTTGTGGAGGTAAGGCCAATGACAGGCTTGAGGTGGAATGGTGGTGGTGATGTTTGAGCTCTGGGTTCGAATTGGTGTTGTCATAGCAATTGTTGGAGCCAACAATTGCCCCCAGTATTTTTCCTTTAAGACAATCTGAGCTAGAGTTCATGGCGATCGATCGGAACGATCGATTGCCCCAGTATTTCTTTGGCCAAACGTGCGAACAAGTCTCGCCCTCACATGGTCAAGGATTATGTTTTGATGTGGTGCTTCTTAACCTACACTCGACGTGTTTGGTATTTGCACTCGTTCTCACTTACGGTCATAACTTCTCAACCATTGAATTTGACATTTGTTAGATTTACGTGTTCAACCTGTTACTTTCACTCGATTGGATACACAACTACTAAGTCGGAAGTCTTTTGAGCTTATAACGTGGCCATGGGTGTGATGAATGACAATAGGATAATGGCGGAATGTTTAGGATATGTGGAGCTTAAGGGTGACCAAAGCTGCAACTTGCACCACCTCTCGGACTTATCTTCTTTGCCTTGAAGTGTTTGGCTACTTTATGATGGCTTCGCTTATGGATTTGGGGCTTGGAACTTTGGATTGTTCCTTGCATCTTCTTTCTTTTTTCCGATTTTGGATATCTTCGAGGCTTTTCAGGTTTGCCTTTCTTGAATTTCCTTTTCTTCGGGGTCTTGTGTTTCCCGGCTTTGAACTTTGAGAGCTATTTTTGATATTAGCTCATTTGGATCCTGTGTCACTTTGGGACCATTTGCGGATCGTTTCGTCATGCTGGTAGCGGTTTGTTTTGCTTCTTTGGACTTGTGAAGTTGTTGCTCAAAAGACGGGCTCCTTGCTTCCTTTGGTCACCGGGTCGGTTATTCATCATTGGTTGGCTTGTTTGTGGAGCTTGTAGTGTTGTAAAATGGGTCATACATGAAAAGCTCAGCGGGGGTGCTAGGGTGTGTAATGTCAGGGTTCACAAGCTTTTTGGCTGTGTGTGGTGTTGTACCTAGGTGCTTCGTCATTCCTGATAGTTGTGTATCCGTTCTTTGTTATTTTTACAGGTTTAAACGTAAATTTACAAATCATCTCCTCCGGTCGGAGTTATGCTGTTTACCTCACCTTTGAATGTGGTCTCACCAGAATCGTGTAAAAATGACACGCTTGTTCACTCATGGTTTTTCCACTCAGGACACTCTCGTGAATTTCACTCAGAGACTAGTTCGCACGCGTAAACGAAAAAGATTAAAGATGACGATCCTGAACTCAGATTGCCCCCAGTATTGACCTGGGGTTTATGACAAAACAGATGTGGATTTTGGAATGCTTTGTGGATTTTATGGGATAGTCCATGGTGGGGAGGACGGACATGTTCACCCTTTTAGAAACAAAAGACAAGTCGTTCTATTCCATAGTCGGGAAATGATTACTCTGTGATCCCTTAATAAAACATTTTTTTTTGTTTTGTTTTGTTGAATGAATGCACACAAAATTACGAAAATAGAACTATGCTCTAATTCACGAATGGAAAGATAACATCAAAAGTGTGATCTAAAATGATAAAGGAAGCTAACTACCATAAAAGTTAGAAGAATGATTGAGAAAGAAAACTACTAAATCGAGAAAACTTGTGAAATAGTGATGTTGAACAGTCTGATGCCAACGTGTTGAAGACTCGAGCTGTTGACCGTCGGGGCGCCATTGACCATGATTGTCTTCCTTCAAACTTCGAGTAGGCCCTGTAAATGTCTGAACTAGGAATGCCTATGGGTTATGTAGGAAGTAACTGGGCCTGAGTCGTCGCCAAACTGAGAGTGAAGTGCATAGATTAGGGTGATTCCTAGACCAGAACGGACATATAGGCCTGAATCCCTTAGTCCAGAAATTGAGCAAACAAGATGAAGGAAGTCACATGGACCGTGAATGGGCCACTGAGCCCTGAGGTCTAAGATTCGTTTGATGTTCTTGTTGGGCCTTGAAGCCGGAAACTGGAATGAATGAAGTATGCAAACTATCTAGGATCCAAATGTTTTATGGGCTGAAATTCTAGATTGAGAGCAAAGCTCATGGGCCAAAACTACGAATTGGTCTATGGGCCTAGATGAAATGAGTCATGAGTGTGGTACTTGGGCCGGACTGATTGCTCTATATATGAACTGGAATTTGGGCCGAGTGGTTTTGGTTGGGCCTAAAAGATGGCACCTAGATCTAGGATTTTGGGTCAGAGCCCGAGTGAAGAGTTTTCCTAGACTAGAATGAGCCCTTGGGCTGAAATGTGTTTGGGCCTGAAATAAAGAACATGGGCTGGAACGATCCCTAAATCACAAATGGGCCTATCTTTCTTTGGGCCAGAGAAGATGGTTGCTAAGCCGAAAAAGATTTTATTTTCAGGTCTTGTGAGTTATTTCAAGTTCAGGTGGATTTCTTTTTTTATGGGCCTAGAACTAATTGGATAACCCAAATTGGGCCAGAAGAGAAATCACCTAAGCCTACACTTTTGGGCCGAAGCCCGAACGACTCACATGTTAAACCAAGCAGGGCCTCTGGGCCGCAAACAAATAGAGCTGCAAATTCGTGCTGGGCTAGGTTGATGCAGGAGAAGTTCCTATCAATCTCTAGGCTGGGTAGTGGGCCGATCATACAAGCAAACAAGGCCCACACAAATTCAACATGTCCTTACTAGACGTTTGAATCAAACCGGGTATGGATCGATCCGGAGAGGTGCTTGGGGCATGGGCCCAGGTCACCACAAAGGAATAGGGCTTGCACGCTATTCTCTTTGGGCTTCCCCACTCTTTTCACATCACCTGAAGGTGTGCGTCTACGGTCGGGTCTTTGACTGACCAAACAAAGGGCTAGGTAAGGGCACTGCCAGGAAAACGCTTGGGGCTAAAGCCCAGGTATTAAGGGGGTGTGGTTAGACGACACCCTCCTCTTTTCCCCCGCTTATTCACATCACCTAAAAGGTGTGAGTCCCTGACAGGGGACCCTCAAATGGGTCCCGGGGTGAGATCGGTTTACGTGGACCCTCGCTCTCATATGATGCAAAGGTACAGAAATTGAAGTGCGCACGAAAGTAAACAAACAAAGTAATAAAGCCACAAATAAACATTTTCGAGTTAAGCCCTCTTTCTTAAAATTAAACAAGTTAAAATTAAGAAGTTTGTCCCCAGCAGAGTCGCCAGTCTGTGAGCCTCGATTTTAAACCCTATCCTATGTGATTAAAGTTGATTGGGATCTAGTCGGGTTTTAGGTCCACTTATAACCTAAGATTAATAACTATGTCATAAACAATAATTTTAAAACCTAAGCTAGCTCACTGGAACCTATTATGAGTCGCCACCTAATTTTTACCTAGATAAATTAGGAAAGGAGAGTTCGGGTTCGGGGGCTTGATATTCGACTTAATTAGGGTTCAATTACTTTCATTACCTCCTAGGTCGTTTTTCCTCTACTTAGTTTAATTACGGCTTATTACGAGTCGTTTTAACCTAAGTGCGCGAGCTTCTGTTTTTTTTGTTTTTAGCATTTTTTGACAGAAAATAAAGTGAAATTAAAATTACCTAAACTAGGGTTTCGGAGGCAGAATTAGGTCAAATTTTGTTTCCGTCCGTAGCCACGGACCTAATGTCCGAACCACGGACCCAGTTAACCTATTGAAAAAAAGTCGAATTAAAAGAAAACAAAATTTGCAAAGTCCGGGGCCACGGACAGGATGTCCGTGGGCCCGGACATATTAAAAACCTAAATTTTGAATTTTAAAATCCCGCCGCCGTCCGTGGGTGTCCGTGGCACGGACAACCGTCCGGGTCCCGGACCATAGGTCCGGGTCCGGACCACCCACGGACAGGGGTTTTATGGGGTTCCGAAGGTGTTTTGGCTCAAATTTATGTGTGTAGCCTGAAAGGTGTAAATTCGTTAGTAATTGAAAGATTGCATTTGAAGTCGAATTATGTATGAAACTTGGCGAACAAGACAAGGCAGAAACAAAAGTAATTAGCAATACAGAAGCGTAAAAGGTTAGTTTGAACCCAAATTTGACAGAGAGTTAATAAGGTCGTGGAGAGTTAGAAAAGTAGAATTGCAACCTGTTTTACCTTCGAATTAGAGGATTCTTCACGTGGGATTCTTCGGAGGCTCGTTGATGGCGGATCCAGAGACTTCGACCCAGCTTCTGTTGTTGTTCTTGATGTTCTTCACGTTTTGGTGCTGTTTGGTGGGGTTTGATGATGGATGATGTTGTGGGAGTTGAAAAGTGTTTTGGTGTTGTTGGTGAGATTTCAGTGTTTGATCGTGGCTCTGGGGTTCAAAACGTGGAGAGAGAGATACGGCTGCCTTCTTTGAGAGTCTAGGGTTCTTGAAGTTCTTCTTTGATCATGGGATAAGGTTCCTTATATAGACCTCTTTAAAGATAGAAAAATCCGGTAAAAACCGAGATTTACCGACGTTTTAGCTCAAGGGCTTCCAAAAGGAATTTGATTATGAAATTTCACACATGGGTAAAGGATGATATTTCTGATTTTTCTAAAGTGGAATCGAATTTTTTGGATATTGGAATATTTTTAAATTCAATTTCTCGTCAGATTCAATCAGAAATTACTAGAAAATTATTGGAAATTTGAAAAAATCAAAATTCCAACGCCATTATGCTTAAAATGTCATCCTCTATCATGGGTTAAAATTTCACAGCATTTTGAATTGATTTGACCCTTATTTGGAGGAGAGAGAAAGCCTATAGGGGGCTTAGGAGCCTTGAAAAATTACGAAAATGCCCCTGGAGATGACTAAGCTGTCCCTAGTACTCTGAAATGTGCCGATCGAATTGGGAACCCTCGCTACTAGCCTATTAGTAGAGACTCTCTTCCGGGGGGGTTGAAATTTTGGGTATAACACCAACATTGAAATGAGTATATAAGCTTTATGCTTCATCTCATTGTAAACCCTAGGTTTACATATATTATCTTAAGGTATTAAAATGATTGTTTTACCTTGGAATGGAAAGAGAGCTTGAAAAAGTATCAAGAGAGGACTCCTCCTAGCCCTTGGAAGATTCAAATGAAGCTAAAACAAGCAAGGTAAAGACACCATGGTGAGGTGAATTTTCGGCCATGTACTAAAAGGAGAGGAAACTTGATTTTTCTTTGAGATTCCTTACCTAGAAGCAAAGGAGAGTAATAATGTGTAGAAACACAAGCTCAAGCTCCATCAATGGTGATTCTCCATGGCACCAAAATTGAGCTCTTGAAGATTTGAAAGGATAGAATTGAAGAGCTTGATGAGACAAAGAGAATGGTGGTGTTTGTTTTTGATTTGGATAAGTGAGTTAGATTTTACAAGGGTTCAAAGGTGGACTTCCATGGTGGTGGTGATATTACCGTGAGAGAACAGCAAGAAGGGAGGAAGAAGAAGTTAGAACCGTGTGAAATGGAGAAGGAATGAGAGAAATGAGATAAGTTTGCTTTTTAGAAGATATTTGTGTTTATAAAGCAAATAGTAACTATATTAGTCATCTTTATTTCTTTAACAAGTTAACAAGTGAGTGGTGAGTCACCACACTTAAGAAACCGGCCCCCTTTATTATAATGAGGGTGTTTTAGTCTTTGTTGACCAATTTAATTACTTATAACATTATATGTTACAAACTAGCTTATAAAAATCACTATTCACAAAACAAGGCACATAGAAGTGAAATTTTTGATTTCCCATTGATATAGACTTCCAAATGTGATACTATATAGTACACATGTTAATTAAAGAGTAATGATGGACATTTAGCCATTCAAAACTCATTTACAAGACAATTTTTCAAAAACGTGCTTTAAGACTCCTTAACGCACATTTTGTGTTTTAACTTGTTTTCAAGCTTGGTTTTCTTTAGTAATTGCTTTAATATGTTCATTAAAATATAAATAAGGCATAGGTATGACCATTGGGTCTTATACACATTTATCCCAAGCTTAGAGCACATTTTAGCCCATATTGACCTTAAGGTATTTATTTATGTTTTTGTTTGGTTTCATTGTCTACCAAGGTTTCCTAAGGACTTAATTAGCCTTATAAAATCATAATTAAATGTTATTAAGTCTTGGTAGGCTCTTTGGGTCCTAACCAAGTTCACTCATAGCTTAGAGCATGTTTTTGCTCATACGTATCTTAGTGCTTTATTGCATTTACTATGGTTTAAATTGTTCACTGATGTTTCTAAGGCACTTTTTAGCCTTCACATACCATAGTTTAAATGTTTATCAACATATCAAGGTTTGGGGTATTTCATTAATTAATCGATAAATCTGTGGAAAACTTATTTTGATTAAATAAGTTAGTAATTTCAGATACAAAATATAATTCCTCGCACTTAATCCGTTTACATGTGTTTTGCTCAAATCTAGATTAGATCGAGCAAGTTCTGGTAAACGAGTCCTTCGAGTCTATGATTTAGTCTTTAAGATAATAACAGGAATTTCGCAAACTATTAAAATAAAACCGGTAGAGATAGCATAATTAATCAGATTATATAAACTTGAACTCGGAGTCCCGTTTAATTTATATTCCACTCAGTTAATTTTTATCGGCTATTTTACTTTATAAAAACAAGTCAATTAATTCCCCCCTTTTGTGACAAAAGGTACTATATTATTTCACTATAAGTCTCACGGTTCGATACCCGGCCGCTTCTGTCTTACTATACTACTGTGACCGGGATTTGTTTGCAGCCCGACAGATATTTAGAGTTATTAATTTCTTTCTCAATTGTTTTAAATACACCAGTTCCAACCACTCACATTATACTGTCTGCAAAATGGCGCTGTTGCCGGGGACTTTATTTATTCTAGTCCCTAAGCCCCGGATAATTCACTTGCTATATTATAAGATTTTGTTTATACTATTTTGTCTGTTTATTTATTTCTACTAATTTCTGTCATTAATTATTCCAACAATTTAAATATTGTATTAATTACAGTTATTTATTTTTCTAGTCATTTAAATTTCCTGTCATTTATTTTCCAGTTATTTAAGTTTCCATTGTCCTTTAAATTTCAGTAATTTAATTTCAATAATTTAATTTCTGTCATTTAAATTTTCTGTCATTTAATTTTATGTCATTTAATTTCCAGTCAATTTAATTCCAGTTATTTATTTTCTAGTCATTTAAATTACTGTCATTTAAATTCCCTTGTCATTTAAATTCCAACAATTTAATTCTACCCTATTTCTTTATTTTAATTTTATTATTTACTTAAACTGCATTTATTTTTATTTCTTTTATGTTTATTTATTTTCGGTTTATTTACTCGTGTTAAAAAAAAGTTCTGTATTATTTCTTTTTAGCTGTTTAAATTCCCCCTCCATATTTCTTCCTATTTCTATTTATTTTATCACATCACAAGTTTCTTTTGCTGTTGAGTGGTGAATGCCTATTACCAGGTCACACAGCCTTCCGGACAGTATTAACAATCATACGGTGGGCTACATCCCTGAGATCGAGAGAACCTTTCTGCGCACTTTAAGCCAGAAACGATCTCAACAAGACACAACAACCACGGTGATAGAATCTAACCAGGAAGCAGATATGACATCTTCACCAGCTACAGTTCGTAACATCAACAGACCATCTAATCAAGGACAACAGCCCGCCATCATCCTTCCCCACCTTACCCAATCTGAATACGATGAGTGACAAAAGCTGAAGCCATATCATCAGATCCGATGCGTGAAGGAATTAGGCATGTTCGATGGCTCTAGTCCTGACGAAGCTCTGTTGCATGTCACCAAGTTTCTGTAGCATGCCAACAGTCTAACCGCAACTAACGTAGTACTTCAATACGCAAGACTGTCCTTGTTCCCTCATAGCCTGACGCGGGAAATGTGAGTAAATGGTACCACAGCCTTACACCAAGTACCATTGGTACTTGGGATGAAATGGCCACCAAGTTCTACGACATGTTCCTGCCCCCAAGCTTAACCTTAGAAATGATAGCTGAGATCTACAATTTCAAGCAGCCAGGGTCAGAAAACATCTACGAAACTTGGGACCGTTTCAAAGGACTGCTGCTGACGTGTCCTCACCATGGTCTCACAAAAGAACAATTATCTCAATTGTTCTACAAAGGCTTAATCAATCAATGCAAAACAATGATACTATCCTCTTTAGGTATTGATATTTTAAAAAATCCAGGGGAAAAATTTCTGAATGGGATAGAGTCCCTCTACGAAGAGATCAGAGACTGGGCCACAGGTGGATCAAGAGGAGGCACACCAGGTTTATACCACATATGAGAAAGTGACAATAAGTTTGACCAGCTGATGAAAAGCCACGAGCAACTCATGGAGAGCAATGCGCAGCAGGCGACAAAAGTAAGCACCCTGCAGAAAGTAGTTGAGCAGATGACCATGAACTCCTACCCCCAACAAGCAAAGTCGATGACTTCTCGATCGTCTACAATCCCTCCAGGCTATGCTCCTCTATCCCTATCATCTCCTGATGTTTCTTGCACGCAATGTGGTGGTCCACACGACTATGAACAATGCCCCCAATTACAAGAATTAAAAGCAGCAGAGGAAGAAAACTATGTTGGCAACAATTTAGGGTACAGACAACCATGACAGCGTAACATGCACCCCAATCTTCGCTACTCAAATACCGACAATATCCAAAACCCACATACACTCCAACCATCTCAGAATTTCAGACCTCAGTCCAATTTTCAAGGAGGCCTAAGGCTGTATCAACAACTGCCTTATGGCAATGACGCTTCTTCAAGCCGATCGACTCAACCTCCTTCGAATTCCGAATCTGAAATGTCCCAAATGCAAGAGATGTTTAAGGCAATGATGGGTAAGTCCTGAGACACACAAGATGAGGTCGCAGCTCTTCGCAAAGTCCAAAAAGCCTTGTAATCCCAAATTCAACAACTTCTCACCCAACAAAGACCTCTTGGTCAACTCCCTTCACAAACTAACCCCAATCCAAGAGAGCAAGCAAATTCAATCCTTGTACAATATGACACCTTCCAATCAACAAACTTGAGTGCAATCTCCCTAAGGAGTGGAAGAGAGCTTACTACCAGAAAAGAAAAGGAAAGCCAAAAAGAGGCCAGCATCAATGATGAGAACACAACCAATCCAACCTCATCTCCCCCAGAAATCCAAGTTCCTATTCCTTCTACTCCCTCTACATCTCAAATAACTATCAACATTCCATCTTCCTCTCCTAAAAACATTGAACTCCCATTTCCCAACAGGATGAAGAAGAAGCATCTAGATGAACAGTTTGCCAAATTCTTAAACATTTTCAAGAAACTGACTCTTGATATTCCTCTAATCGACGCTTTGCAAGAGATGCCCAACTACGCCAAGTTTCTAAAGGATCTCTTAACAAAGAAAAAGAAGAAAGCTGGAAAAGAAACAGTTCACCTCACGGAGGAATGCTCTGCTGCCCTACTTCGAGCACTCCCTCCCAAACAAACAGATCTGGGAAATCCCATTATCCCGTGTTTTATAGGTGGAGTGGACTGTGGAAGCGGCTTATGCGACCTGGGAGCTAGTATAAATATCATGCCCTACGCCACCTTCTTGAAAGGAAGAGGAGGGGAAATGCAGCCGGTTCCATTCAAACTACAGCTAGCCGATAGATCGGAGATCAAGCCGATGGGAATAGTCCGAGATCTGGTGGTCGGAGTGGCTCGCTTTATCTTTCCAGCTGACTTCGTCATTTTAGTAATGGACGACGATGTTGAGGTTTCCCTAATCTTAGGTCGACCGTTTCTGAGTATTGCCAAAGCCATTATTGATGTCCACGACGGAAAAATCACTTTGCGATATGAGGATGAAAAGATCGAATTTGATATGAAGAAAATGATGAAGAAAAGCTCTAGCTTTTCTCATCACGCTAAGACAATGGGCTTAATAGATGATGATGAGGAGGAAGATGATTTTTCTACAGATGAAGACATGTATTCCCTATCTTCCTTCCCGAGTGCTGAAACTGAACCGCTGGAGCAAGTATTAGTTACTTCTCTGGAAGAAAAAGTGGAAGATCCAGAAGTTAATGCCATGCTGGCATCTGTGGAGAAAGGAAGAGCAGGTTACCAAGCCTACCTCCCTACAATCGAAAGACTTGACAGAAAACCACAAAAATCTATTCCCTCAATAGAACAGCCACCAGAGCTCAAGCTTAAGGAGCTACCTTCTAATCTTAAGTATGCCTTCTTAGCTGAAAATGATCATTTCCTGTCATTATTTCCTCTTCTCTGAATTCCGGGCAGGAAACTAGGTTACTTGAGGTGTTGAAGAAGCACAAAACAGCAATCGGGTGGACTATTGCTAACATTAAAGGAATTGACCCCTCCTACTGCACGCACCACATCTATATGAAGGAAAATTACAAGTCTATCAGGCAGCCCGAACGTTGGCTAAACCCAAATCTGAAGGAGGTAGTAAAGAAGGAGGTTCTGAAACTCCTAGACGCGGACATCATTTATCCTATCTCCGACAGTCCGTGGGTAAGTCCTGTACAAGTTGTCCCGAAGAAGGGAAGCATTGAAGCTATAGTAAATGACAAAGGAGAGGCTGTTCCTCAAAGGAAAATTACTAGTTGGCGCATGTGCATAGACTATAGGCGCTTAAACTCTACAACCAGGAAGGATCACTTCCCTCTCCCTTTTATCGATCAGATGCTAGAAAGATTGGCAGGACAGGAGTATTATTGTTTCTTAGATGGTTTTTCAGGGTACTTCCAGATTCCTATTGCACCAGAGGATCAAGACAAGACAACTTTCACTTGTCCTTATGGTACCTTTGCATATAGAAGAATGCCCTTTGGACTGTGCAATGCTCCTGCCACCTTTCAGCGTTGTATGCAGGCGATCTTTGCAGACTTCATCGAGTAGAGCATTGAGGTATTCATGGATGATTTTTCTATCTATGGATCTAGTTTTGATGTTTGTTTGGCGCAGCTTGATCTAATTCTTGGCCGATGTGAGGAGACAAATCTGGTCCTCAACTGGGAGAAGTGCCACTTTATGGTCAAGGATGGGATTGTGCTCGGTCACATAATATCTGCTAAGGGGATTGAGGTAGATCAAGCCAAGGTGGAGGTAATTGAGAAATTGCCGAAACCAACTTGTGTGAAAGAAGTAAGAGCTTTCCTAGGGCATGCAGGATTTTATAGACGGTTTATCCAAGATTTTTCTAAAATTGCAAAACCATTAACTGACCTGCTTTTGAAAGATGCCCCATTTGTTGTTTCTGATGATTGCATATCTGATTTTGATTTAATTAAACAAAAATTGGTAGCTACTCCCATTGTTGTTTCACCTGACTGGTCATTACCCTTTGAAATTATGTGTGATGCTAGTGATTTTGCAGTAGGGGCAGCTCTGTGCCAAAGGAAGGACAG
Source organism: Limonium bicolor (assembly GCA_023374045.1). Taxonomy (NCBI): domain Eukaryota; kingdom Viridiplantae; phylum Streptophyta; class Magnoliopsida; order Caryophyllales; family Plumbaginaceae; genus Limonium; species Limonium bicolor. The sequence goes on from CM041776.1 coordinate 359,365,279, forward strand.
GATTCTACGAGTTATTGCTTATGCGAGCAAAACTCTAGACAATGCTCAAAGAAACTACACAACCACCGAGAAAGAGCTCCTGGCAGTGGTATTCTCCTTAGATAAATTCAGATCGTATTTATGGGGAAGTAAAGTGATTATTCACACTGACCACCCTGCTCTTAAATATATGTTTACTAAGAAAGAGGCCAAACCACGCTTGCTTCGTTGGATTCTCTTGTTACAGGAATTTGACATTGAAGTTAGGGATAAAAGTGGTAAATTAAATGTTGTGCGTGACCATCTGTCTCGGTTGGTAGTTCCTGATGATGGTGTACCAATTCACGAATTTTTTCCGGATGAGACTGTTTTTGTTTTGTATATGGTGCATGAGCCTTGGTATGCTGACCTAGCCAATTATCTTGTTTCTAGGGTGGTACCTCGTGACTTTTCCTATGCTCAAAAGAAGAAATTTTTATCTGACGCTAAGCATTATATCTGGGAAGACCCTTATCTCTTTCGAGTTTGTGCAGATGGTTTAATCCGCAGGTGTCTCCCAGATGATGAAGTACCCAGTATTATAGATTTTTGTCATTCAAAGGAAGCTGGAGGCCATCATGGATCTCATAGGACGGCAGGCAAAGTTTTGGAATCCGGATTTTATTGGCCCACTCTACATAAAGATTGCCAAGCCTTTGTGGCCAGTTGTGATAGTTGTCAACGCATGGGAAATGCTTCTAGGCGACATGAGATGCCTCAGCATGGTATTTTAGTGGTCGAACTTTTTGACTACTGGGGAATAGATTTTATGGGACCATTCCCCTCTTTGCAAGGATTCCAATATATTTTGGTGGCAGTAGACTACGTATCCAAATGGGTTGAAGCAAATCCTTTCCAACATGCTGATTCAAAGACGGTGGTAAAATTCTTAAAGAAGCATATCTTTACCCGCTTTGGAGTCCCTAGAGCCATTATAAGTGATGGAGGCACACACTTCTGCAATCGAAGCATTGATGAATTGATGACTAAGTATGGGGTACACCACAAAGTTGCCCTTGCTTACCATCCCCAGAAAAATGGGCAAGCAGAAGTGTCCAATAGGGAGTTAAAATGGATACTCCAAAAGACGGTGCACTCCTCCAGAAAAGATCGGGCTTTAAAACTGGATGATGCTCTTTGGGCCTCTCGCACAACATATAAAACCCCCATTGGTATGTCACTTTTTAAATTGGTTTATGGGAAGGCATGTCATCTCCCTATGGAGCTTGAGCACAAGGCCTATTGGGCTACCAAGAGTTTCCATGACAAGCTGATCTTTAAGAGAGACTTCAAAGTAGGTGACTTGGTTCTCCTCTATAATTCAAGATTGAAGCTTTTCCCTAGGAAGCTCAAATCTCATTGGGCTGGTCTTTTCCGGATTGTTGGTGTGACCTCCTATGGTGCCTTTGAACTACAAAACAAGAAGGGCGACACTTTCAAAGTTAATGGGGCCCGTCTAAAAAGGTATACTTGTCCTACTGATATTTCAACTGACTTGTTTAGAATTTCTTTTGTCTAGGAACAGCATGACACTTTTACTCCTGTTTCGAAACCGGCACTATCTAAGAAGAAATCACTCCCATGGAGAGTTCAACACAAACTCAAGCAGCTACGCAGCTTGACTATAGGATGTTGCGGGACCCCGACCACAACTCCTCACATACAAAATGAAATTATGAGCGTCTAGCTAAGGGCGTTAAAAAAGAGCAACTAACTGGGAGGCAACCCAGTGCTTATCAGGTATTTTAAATATTAGTTTTAAATATAAATATTTTAATTTTATTATATTTGTAATTTTTGAGAAATTAATCTATCTTATTTTCATAAGTTAGTGTATAAAATTAAAAAAAAACATTTGGCCTGTCCGAACCAGCTGGTTCGGACTCCGGTTCGGACGGAACACATTTCCGAACTAAAACCGTTTGAATCAGGTTAAATCTCTATAATTCTCCAAAATCTCTCAAAACCGACGAGCAGCCCCAAATCGCCCCCCTCCTTCTTTTGGCTCTAGATTCTTCATTTCTCCACCAAATCAAGCAAGGTTGGTACCAAAATCTTCGTTTTTCAATTCTCTACATTTCTATATCAACAAATCCACAAACCATCAACCACAAAAGGAGAAATCTGCATCTGTATTTTCGAACCCTAGGTTGACGTTTTTGCAAATTTTGAGCTCGTTCTTGGGTTTTTGTCACCGATTTCTTCTTCTACAATCATCCTATACTCCCACAAGGTAAATTCTACAGTTTATACACTCAATTTTGGTGTTTTTGATTGAATTCAAAATTGAGGTGTAATAGTTACGAAAATGGTATTGTTATATTTGCATTTTTCGGTTCTATAATGCCTTGTGGTTATAACTTATCGGTTTTATGATTGTACAACGTTGTGAGTGGATTTGTTTGATGATGGTATTGCATTGACTTGTTTATTGATTGAATTTAGTTGTGGAGAATTGAATATTTTTAGGGGAGATTCTATCGAAATTTTGGTAGAATTTGTGGATATGTATAGATTTATGTTTGCATTTCATACTATTTTTCTACCTGCTTTCTTTGTTACTAAATATGTATTAAGCAGGATGTTGAGAAAATTTACTGGACGTTCAAAGAAGGGTAAAACCACTGCTTCTAGTTCCAGTCAGGCACCCCACCAGGTTTTATATCTCAACAAGCATCAGACTGGTTCAATCTAGAGTGCGAAATTGAACCTGAACGATCTGTCGCACCGGAGTTACAGCGCCAGCTTGGGTTACCAGAGCTTCTGGATGCGCATGGGTGGGTGAAGCTATTGGACATGGGTGGTACATACTACCCACGTGAGGTACGGGTTTTCTATGCGAATTCCCGTATCTAAGAGGGAACCATGCGCTCCAGGGTCCAAGAGAGGGACATCATTATTCGAGTGGAGGACATCGCTACATATTTAGGGATTCCTTACCCTACTCCTCCTATGAGTGAGGACGATGATCTGCTGCAGCTATTTAATGAGTTTCAGAATGCCGCGGACCGACATTACAGTGAGCTTTTACTTCAGGCACCGCGCAGACGAAGAGGGGATGACCAGTCTAAGCAGGTCATCCCTGCTGATCTACTACAGGACCCTCGAGAGCGAGTTCTGTTTGCGCTTCTGGTGGCCAATGTCATTCCATGAAATACCCCGAACTTAAATACAGGGATTAAAATTAACTTAATACGTATTTAAGGGCCTAATGGTACCTAATTAATAACAGTAAGGAAAAATAAATCCAAAAGAAATAAAGAAACGCTTAAAAGGCGAAAAACGCTAAATAAGCGTTAAATAACCATAGGAGGTATGAGACCTCGGTTAGCGTATTATATGGATTCTAAAGGCTTAATAAGGCCTAAACAATATATGGGAACAACTCCCGAAGAAAACGGATCCAAATAATGAATTAAAACGCTAATAGAGCTTTAGAGCACGTTTTTTGAGAAAACCCGGAAACGTGACTTTAAGTGGTCAAACGGACCCGTAAAAATTATAAATCATTAAATAAATTATTAAGCATTTATGGAAGCTTAATAACTAAAAAAATAATAAAACGAGAAAATTCCGGAAAACGGACCCGGTTAGTGAACAGTACCTAAACCGGGTAAAATAACGAGCGTTTTCTGTAAAAGACGAAAAACGCTCCAGCTGGTATAACTGTAGGGGGCCGGTTTTTATCTGTCAAACAACTCCCTCACACACACATGTAACTAGCTAACTAATAAGAGAGCCAAAAAGCAAAGAAAAACATAAAGTAAAAGCTACTTTATCTATCTACTCTCTCACCTCGCTTTTCTATTCTCTCTCTCCCATTCCCTCCTTCCTCATCGTACTGCCCCTCTTCTTCTCCCTTGTGGCTGTGATTTTTAGAGCTTCAAGAAGCTCCCATGGCAACTCCACCTTCTACCTCATGCTCCATCCTCATGTAAGCTCCAAACTCAAAAATAATTACATATTTGAACTCCCCTCATTCTCCTCTACATTTCCCTCTTTTCAAAATTCGAAAAGGATGAGTTTCATCTCCATGGGTTTTCCCCATTTGAAGAGAAAAGCACACCATTATGGAGCTTGGAGTCTCCTCTTTCCAACAAGGTAAAAATCTACATGAAAAACTCATGTTCCCTCCACCTTCCTTTCATAACCGATTTTACCCATATGTAATACCTTGTTTTTCTCTCTTTTGAGCAAAATATCAACCTAGCAATGGTGGTGGATTCACCTTCTTGAACCAAGGGCTAAAACCCCTTCTAAAACTCTCCAAAGGTAAACCCTAGAAATTTCATTTCAAACACTTCAATGAATTGACATTAATTTAAGGGATTAGTATATTAATTATAGTGTTTTGTGTTCATTGGGTGATGGGAATGGAGTTTGGCAACTCCATTCCCCCACATGGCCGATTTGGGCAAGAAAGGAAGAAGGAGGAGAAATGAGAAAGAAAGAAGGAATTATAAGCTCAAGGTAAGAGCTCTTTACTAATGTTAAATTTTAGTGCATTAGAGTAATGGGAATGGGTAAACCAATCTAAAGAAACCAAATAATGTATTAGTAATGTAATTGAGGAAGTTTGAGTATTTGTGAACTAGTATGTGAATTGTGGGCCTTAGAGCCAAGTGTATTGTGTATGTGCATTAGTAATGTGGATTGAGGAAGTAATGGTGTACTAAGATTTTGTATGTGTGCTGGTAGAACCCTTGTGGTTTGGCTAGATTAGGAATGAGTTGGATGAGAAAACACATATGTGGAGAAGTAAGAAATGTAGAGGGACTATGGCAAAATTTTGGTAGGAATATGTACATGTAGGGATGAATTGGTGAATGGCAAAACCAAGGGTGTATTGGAGTAAGTAGAGATGTCTAATGACTATGAGTAGTAGTTGTGGTAAGAGATGAAAGAATGTAAATCTGTAGCAAGGGTTGTTGAATGGTATTGGAGGAACTAGGAGAACTTATGTACTTGACCTAGGGAATGAGTGTTGGACTTGAAGAGGTGAGACAATGCATTGTAGGCCTTGGAGATGACATTAGGAGAGGAAATTATGTATGGAGGAAGTAGGAACCAAAATCTGTAGCAAAGGGGTATCAAATTGTATAGAAGAACTAGGAAAGATTACTGTGCAAGAATTGGTAAAAAGAATGTTGGACTTGGGCATAGGTGGTATAATTGCTTAGAAATGAATTGGCATGGTAATAGGAGATGTATTTGGGATGCTAGGAGTGACATTGATAGAGGGAGTATTGAGTGGTAGAAGTGGCAACAAAAATCTGTTGCATTAGAGGAGTAATAACTAGTGTAAGTGTTGAGAAGGAGTAAGGAAAAATGTGTAGGTGAAGGTAGGAATTGAGTAGTAGGTTTGAGGGATGAACTAAGGCAATTTTGAGGGCCTAGGTAGTGTTAAAACATGTGGGATTACATATGGGAAGATTGGGGAAACAATGGGTAAAGGTTAGAACTGAAAACAGAAATTAAAATGCAAATACTGGGCCGGACCGACCTTAGGACCGAACTTGTAAGGTCGGTCGAGCCCAGATTTACAAAGACGGGAAAGCTTCTGGAATCGACCGGACTTGCGACCGGACTTGCAAGTTCGGTCGGACCAGAAAAAAATTCTCCCGTCTGTAACCTACTGGAATCGACCGGACTTGCGACCGGACATGCAAGTTCGGTTGGCCAGAAAAATTTCTGTCGAGCAAGCTACTGGAATGGACCGACCTTGCGACCGGACTTGCAAGGTCGGTCGGCTAAAATTTTCCCGTTAAGTAACTTACTGGAATGGACCGACCTTGGGACCGGACTTGCAAGGTCGGTCGGCCCTGGAATTTTCACCCGATGTAACCTACTGACTCGGACCGAACTTGCAAGGTCGGTCGCAAGTTCGGTCGGGTCAAAACTTAGAAAAAAAAAAACTATAAGACTATGGTTAGTATATGTATGTATGTACATGTATACCCACCTATACATACGTGCCTATATATGTAAGTAAACCATTGTTAAGTAATTAAAAGTAAGTAAATAAAATGTAAGTATAAGGATGTGAAGACTTAGTAAGTAAGAGTTAGAAAGCGTGAGGGTAACCGAATTAAATTAATGATAGTTAGATTAATTATTCGGTTGTATGTATATCATAGGATTTGAATTGTGAATACCGGAGGAACGTTGGGATACAAGTACAACGGTGAAAGGTATGGTTTCTTCATGCCCTGTATCCTAATCTGGTTACCCCGATTTGTGTGCTTATTTGATCACCTAATAAGATAAATGCATGAATCGGACTATATTGCACCTACTTGTGCTTGTTTACATTGTTCTTGATATTTGCCTCGAACAATAGTTTGTATAATTCATGAAATGTATGAATGATAATGAAGTGTATTGTATTCTGTAGTGTACTTGTATATTGTAATGTATTTCGTGAGTATGTATATGTGTATCGTATTATTGTGGCTTGAATGTTGACTTCTGCTAATTCCTAACTACCTAACTCCTAACTTAAGTGAGTAAACCGGAATGAGTAGAAGTCCGATATAGCTTCGGCCACGCGTGAGGATGCGGAGTCACAAGAGGTTGGCTGCAATTCCTGACTCTTAACTGGTCCGCGGCCCAAATCCCTTAAATGGGTAGCATCCCGGATTGGTGAGTCAAGTAAATCCCGGAGGTGGGACGGAGTAGTCCCCAGGGCCGGAGGTCCCGACGACTTAACTTGAGTAAGAGTAAGAGTAAGTAAGTATGGATCCGTAAGTATGTATGAGTATGTATGCGTATGTATGAAGTAACGAGTAAAAGAGTAATCTCCACCCGATTAACCCGGGTGGACCAATGAAGCTAACAATATTGTATATTGTGCATGTGTGTGTGTAATTCGGGAAGAGGTAAGTATGTATTGGTTGGTTTATATCGTATCCCTTGTATGAACTGAATTGTATGTATGTACGTGTGTGTGAGTAGTCTTGTATCGTGTATAAGAGCATGTATGCATGTATGTTTGTATGAAAACGAACCGCATGTATTCGACCAAGTGGTCGGCGTACCCTCACTAGTACGCGGGGTATGCGGTTATCATGCTCGGCGAAAGCTGACCCCTTCGGGGGACATTTTTTAGTGTGCAGGTACCGAAGCGAATATGACCAAGGAAGAGACCGGAGGCACACCCTTGTACATAGAAAATAAGTAGTTGTGAGGAAATGGGTAGATGTAGACTCTTAGAGAGTATGTATGAACTTGGTAGAGGTAGTATACTTGTATAAGGATCTTAGTAACTCGGTATGTAGATCATATTGTATTGTACTTGGAGTATTGTATTGAATGAAGATTGTGGTAGTATTTGGTAAATGGAGAATGTGTTGTAGATTTGTAGTACTCGGGATTCCGGTCCATCAGACCGATGCTGTATATAGATGTAGTAGCCTTGTTAGTCACGTAGGTGACTAACGGCATTGTATCACCCATTGTATGTAAGTATATATCCGCTGCGTGTATCTGATATGTAAGGAGATTGGACGGTAAGCACTGTATTAATGGTAGGGGTGTTACATGCCATGACACTCTTCTGACCTCAACCAGACCGACTGCTATCTTCTCCAGGCAGTCCTGAACCCCTCTTTTGCTGGAGCTTCTGCACTCACATATCTACCCCAGGTTTTACAGCAGAATCTGCGCTACACCATCAAGCACTAGGACCGTCACAGGTTGGGATTCCCTATTATGATCTACTACTTCCTCAGGCAGCAGGGAGTGATCTTGGCTGAGGAGGGTCGTTCCACTTCCTGGTCACCCATTGACATGGGCACCATGAAGAGGATGAGATTTGACTATGATGGGACGACGTGGATTAAGAAAGCGGCTCCGCGTACTCAGAAGCGGCAGATAGATGTTGGAGAGGGACCGTCAGAGCCAGTCCCTACTTCCACTACAGCAGAGGAGCAGCAGTACGCTGCATTCCCAGCACCCAGGAGCGGGTATGTGACCTGGGATGAGCTAGAGCGCACACAGCAACAGATGCAGCAGATGGAGCAGTCGTTCCAAGCTGAGATCAGCCTCCTTCTGGAGCAGGCACGCCGATCGCAGGATGATTATGAGACCCTGCTCCGTGACTTCCAGCAGTGGCAGGCTTACTACCCGCCACCTGAGTGATTTTATGCCAGTTATTTTCTCTCTTTTGTTTTTCCTTTCATACTTTGTTATTTATTTAATGTATCGCTAACATTTGACAGTTTTCTGTTTATTTGGTTTGTTTCAGTTTACGCACTATCTTTATTATATAGTAGCACCTGTTTCTTTTAAATGTTTCAATAACACTTTCCATCTGCAAAGTTGGGCACTTGCCTAACGCAAGTGTGAGGAACGTTTCCCCCGCCAAAAGCCTTAAGTGTGAGGAAGCGCTGCTTCCTGAATCCAAGGATATAAGGGGAGTTCTTTGTTTTAATTTATGCATGTGAGCCTCGATTTTAAACCCTATCCTATGTTGATTGAAGGATTAGGATCTAACGGGTTTTAGGTCCACTTATAACCTAAGATTAATAACTATGTCATATAACAATAATTATTAAAACCTAGCTAGCTCACAGGAACCTATTATGAGTCGCCACCTAATTTTAACCTAGATCAAATTAGGAAAGGAGAGTTGGGTTCGGGGGCTTGATATTCGACTTATTAGGGTTCAATTACTTTCATTACCCCTAGGTCGTTTTTCCTCTACTTGGTTTAATACGCTTTTACAAAGTTGTTTTTACCTAGGTGCGCGCTTCTGTTTTTTTTATTTTTTAGTTTTTTGACAGAAAATTAAAGTGGAAATTAAAATACCTAAACTAGGGTTTCGGAGGCAGAATTAGGTCAAATTTTGTTTCCGTCCGTGGCTACGGACCTAATGTCCGAACCCACGGACCCTAGTTAACCTAATATAAAGAAAAGTCGAATTAAAAGGAAAACAGAAAATTGCAAGTCCGGGGCCACGGACAGGCTGTCCGTGGGCCCGGACATTATTAGAAAACCTAAGTTTTTAAAATTTAAAAATCCCGCCGCCGTCCGTGGGCGTCCGGGCTTTCGGACAGGGAGTCCGGGACCCCGGACATGACGTCCGTGGGTGCGGACCGCCCTCGGACGGCGGCGTTGAGGCTGTTCCCGAAGGTATTTTTGGCTCAAATTTTATGGGTGTGTAGCCTGAAAGATATACAAGACGTTAGTGATTGAAAGTTCTCAATTTGAATTCGAATTAAGCACGAAACTTGGTAAACAAGTTATTGGACAGAAGCTTAAACAAACAGCAATACAGAAGCGTAAAAAGGTTAGTTTGAACCCAAAATTTTACAGAGAGTTGATAAGGTCGTGGGGAATCAGAAAAGTAGAATTGTAACCTGTTTTACCTTCGAATTCAAGAGGGTTCTTCACGTCGGGAATCTTTTGGTGCTTCGTTGATGCCGGTTCTGGATTGTCTTCGAATTGAGCTTCTGACTCCTCCTTCTTTGTGCTTCTCAGGACGTTTCTCTTCTGTTCTTGTGGTGGTTTTGTGTGTTTTTGGTGCTTGGAAGTTCAATGGGAAGGAAAGGATGAGTTTTTGGTGATTTCGGGGTGGTTTCTGCAGTGTTTCGGTATTGATTTGAGGCTTGGAAGTGTAAAAACGTGGGAAGAAGGTTTGTGGCTGTGTTCTCTGACTTTGGAGGTGTTCTCCCTTGCCCTAGGTCGTTTTTGGAGGGTCCTTTTATAGAAAGAGCAAGGCCATGTTGATAGAACAAGATTTTTATCTAAAACCCTGATTTCGTGCTCTAAGGGAATCTGATTTTTTAAAATATGTTGCAGGCCGATAAAAATTATGAAATTTTAACTGAAGATAAAGGATGAGTTTTAAGAATTTTGAGAGTTGGAATCGGGTTATTTGGATAAATAACCGATTAGATAAAAATCTCACAATCCGGAATCTCTCATAATTCATAACTTATTATTGGAAAGTCAAAATAACGAAATTCCAACGGCATTAATCTCTAAAAATCATCCTCTATCGTGTATTAAAATTTCATGACGTTTTGTTTTGATTTCGGTATTTTCCAGAGGAGAGAGAAAATTGCAAAAATGATTGAATTTCTCTTTTAAATTTTGGGCTAAGGTTCCAAATAAGATAATTTCAGGTTTATGACTGTATTTAGTCATGATAACCATGTGACAATTTTATTTTAATTTTGGAAACCTTTTAATTTCTATTTTGAGGCTATTTCATATGTTAATTATTAAAGAAATTAGCTTATAATATGAATTAAAAGCTAAATTTCCAGAATAAATATTATCAGAAAATCATGAAATACCTTTCATAATGACTATGATATTTGGAAGTGTTTGGAGAAAATGAACAAGTCATATAAAAATAGAAAATCCCGAGAATGCCCTTGGAAAATCCCGTCTTGGTGCTTTTTGACCCCTTTTGTCCTTTGTAACACGTATGCCTTAGAGACTACTCCGGGGGGGTTGAAATTTTGGGTATAACAGATTGCCCCCCGTCAACTAGGCTTTGTAATGAAGATGAAAAGACTAGTTGATGCCTGAGTGATACCCCAAAATTTTGGGATCTTAAAAGACCCTATATGTAGATTGTGTCGAGCTATTCTAAGGCGCTGACTACCTATAAGTAAAGTGAAATGAAGTAATGTCAAGCGATTCTAAGGCGTCGACAACCTAAAATGTGGAAATGAGATAATGTCAAGCGATTCTAAGGCGTTGACAACCTAAAATGTGGAAATGAGATAATGTCAAGCGATTCTAAGGCGTTGACAACCTAAAATGTGGAAATGAGATAATGTCAAGCGATTCTAAGGCGTTGACAACCTAAAATGTGGAAATGAGATAATGTCAAGCGATTCTAAGGCGTTGACAACCTAAAAGGATGATATGATGTCAAACTATTCTAAGGCGTTGACTACCTTTAAAGGAATGAAGTACGCCGAGCATTCTAAGGTGTCGGGAACCTGAAAGCGAATGAAATACGCCGAGCATTATAAGGTGTCGGGAACCTGAGATTAAACGGGACACGCCGAGCATTATAAGGTGTCGGGAACCTGGAGTACGCCGAGCATTATAAGGTGTCGGGAACCTGGAATACGCCGAGCATTATAAGGTGTCGGGAACCTGGAATGCGCCGAGCATTATAAGGTGTCGGGAACCTGGAATACGCCGAGCATTATAAGGTGTCGGGAACCTGGAATGCGCCGAGCATTATAAGGTGTCGGGAACCTGAAGTTGAATGGATTACGCCGAGCATTATAAGGTGTCGGGAACCTGGAATTGAGAAGAGATGTAATGAGGTCGATGTGACGTGTGCCTAAATTGACGAATGTAAAGTAGGACCTATGGGTGCCTAAGTGGAATGGTAGGAAATTGGGTTCATGACGAGCCTGAGGTTGAGTTCATCTATTCTGGTGAATCTGAATCTTTGGCTGAGAATCTGCATCTCTGAAGAATTTGTACCTTCGGCTGAGAATCTGTATCTCTGGTCTATGATGAGGAGTTTCGTACAGACGGATGCAAGGTAAACTTTATGCAAATGATCATGATGAAAGTTGATTATGAAAGTGCCAAACGTGGCAAAGATGATATGCATGTCAAAATACAATCAAAGTGTATGTAGGAAACTTGTCCAAAACAAGAAATCGTTGGAAAATGTGCCAAACATGGCAACATTAAGGGTCAAAAATTGTCCAAAGCAAGACATTGCTAGAAAGTGTGCCAAATGTGGCCATGATGAGGTTTATGAAACCGAAGTGTTTGAGGGAAAGTTGTTCAAGACAAGAAATTGTTGAAAGAGGTGCCAAACGTGGCAGTGTTTGAAGAAAATTCTGTTTAGTGAAAAGGAAAGTGAATTATCATTTCCTAACTATAGACTTCGGACTTGTAATTTATCTCCTACGAGATGATCATGCCGCCGGTGGGATACGGTGTATGATTTGAAGGCGAGGGCTCATGTGGGCCTGTGGTGTTTGATGTGCAGGTAAGGGCTTATGTGGGCCTGTGTAGTGGTGGTGTGGAGGTAAGGGCTTATGTGGGCCTGAGGTGTTTGATGTGGTGGTAAGGGCTTATGTGTGCCTGTGGTGGGATGGTGGTGGTGATGTTTGGGCTTTGGGTTCCAATTGGTGTTGTCATAGCAATTGTTGGAACCAACAATTGCCCCCGGTATTTTTCCCTTAAGACAATCTGAGCTAGAGTTCATGGCAATCGATCGTTTCGATCGATTGCCCCCAGTATTTCTTTGATCAAACGTGCGAATGAGTCTCGTCCTCTCAGGGTCAAGGCTTATGTTCTGATTTGGTGCTTCCTAACCTACACTCGACGTGTTTGGTGTTTACACTCGTTTCTCATTTACGGTCACAACTTCTAGACCATTGAATTTGATATTTGATGAATTTACGCATTCGATCTGTTACTTTCACGTGATTGGACACACAACTATCAAGTCGGAAGTCTTTAAAGCTTATAATGTGGCCATGGGGTCTGATGAAAGACGACGGGATCATGGAGGGATATTTGAGGTATGTGGAGCTTAAATGGGTGACCAAAGCTGCAACTTGCGTCTTCTCTCGGATTCATCTTCCTTGTCTTGAAGTCGTCTGGCTGCTTCATGTTGACGTTGTTTTCGAGCTTCTGGACCTAGACTTTTGAAGTTGTCCTTTACACCTTTTATCTTTTTGTCATTTGGATTTCTTTGAGGCACTTCGGGTTTGCCTTTTGTTTCATCCTTTCTTGGCTTTGCCTTCGGGGTTCTTGTGTTTCCCGATTTTAGGCTTCGAGAGCTGTTTTGATGTGAGCTCTTTTGATCCTGTGTCACTCTGGGACCATTTGCGGATCGCTTTGTCATGCTGATAGCGGCATTGCTTCTTTGGACTGATGAGAATGTTGAGAGTCGGGCTCCTCACCTCCTTTGGTCACCGGGTCGGACATTCATCATTGGCTGGGTTATTTTGTGGAGTTCATAATATCAAAAAGGGATATACGAAAGGCTCAATGGGGGTGCCTAGGGTTTAATGATAGGGTTTACAAGCTTTTGGCTATGTGGTGCTGTACCTAGGTGCTTCGTCATTCATGATAGTTGTGTATCCGTTCTTTGTTACTTTTCGCAGGTCTAAGAGTAAATTTACAAATTATCTCCCTCAGTCGGAGTTATGCCGTTTACCTCACCTTTGAATGTGGTCTCACCGGAGTCGTGTAAAAATGACACACTCGTTCACTCATGGTTTTTCCGCTCAAGACACTCTCGCGAGATTTTCACTTGGAAACTCATTCGCACATTTAAATGAAAGATGACGAACTTCAACTTAGATTGCCCCCAGTATTGATTTGGGGTTTATGACAACAATTTGGAAAGATGTGGATTTGGAACCGCTTCGTGGGTTGTTTTGGATGTTTTGGGGTGAGTTGTGATGCTTAGCGTGGCATGTTCAACAAGAAATAAATCGTTCAGTTCCATAGTCGGGAAATGATTATTCCGTGATCCTTTTCCCTGAAAAGCATTTTTGTTTTTTGTTTTTGTTTGATGAATGAAAAATGGTTTGTACAGGAATTGTGAAAATGGAACTATGATTTTATTTATGAATCATGTGATAATGTTGGAAATTACAGACCTAGAGAAACTACCGAAAATGATAAAGGAAACTAACTACTACAAACATTGGAAAAACATAAAAAAAAGACTAGTAAAGAGAGGAAATCGAAGAAAACACTTGAAGACAGCAGTCTCTGATGGTGCTTTACATGGGATTCCTACTCGGGGAGTTGAAAACCTTGATTGATAAGATCTTGGATGTGCTGCTTCAGAATTTTGCAGTTGTCGGTGTCATGACCGGGAAGCTGGTGATACTGACAATACTGGTTCAGATTCCTTCCTTTTTGAGGGTCTCTTTGTCGAGGGGTGAGAGGTTGCAGCATGTTTCGTTCCTGGAGTCTTTCAAAAGCCTGGCTCAATGGTTGACCGATGTTTGTGAACTCTTTCTGACGGGAGCTCTTTCGGGATGATTCCATTGCCCTAACGATTTGTCCTGGTCCTTTTATCTGTCGAACGGTGTTTACCTCATGCTGCCTAGTTCTCTTTCGGGTGCCACTCTGGATACAGGCTGCTGTCCTCGAGCCATTCCCGGTGTTTTTTGAGTTCCCAAGTTTTAACTCCCCTTGGTGAATCATTTCTTCTAGGACATCAACTTGTCCCATCAGCATGTCGAAGCTAGGAAAGTATGTGAATTTCAGCTCGTCACTGTATTGCTTCTGCATATTTTTAATTACCATTCGGATTTGCTCTTGTTCGTCCATCTGTGTGAGCATTGCGGCTGCCTTCATCCTCCAACGCTTGACAAAATTAGACATTGATTCACCTTCTGTTTGTTGTGTGCTTGCAAGATCAGCCCTGGTGACTCCAAAACTTCTAGCGTACTCAAAATGATGCAGAAAAGCTTCACATACCTCCTCGTAGGTCTTGGTATTTATCCTTTGAGTTATGTACCAATGCTGAGGGGTCTCGTCAAGATAGTGAGCAAATACCTTGGCCTTCTGCATGTCGTTTAGTGAAAGGATGGACATTTCCCTATCGAACATTGCCAAATGAAGTTGTGGGTCGGAGGAACCTTTGTATAGAGGAAGTGTTGGCAATTTCAACCTTGGAGGGAGGTCAACCTTGGGATATAATCCAGTGGAAAAGTAGTCAAAACCGGCTGGCTTGTTGGCCCTCTCCATTCGCTCAATCTTTTTCAGCATCCCATTGAATTCTTCGGCTAACTGGGCACCCATGTTGATTGGATTTCCTCCCTCTGCCATACTTGAGATTTGGGCTTATCTGTTGGAAAACAAAAGTGACCTGAGCTAAAATTCTGGGCCGCAAAGAAGTCTTAGGCTAAAACTTGTTTGGGCTGCAAGAAAAGCATGTGAGCTGGAATGTTTTGAAGATTGTGGGTTGGCACTGAGGCCCGAAATGAGTTGGAAGAGAGGCACATGAGCCGGAATGATTCATGAGCTGTGAACTGGTGCCTAGGCTGAAATGTTTGAAGAAAGTGGCTCTTGAGCCGGAATGTTTTGAGAATTGGGCGCTTGGGCCAGAATGTATTTGGGCTAGAAGTAAAGTGCATGAGCCAAAATGATTTCTAAACCGTGATCTTGATGTGAATTGGAACTTGGGCCAAGTAATTCTGATTGGGCCTAGAAGATGATACCTATATCTAGGACTTTGGGCCAAAGCCCAAGTGGAAAGTCTTCCTGGACTAGAATAAACCTTGAAACGGAAAGGCCTGATGGATTTTCATGAACTGCTTGAGGTGGATTTGTTTTTCATGGGCCTAGAACTAAATGGATAATTCGAATTGGGCCAGAAGAGAAATCACCTAAGTCTAAGCTTTTGGGCCGAAGCCCGAATGACTCACATATTAAACCAAACAGGACCTCTGGGCCGCAAACAAATAGAACCGCCAATTCGGGCTGGGCTAGGTTAATGTAGGAGAAGTTCCTATCAATCTGTAGGCTGGGTAATGGGCCGATCGTACAAGCAAACAAGGCCCACACAAATTCAACATGTCCTCACTAGACGTTTAAATCCAAACGGGTATGGATCGATCCGGAGAGGTGCTTGGGGCATGGGCCCAGGTCACCTCAAAGGAATAGGGCTTGCACGCTATTCTCTTTGGGCTTCCCTACTTTTTTCACATCACCTGAAGGTGTGCGTCTACGGTCGGGTCTTTGACTGACCAAACAATGGGCTAGGTAAGGACACTGCCAGGAAAACGCTTGGGGCTAAAGCCCAGGTATTAAGGGGATGTGGTTAGACGACATCCTCCTCCTTTTCCCCGCTTATTCACATCACCTAAAAGGTGTGAGTCCCTGACAGGGGACCCTCAAACGGGTCCCGGGATGAAATCGGTTTAGGTGGACCCTCGCTCTCATATGATGCAAAGGTGTAGAAAATTAAAGTGCGCACAAAAGTAAACAAACAAAGTAATAAAGCCATAAATAAACATTTTTCAAGTTAAGCCCTCTTTCTTAAAATTAAACAAGTTAAAATTAAGAGTTTGTCCCCAGCAGAGTCGCCAGTCTGTGAGCCTCGATTTTAAACCCTATCCTATGTTGATTAAGTTGATTAGGATCTAACGGGTTTTAGGTCCACTTATAACCTAAGATTAATAACTATGTCATAAAACAATAATTATTAAAACCTAAGCTAGCTCACTGGAACCATTATGAGTCGCCACCTAATTTTAACCTAGATCAAATTAGGAAAGGAGAGTTCGGGTTCGGGGGCTTGATATTCGACTTATTAGGGTTCAATTACTTTCATTACCCTCCTAGGTCGTTTTTCCTCTACTTGGTTTAATCACGGCTTTCTACAAAGTTGTTTTTAGCCTAGGTGCGCGCTTCTGTTTTTTTTATGTTTTTAGTTTTTTGACAGAAAATTAAAGTGGAAATTAAAATACCTAAACTAGGGTTTCGGAGGCAGAATTAGGTCAAATTTTGTTTCCGTCCGTGGCTACGGACCTAATGTCCGAACCCACGGACCCTAGTTAACCTAATTACACAGAAAAGTCGAAATTGAAGGAAAACAGAAAATTGCAAGGTCCGGGGCCACGGACAGGCTGTCCGTGGGCCCGGACATTATTAGAAAACCTAAGTTTTTAAAATTTAAAAATCCCGCCGCCGTCCGTGGGCGTCCGGGCTTTCGGACAGGGAGTCCGGGACCCCGGACATGACGTCCGTGGGTGCGGACCGCCCTCGGACGGCGGCGTTGAGGCTGTTCCCGAAGGTTTTTTGGCTCAAATTTTATGGGTGTGTAGCCTGAAAGATATACAAGACGTTAGTGATTGAAAGTTCTCAATTTGAATTCGAATTAAGCACGAAACTTGGTAAACAAGTTATTGGACAGAAGCTTAAACAAACAGCAATACAGAAGCGTAAAAAGGTTAGTTTGAACCCAAAATTTTACAGAGAGTTGATAAGGTCGTGGGGAATCAGAAAAGTAGAATTGTAACCTGTTTTACCTTCGAATTCAAGAGGGTTCTTCACGTCGGGAATCTTTTGGTGCTTCGTTGATGCCGGTTCTGGATTGTCTTCGAATTGAGCTTCTGACTCCTCCTTCTTTGTGCTTCTCAGGACGTTTCTCTTCTGTTCTTGTGGTGGTTTTGTGTTTTTGGTGCTTGGAAGTTCAATGGGAAGGAAAGGATGAGTTTTTGGTGATTTCGGGGTGGTTTCTGCAGTGTTTCGGTATTGATTTGAGGCTTGGAAGTGTAAAAACGTGGGAAGAAGGTTTGTGGCTGTGTTCTCTGACTTTGGAGGTGTTCTCCCTTGCCCTAGGTCGTTTTTGGAGGGTCCTTTTATAGAAAGAGCAAGGCCATGTTGATAGAACAAGATTTTTATCTAAAACCCTGATTTCGTGCTCTAAGGGAATCTGATTTTTTAAAATATGTTGCAGGCCGATAAAAATTATGAAATTTTAACTGAAGATAAAGGATGAGTTTTAAGAATTTTGAGAGTTGGAATCGGGTTATTTGGATAAATAACCGATTAGATAAAAATCTCACAATCCGGAATCTCTCATAATTCATAACTTATTATTGGAAAGTCAAAATAACGAAATTCCAACGGCATTAATCTCTAAAAATCATCCTCTATCGTGTATTAAAATTTCATGACGTTTTGTTTTGATTTCGGTATTTTCCAGAGGAGAGAGAAAATTGCAAAAATGATTGAATTTCTCTTTTAAATTTTGGGCTAAGGTTCCAAATAAGATAATTTCAGGTTTATGACTGTATTTAGTCATGATAACCATGTGACAATTTTATTTTAATTTTGGAAACCTTTTAATTTCTATTTTGAGGCTATTTCATATGTTAATTATTAAAGAAATTAGCTTATAATATGAATTAAAAGCTAAATTTCCAGAATAAATATTATCAGAAAATCATGAAATACCTTTCATAATGACTATGATATTTGGAAGTGTTTGGAGAAAATGAACAAGTCATATAAAAATAGAAAATCCCGAGAATGCCCTTGGAAAATCCCGTCTTGGTGCTTTTTGACCCCTTTTGTCCTTTGTAACACGTATGCCTTAGAGACTACTCCGGGGGGGTTGAAATTTTGGGTATAACAATGCAATATTTAAATTATGTTAAGTTCATTTTACTCCATTTACTTGATTTATCTCTATTGCAATACATGACCAATATCCTCCATAAGTTTGACACATTTTGAAACGTCTTCTTACTTGAAAAAATTTTACTGAACAAATGAGGACATTGTTTCTCTTAAGTGTGAGGAAGTTAGACCTTTCCCTGAAAATGTGCTTGTAGTTCTTTTAATACGTATAGACATTAGATTTACAGGTAAAAATATTTTGTAGAAAAATCAAACATGATAAGAAACTTTAAGATTAGTTTTGCTCATAATTGTTAGCTTTTATGGTTCATTATAAAAAATTATTTTGTGTGCAAGCTAATTATGAAGTCTGAACTGGTTTAACTCGGTACCTTTAGAATGAAATGAAAGGTTGGAATGGAAGAATAAGGCAAGGTACTCCTCTGATTAATGGTGGCCATCGGGTCCGGTTCTACCCGGAACCGGTGGGAACCGGAACCGAACCACCTCAGCCGGTTCCGAATACGAATACATGTTTTGAGATTCGGGCCCAAACCGGGCCCGGAACCGGAACCGGAACCGCCTGGAACCGTCGTCGGATTCGGAACCAGAACCGGTGGAACTGGAACCGCCCCGGAACCGGTTTAAGTTACCGTTGGAATCGGGCCAAAACGACGTCGTTTTGACTGAACTAGAGTGAAATCACCAAGAGTTTGAAGAAGAAGAGCGTAAAATTTTGTGTAGAGTATAAACGCAGGAACGGCGTATTGAGGATGAAGGGGAATGAGGAAGTTGATGTTTTAAATAGACAGGAAATGTAAACCAAAGAGAAATATTATTAATTTAATACATAAAAGTCTATGCTTAAGGAAAGATGGTATTAAATATCTAAAAGAAAAGTTCTATCAACCAGTATTATAAATATTTAAAAGGTATAGAAATTATCGATCACTAAGAAAAGTCAGCAGAAGGATCGAGATAGTTAGCAATATCTATATAGGAGTAATTAAGTTATTAATATATAATTTAATGAACCCACAATTTGAAATAATAGGAGAACGTGGTTAACCATTGTAACAAAATAAGGATGAGAAATAAAATGTCTTGGAGGTTAACTAATAAACATTTATTTGGAAGGAAGTAAATTAGAAATAAATAGATATATTGTAAATAGTCTAAAAGTTCAACAGAAGGGAAAAACAATCACGTTAAAAGGAATACTAGTATAAATTATTGAGAGAAGAATAAGGAGAGTTAATAAATATTATTGAGTAGTCAAATAGGATTTGAACTCTTGAATCAAATAACTACAAAGAGAAAGTCAAATTGAATTGAAACTCCAAGTATTTAAAAATAAGTTTGGAAAGAAAATTCTAGAATGGGTTTGAAATTTAAATAACGTAATGAAGTTAGAAGATGAAGTAATATTTAAACAGTAAAAATCTGAAATATAGCTAAAGTTAATTAAGGCAATACGTTATAAATAATTGTAAATATTTTAAGGAGAA
Source organism: Limonium bicolor (assembly GCA_023374045.1). Lineage (NCBI taxonomy): Eukaryota > Viridiplantae > Streptophyta > Magnoliopsida > Caryophyllales > Plumbaginaceae > Limonium > Limonium bicolor. Next base: position 359,384,892 of record CM041776.1, read on the forward strand.
GATCAATTCAAAGAAGAATGTCGTTTAATTCCCTGGGCCACCCTAATACTAACCTTGGTCATATTATTCATACTATATACTAGATTGTTCCTAATCTTGCGAATTCCGGGTATTTCATCCCAACGACTTTTTTAGTGTCTACGGCTAAAAATGGCTAGTTTGCCCCAAAACCCTATAAATACACCATTTTATCACCATTCTCAACACACAAACTCATCCTACTCTTCCTCTCTCTTATTACTAGTGTTTCTTGTGCAATTAAGTGTTATTAGATTCTAGCTACTAAAAAGCCATTTCCCACATTAGCTCTCAATTCCCATTCCCACATTCTAGCAAATTCAAAATGTCAGGAGATCCGGAAAGGAAGTGATACCTTCTAACCTCCCAATTGATCCAAATTTTCAATTGATGAGCAAGACTAAATCGACGAGATGGATTCGGGTATCATCAACAACATCCACATTATTAACCTTCATCACTCCCACAAGGTGGAAGCTATACAATTTATCGAGTGGATCTACAAAACATGGGGGCAACACAACCGGATATCACCACCATTTGGTAAGTTTTAATATTAGTTACATTTATTTTATACAAACTTTAATTTTAATTACATTATTACTTAATTATAGTCTAAATCAATTTCTTTTACAATTAAAGGTACATCCTCTACCCCATCCGATGCCCACAATCTTGATCAAGATAATGATCAAGAAGAGGATGATGTCGTTGCTCCAACAAAAACGAAACTGGCTTCTTGGGTGTGGGCATACTTCACAAAGAAAGAAGATCCGAAGAAGCCCGGGACATACAAGCAGTATTGCAATCTTTGCAGCAAAGGACTTGCATGGACGGCGGGCACCGGAACCGGATCCTATGCCAAGCGCTTGAAAATGCACAATATCTACAAGGATACGGCGACAATGGCGGGCGGTACGAGCGGTCAAACTATGCTCACAGGGTTTACCGAATGACAACCCGGTCCAGGTTTTTTTCATTATGATAGAGAAAGAATGATATATGGCATGGCTAGGTTTATGATTGCTGAACAATTACCTTTTAATTTTGGTGAAAGCTCTTATCATGAAAATTTTGTTTGCACTACATTACAACCATAATATAGTAGAGTACCTAGGAATACGCTAAAACGTAGAGCTTTTGCACAACATAGTAAAACTAGAAAACAACTAATGGAAATGATGAATGCATTTGATGGTCGTGTTTCATTAACTAGTGACATGTGGACCTCTACTAATAATGAGACATTTATTTGTGTTACACTTCATTGGATTGATAATTCTTGGACGCTTCAGAAGTGTATTATTGCCTTTGATATTTTTGATGATCCACATACTGGATTTAATATTTTTGAAAAACTTGTTGAAGTGTTATCTGATTGGAACTTGTTAGATAAGGTGTTCTCTATTTCTTTAGATAATGCTTCAAACAAAGTTAGGTGTGTAGATTATTTAAAATCTAATAAGAAACTCACACTCTTGCATGATGGTGATTACTTGCATATTCGATGTTGTGCGCATGTTGTGAATTTGTGTGTACAAGATGGCTTATCTAACTTGACTTCCACACTAGAGCCACTTAGGCATGTAATGAGAAAAATTAGAAAATCGCATGTTGTTAAAAATGAGTACAAAAAAAAGTTGTGAGGAATCCGGTTTACGTCCTCGCCATTTTGCTCCCGACTCCCCCACTAGATGGAACTCCACATATGAGTTGTTAGTTAAGACTGAGAAACACCAACCCGTTTTGACTAGTTAATATAACTCTATGGTTGTTCAATCAAATCAGGAATTAATGGGTCCAAACTTTTGGCAAAAGGCTAATGTTGTGAGCAAGGTTTTAAAATGTTTTGATGCTGCAACTAAGGTATTTTCATTAGTTTATGAGCCTAATGTGCATCTTGTCATAAATGAATGTATTAGTATTTTCCATGTCTTGCATGAGAACAAGAATGTTGATGGGATTAGTGAGGTTATTTATGATATGATGCCTAAATGGTTTAACTATTTCAGTGAATTTCCTTTGATTTATTGTATTGCAACTGTTCTTGATCCTCAAATAAAATTGGAAGATCTAACAAATTTGCTTGATTATTATTATAGTATTGTTCCAGGAGGTCCACCCAGGTATGATTATGTTAAGGAATGTGTACAAAAGGTTAATGTAGCATTGAAAAAGCTACACGATGAATATACTTCAAAGTATCGTCCGGGGGAACTTTCTTCTGCTAGTGGTAGTGGTTCCTCTTCTAAACCACCACACCCTGGTAGCAAAAGCAGTTCTTTGATTTCTAGTATTTTGAAAAGACCAAGATCAGTTCAATCGGGTTCCGGATTTTGTACATATGATGATTATATTAACTTTACTTTTAGTTTTGATGACGATGGTGATATTGATGTTCTTAAGTTGTGGCAAGCACATGAAGCCAAGTTTCCAATCCTTTCAAAGATAGCCCGAGATGTCCTAGCAATTCCAGCATCAACCGTGGCTTCAGAGTCGGCGTTTAGTGCGGGTAAACGAGTATTGGATGAAAAGAGATCAAGCCTTGCACCAGACTCAATCAAGGTTTGTGTTGAGAAGTATGATTGGGACTTAGCCGAGCTTAGATCCCAAGCACGCGCATTGCAATATGAAGGCCAACATGATGATTGGTATGAGATGAATGGGGATAACACCACTTAGTACTTCTATCTTGTAATATTTTAGAATGTATTAGTAATTTAGTATTACTTTCTTTCCATGTAATCTTTTTTTTTAAGACTTGCAAATTGAAATCATGTAACCTCTTAGTAGTTGTACTCTTTTTCCTTATTAGGGTTTTCCCAATGGGTTTTTACCTAATATGGTTTTAATGAGGTAGTGAATCATATAATAAAATTCTCTTTGTTCCTTATTTTTTATAAATTCAATAAAATTCCTAAGTCTTTGTTTCTTAAACATTTAAGATTATAAACTTGAAGAATAACCTATCTAGGAGTAAAGTGGATGAAAAGAGCAACGTGTACACTCAAACGGATCTCAAATCGGAGCTAAAACGAAGCAACTGGAGCCGATCGAATCTTTCCAGAACTACTCCAGAACCGGTCAGAACCGATCAGAACCGGAACCGGCCGGAACCGGTTTTTTGACCGAATCCGAAGCGAATCCAGATTTTAGAACCGGAACCGGAACCGCCCAGACCGGTTCCGAAAACGAATACACATTTTCCGGAACCGGAACCGGTGGAACCGGACCCGTGGTCACCATTACCTCTGATCTAATATTTTTGTTTAAACTGAAACGGGCCTCTTCTATTCGGTTATTAAGTCCTTGGGGTGCTTCATCACCCATTTACCTAAGATCATTTGATCAGGGATAAAAGACCCAAAACTGTTACAAGAATGGAGATAAAAGTCTGTAGGGTTTAAAATAAATATGCAAGCAGTGCTATTAAAGCTAAAGAAAGAGCTTAAACTTATTTAGATCATGAGTATGTGGTGTTGAAAGGTACTGCGGAATAAGGCAATACTTCACACCCCTTGTCATTTCTGGGTATTTAAGGAAAGAAATAGTGGAAAGATCCCGAGTTAATCTGTGTTCATTCTTGATGATAAACTTCTCCAAAAATTTGGTTTGAAGAGCTTGTTTCCACTAAAAAGAAAGAAACATACAGTTATGAGCAAGGTTAGTCTTAGGATTGTTATTATGTTTGATTCCCTTCTACGTTTGTTTTAACCCAAAGATTTAATTCTATGGCATTTCTCAAGAGCTTAATTCTGTATTTTGCTTGAGGACAAGAAAAAGCTAAGTGTGAGGAAGTTTGATAAGTGAAAACATATAGACTTTTAGGGTTTAAATACCTTATGAATTAATATCTGAAACTCATGTTTCCCACTTATTATGCGTTTTTTCCTAAGATTTATGTTTTAACATGAACTAATGCATTTTATATGTTAAATATAGGAAAAAGCCATGTAATTAAGTAGATTTACTCATGAGGATTCCAACGCAACAAACGGGGATTAAATCGGAGCTCAAACGAAGATTTTAGAGGGAAACAATTCTCTTCCGGACCACCGTCCGGACAAGCAGGTTCGGACGCAACACGTGGAAGCAAGCTCCACAAAGTGTCGACATGTCCGAACGAGCAGGTCCGGATACTGGTTCGGACATGTCGGTAAAATGGGCAAACAGAGCAGAATCGACATAGTGTGAAAGGATAAATTAATTTTATCCTTTCACACGCCCTTTCCACGACTTACCCTTCCTTTTTACCCCATTATCACTATAAATACACCTATAACCCTCCATTAATACATATCTCATTCCACCCCCAAACTTATGCCATTTTTCCTCAACAAAATTACCATTACCTCTCCAAAAAAATCATACATCTCATCTTCATAATATCCACATAAATTCCATACATCACCTCATCCCATAAAAATATTCCATTTCCATACTGTTATTCTGTCCAACCTCTGTCCAAAATATTAGCAGTCAAAATAGTGGAACTGAATTAATTATCTTTCCCAGATGATTTCTTTTACTTCTTATTCCGTCTTTTTAATTATGTTGGGCTAAGAGGATTTACTCCGGGTGAAGGTTAAATTATAGTTTGTTTAATTACGTAATCTATATTTTACTGGTTTAATTAAATACAGTTTGTTATGATTAAAGCTTATCTCTCGCCTTTTTAATAAATTTCATGAATTTATTAAAATGCTTTACAAAGTCTATTTTGATCAGATCAGTGATAAATAGACAGGTTAATTAATCGATAAATCTGTGGAAAACTTATTTTGATTAAATAAGCTAGTAATTTAGATGCAAAATATAATTCCTTGCACTTAATCCGTTTACATGTGTTTTGCTCAAATCTAGATTAGATCGAGCATGTTCTGGTAAACGAGTCCTTCGAGTCTATGATTTAGTCTTTAAGATAATAACAGGAATTTTGCCAAACTATTAAAATAAAACCGGTAGAGATAGCATAATTAATCAGATTATATAAACCTGAACCCGGAGTCCCATTTAATTTATATTCCACTCAGTTAATTTTTATCTACTATTTTACTTTAAAAAAACAAGTCAATTAATTCCCCCCTTTTGTGACAAAGCTTAGGTACTATATTATTTCACTATAAGTCTCACGGTTTGATACCCGGCTGCTTCTGTCTTACTATACTACTGCGACCGGGATTTGTTTGCAGCCCGACAGATATGTTGAGTTATTAATTTCTTTCTCAATTGTTTTAAATACACCAGTTCCAACCACTCACATTATACTGTATATAACAACGTATGTACCAGAGCAACGAGTTGGTAGACACGAGCGTCGTGAGTGCTAGAGGCTATACGGGAGTTGTCACGAGCGTTCGACGGTGTACGGTATGTTGGATTCTGTGGTCTGAACCCCTGAGGGAAGCCGGTTCGGGTATTGTTTGGTTATGTGATAAGAGTGATATGTGTTCTATGCATGTTGTGTGGATTAGTTCCCTGTTTTGTTAAGTGATTATTATTGTGCGCGATGTCTTCAAACAATATTACATGATTTTTCAAGTGATTGGAATACTAATATTCAAGAACTTTACTCCTAATTAACCTAAGTAAAACACTTAGGAACGAGACTTGGGATCCCCAGTCTCTAGAGCTTGATACTCGATCATGAATATAACCTAGATCATTTCTAAGGAAGTATATATGACTTCAAAGGTAACTGTAATGGTAATGACTTCTCCATGACCTAAGACTTTACTTAGGGTAGTTGATTAAGAATTAATCACATATTGGGGAGTGTTGGTTTATGGTATATGGTATGGAAATCCCAAGTAGTCTTCGACTAGTTGGTTGCGCATTGGTGATCACCGGAGTATAACGTCTGTATCAGACCGACTCCCTCTATATTCCAACGGGCCTATATAGACTGTTGGACAAAGGGTGCCGCTTTTGGCACACAGCTTCGGCCATTCATGGATGCCTTTATTAGGCAAGTGGAAGCCCCGAGAATGAATGACCTTGGGCAATGAACACCTTGTGTGTACGGGAGGACTACTGTCAAGTAAGGCTATTTACGGGTTGTCCTAATATGACGCCCATTGGTACTGAGAGTAAAACTTAATGGCAATTAACATAATTTAAAGGAAATACTACGATTATCCTGGTGGAAATAATTACGCATTCGAATAATGTGAGCTGTATACTGTATATTGTGTATTGTATTTTACTCGTTGAGTATTGTGTGTGGTATATGTATGGTTTCATTGATGGGATACTAGGTGCTTATTTATGTCATTTACCGCTGTATACATAAATTGTAAAATGAACCAGCATGTAATCAACCTCATGTTCAGACGACTAATTGACCTAAGTGACTTAAAGGATCTAGCACAACATAGTTTAACATACTCGGCCAAGTGCTGAGCCCTCCATGGGCACCGATATTTTATGTTTCAGGTGATTGATGATTGGCGCCGGAGTGCGGGATCGTGGGTAGATGACCTCGACTTTTATTATGCTTCTAGGATTAATTCAAGTTAGTATGTGGTAAGCCGGGAATTCTCTAAGTGCTCACTTGTCATAGTTATTCAGTTGTCTTTAGGATGTTATAGTATATATCTCGTTCATCACCGCAGTTAGTTGTTGTTGAATTGTTGTATTTCGGTTATGGTTCTTTACTCACATGGGCGAGTAATGGCATGTAACACCGAAGTGAGGATTAATGTAGATTAACTTTGCAAACGGTTGGAATTGATATGAAAATTACTAAGAAATAATCCTAGAAAATAACAAATCAACAGACTGTTGGGTTGCAAAAATCCCGATCACAGTAGTATAGCAATTAAGAAGCGACCAGGTATCAATCCGCGGGATGATAAGTGCAAAATATATCTATTTTTAGAACTTTAATTCTTCCTATTTTTATAACAATGCATGACATATTTTACACTTATCATATATTTTTCTTAGATTTGTGTTTTAATGTGAGCTAATGCATTTTATGTGTCAATACAGGAAAATGTCTCATATATATTATATATATATATATAATACGTGCATGAATTGTCAAGAAGGGACCGGCAAAGTTGCATTGAATATAAAAAGACCAAAAAAAAGAGAGTGGGCTGATTTGTTTGATTAGATGCGGACTTGCCAGAAGAAAAAAAAAAGATGGGCAGCAGCATGTTGGACGTAGGCCATCTTTGATTGAAAAAAGAAATATTAATAAAAAAAGGTGGGCTGCTGCTGCATTGACGGGGGAGAGCTCCTCCGACTTTGATAAAAGCAGGGAGGAGAGCAGGTAGCCGCTGCAGAATATGACTCTGCATGCCACTGTTAAGGCGCGGACAAGAGTAGAGGTGTCCGCCTGTTAAGGCGCGGACACGAGAAGGCTGACTGCCTGAAACTAGGCGGACAACACAGCGCAACCGCGAAGGCGGACAGAGGAGTCCGCCTATTATCGAGACGGACACGACACAGAGGCGAGAGACGAGACCAATTCAGTGTTTTCTTCTCCGTTTTTCCTTCTTCCTTCGCGGCGCCGCACTCGAACTGCTCCCTCATTAATTACAGACGCCGCCTAATTTCCTCACGCGTGACGCCGCTGCTCTCTGACTGCAATCTCCACGATCTGCTCACCAACTGCACGCCTGCCCGTTGTCTGCTTCTTATCTCCTTTCCTATAAATAAACTACGCTCTCTTCATTATTAATGACCCCTTTTTTAAATCCAAAGTTCACGAACAGATCACCACACTCGCTCACCACGTACAACCACATCAATTTCTATTCTCCTCCGTTTTCTCCATTTTTATTGTTTTTCCACTAACCCACATCTCACCTTTATTAGTATTATTATTAGTACGACGTGGATACAGAGGCGGAGCTAGGATTCAGAGTCAACTGCTAGCTGTAGTTTTCTCTAACCCTCTCTTATTTTGTTTAAACGTTGTTTATTTAGGTTACGTTTAATTAATAAACTCAAGCCCTCCCAGGTTTGGGATGCGAGCCTATTTTATATAATTATGTATGTTAAGCTTTCCACTATTTTATTTAAAGTAGTAGTTTAATTCCAGTTCTTGATCTGCTTTAATTCTCTGATCAATTATTAAAGCAATATTTGTAGTTTTCTAATCAACATGCGAGAGCTGAGATAGATAACAAGACATAGGAATTAACCTGATTACAGCTAGAAGCCTGATCCGGCCTATAGGTTAATTAGTCTCAAATGGAAGCTGTTCTTTATGCGATTGGTTGGTGTCCGGATTAGAGCATTAGTCTGCTGCTAGTTCTAGCAACTGGTTAGGGTTCGTTAGATTTAGTCGTCAACGAATCATTTATAGTTTCTGAGTTTATTACTTAAGTGGTAAAGTTTATATTAATATAATTGAATAAATAGGTGAGCAGAACAACCTGGGATGTTTTCTTAAAAAGACAAAAAAGATTAATAATTTCTATTTTTATTATTTTGTTTCATTTTAATTGTTTTTATTATTGTCTTATTTGTAGCTGATAATCATTTCCCTCAAAAGATAAAATCTGTTTATAGAATTCTCAATCAATTTAATATACATCAGTTATCCACAGCGAGGTCCCCAAGAGTACGACAACCCCACGAATCCACTATCCCGCCGCAAAACGATTAGGTACACTGCCTAAGTGGTAGAAGTAGTCACATATTTCTCCATCACGGGACTTGAAGAAAATAGTCCAGCTTAGGCAATGGGTAACGAAAGAGGGGTTGTTTTGGTTTTGGAATCAATAACAGACTAGAAATAAATAGGAGATAAATTAAAGCAATAGATAGGAAGTGTGAACAGAACTCTAGGTTCAAGGAGCTGTTTCACTAGCTAGGTTCTGCATATCCTACTATTTTAACGGAGACTTGGATCGGCTTGTAATTCTCAAATATCTATTCTTTATTAAGTCCTAATTCCAGGTAGCTCATATAGACAAGGACGCGTAGTTCTAATCTAGAGTGACGGTATACCTAGATGGTTTATCGCACAGAATTACTAGTCCGGCTAGGTAACCTGTTGGACCGGACTAAGCACCAACTGCTAATGCAATCTATCCGATTGCAATTACCACAGGCCACAGGCTAATAGGACCGTCAATGCTAATCACCTTGTCTGATCATAACACGATTCGAAGGCTTATAATAAATTCATGACGTTTATTAAAAGCACTTAAAACCATTAACCTGAGCAATCCAAATAGTCTCAATTAAGCAGTAAAATAATGCAGAGTTTAACTAATTATAACATCCCTTCCCCCAGAGTAAATCCTCTTACCTAGACATAGTAATTGAAAACATACATAAGAGAGAGTTGAAAGAAATCATCTGTTATGGAGATTCACATGCTCTCTCTACTTTCCGTCCCGTGCTACGCTGACTTGGAGGTTGGAAATGGTGACAATGAAGTGAACGTGATGGAAATGAAGTGATCATGAAAATGGAGATTCTAGAAATGTCGTAAGGCGTCTGGACCTGTCTGGGTCGGACGCAAATCCGGACGTGAGGTGTCCGGATCTGTCTGGGTCGGGCGTAGATCCGGACGTGGGTTTTTGTGTGACGTGTGTGTGAAGTAACGTGAATGGTAATTGTGTGGAGAAATCGGAGTGAAAATGCGGTCGTAGCGGTGTGTATTGGTGTTTGAAGATGTGCAGGTGAATGAAGATGGAGTATGGGAGATTAGGAGAATGGGGAGTGATCAAGTGATCGTTATGTGTCCTGTGTGTGTGCATTGATCCTGCTTAAATAGCAAGGAAAAGAAGGATTAGGGGAGCGTATTTCTGCTGGAAAGAAAAACGTTCGGTGTGGACAACTAATAGTGCAGACTTTCGGCGCCTGGGTGGAAACTTTAGGCGTTAATCATCATGATTAACTGCACCGAAAGTGCTATATTATTTTTTGGCGCATCTGTGTGACGTCCGGATCAGCGTCCGGATCCAGACGTGTGTGTCCGGATCTGCGTCCGGATCAGGGCGTGTGTGTCCGGATCTGCATCCGGATCAGTTGGTCCGGACGTGTGTTTTTTTTTGTTTTTCTGCAACTTTCAACTGGGCCTAGATTCTTCGTTTGAGCTCCGTTTTACTCCCGTTTGTTGCGTTGGAAATCTCTTGAGGAGAACTATGCATTTCTACCATAATTTCCTGATTTTATCATATAAATTGGCATCAATTCTTACCCAAAGTAAGAGTCATGAAAAACATAGGATAAGTGTGAGATAGCGCGTAAAAAGTTACACAAAATAAGGATTTAGCACCTATAAAGCTACATCAATTTCACACTTATCAAATCACCCCACACTTAGCCTTTTGCTTGTCCCTAAGCAAAAGTCTCAAATACAAGTTAAAACCGAGCTAATGGAACTCAGTAGAAAAAGAAGAGCACGGAGGAAAAAACTGCTAGCTTCACCAATCAAGGGGCAACTCACAATTATTTAGCACAATTCATTTCTTTTCCTAAAAACGTGAAGTCATTCAAAGCTAACAGGAGAGAAATTAAACCATAAGCACTTAGCCTTTAGCCATGAGCCAATCCACCTTTTTCCTTCACATACCACAGAAACGACAAAGGGCATGAAGTAAGATCTTATTCCATCATACCTTTCAATGCCACCTACTCATGATCCATAACAGAAATTAATCCTCTTCAGCAAAGTTATAGCATTTTATTTTTTTCGAATATATTATTAAAATTAGCATGCTTAGGATCAGCGGAGTACCTTGCCTTGTTCTTTTTCAACCATTTCAATCCAGTTCATTCCTGGGCTCAATGCTAAGAGCAAAGTTCAGATTGTGAATATTCTCATTTGTTTCAGCATTTCTAGAACAAAGACTTCATTTTAGCAATTAAAAACCAGAAAATTTTCAAAATTTTGTACCCCAAGATTGGCTAACCAACTAAACTTCCTCTATGGTTTCCTTCTAATTGAGCTATCTTAGCAAGACTTTAACAAATGCAAGAGAAAAGAGCTCAAAGATACATAAAAGGTGAAATGCGAAGGAAGTTACCCCACCCCACACTTAGAGTGGAGCTACGTCCTCATTGCATAGAAAGAATTTTAACATTGAACAAGCAATCCAACAGGAAAACCAAATTTGCACACAGCAGACCAGAAGGGAGCATATAAAATATTCAAGAGTAGAAAGGTAAGAATACTCCCCAGAGTCCGCTTAGGATGTGTAGCAAAACCCACCCCACACTTGAGTTCAGCTTAGAGGAAGCAAGATGATAAATCTAATCTGCAAAGCCAAAGAACTCAAGTGGAACCAGACAAAACCATTAGCTTGAAAAAGAAGAGCTAAGGCTCTTGCAATATGCACAACTCCGCCAACACACCACAAAATAAAAACAAAGGATTAAAATGAACAACTAAACCAAGAAAGCGAGAAAGAGATACAAACCGGTGGGTTGCCTCCCACCAAGCTGCCCGGAGTTAGAGTCTCTGGCTAGACTTCACAGATAGTATCAAGGAGGGCCGCCATAACAGCTAGAAATAGCTTCCTTCAGTCTGAAATACCATTGCGGGTGCGGCTTCTTCGATGATTTTGGAGGAGGTGTTGAAGTAGAGATAGAAGAAACAGAAGTAGTGGAAGAAGAACTCTCAATCAAGGATACGCCTGGTGCAGGAGGCTGAAAAAGGTAGTGCTTAGGTACTTCTTCAGACGAGCACCATTTACTTTGAAAACTCTCCTGACTTGTTTTCCAGCTCGTAGGCACCATAGGAAGTGACTCCCACCACCTTAGATGGACCGGCCCAATGGGATTTCACTTTCCAGGAAAAAACGCAACCTAGAATTGAAGAGCAACACCAGATCCCCCACTTTAAATTCTCTTTCTGAATCATTCGATCGTGGATCCTTTTGGTGCGCTCCTTATAAATTCTGGAGCTGTCGTACGCTTGTTCCCTTAGTTCTTCAAGTTCAGATAGTTGAAATTTCCTTTTCTCCCCAGCAGCATGTAAGTCAAAATTCAGGGCTTTCAGAGCACAATAAGCTTTATGTTCCAGCTCAACTAGAAGATGACAAGACTTCCCATATACCAATTTGAAGGGTGACATCCCTATTGGAGTCTTGAATGCCGTCCTATATGCCCACAACGCATCATCAAGCTTGACAGACCAATCCTTTTTGGAGGAGTTGACTGTCTTTTGTAGAATCCATTTCAGCTCTCGGTTACTTACTTCAGCTTGACCATTCGTTTGGGGGTGATAAGGTAAAGCAACCTTATGGGTCACCCCATACTTAGACATCAAGGAATCAAAGGCCTTGTTGCAAAAGTGAGAACCACCATCGCTGATGATAGCTCCAGGTACTCCAAACCGGGTAAAGATGTTTTTGAGGAACTTGATCACAGTTTTGGCATCGGCAGAAGAGCAGGGGTTTGCTTCGACCCACTTGGAAACGTAATCCACAACAACAAGGATATATTGGTTTCCATGAGAAGTAGGAAATGGTTCAGTGAAGTCAATACCCTAGACATCAAACAGTTCCACTTCAAGTATTCCTTTTGAGGCATCTCGTGCCTTCTTGAAGTGTTCCCCATTCTCTGGAAATTATCACAGTGTGTACAGAAGCGGTGGACAACCTTGTGTAGAGTGGGCCAGTAAAAACGACACTCTAAAACTTTTGCAGCTGCCTTAGTGGGACCATGGTGACCACCTGCCTCTCGAGAATGGCAGAATTCCATTACACTTCCTATCTCTTCGTCGGGAAGGCACCTTCTAATCCACCCATCAGCGCATACCCTAAATAAATAGGGATCCTCCCACAAATAATGATGAGCCTCAAACTAAAATTTCTTTCTGTGTTGTAGCTTAAATCATGAGGAATTAAGCCAGAGGTAAGATAATTAGCCAGGTTAGCATACCATGGCTCTTTTACTTTCATAATCACAAAGACGGTTTCATCTGGTAAAAATTCATTAATGGGTACCCCGTCATCAGGAATGTTCAGCCTAGAAAGATGATCAGCAACTCCATTTTGCTTCCCCTTTTTATCTACAACCTCCAAGTTAAACTCTTGAAGCAGCAAAATCCATCTCAACAGTCTAGGTTTAGAATCATTCTTCTAGAAGAGATACTTCAGTGCTGAATGATCCATGTGTGAATGATTACCTGCTTGCTAATAGATATGGTCTAAATTTATCCAGAACAAATACCACAGCCAACAATTCTTTCTCTGTTGTGGCGTAATTCTTTCATGCATCGATCAGAGTTTTGCTTGCATAAGTAATCACCCTCAGTATCTTATCCTTCATCTGACAGAGCGCAGCACCAACAGCATAATTGCTTGCATCTGTCATAATTTCAAATGGTGCTGACCCATCCGGAGGAACAACAATGGGCGCTGAGCAGAGCTTGTCCTTAATGGTCTGAAAGGTGGTCATACATTCATCAGAACCTGAAATTTGATGTCAATCTGAAGCAGGTCTGAGAGGGGTTTTGCAATCTTCGAGAAGTCCTGTATGAATCGCCTATAAAACTCAGCATGACCTAGGAAAGATCTAACATCCTTAACTGAAGTTGGTGGAGGTAGCTTCTCTATCACCTCTATCTTGGCCTTATCCACCCGGATGCCTTCCTTCGATACCTTATGCCCTAGAACAATACCTTCTTGTACCATGAAATGGCACTTTTCCCATTCAGCACGAGGTTCGTTTCCTCATAGCGGGATAAGATCTGGTCCAGTTGCTCCAGGCAAACATCAAAGCTTTGTCCGTAAACAGAGAAGTCGTCCATGAATACTTCAATACTCTTCTCGATAAAGTCATTGAAAATTGCCATCATACACCGCTGGAATGTCACAGGGGCATTATAGAGCCCGAATGGCATCCTCCGATATGCGAACGTTCCATATGGACAAGTGAATGTCGTTTTCTCCTGATCCTCTGGAGCAATAGGGATCTGAAAATATCTATTGTAGCCGTCTAGGAAACAGTAGAACTCCTGGCCAGCTAACCACTCAAGCATTTGATCGAAGAATGGTAGCGGAAAGTGGTCCTTCCTTGTGGCATTGTTGAGACGACGGTAATCAATGCACATTCTCCATCTGGTCATCTGTCTCTGGGGGACTAACTCACCCTTCTCATTTTGGACTACTACAATCCCTCCCTTCTTCGGTACAACTTGCACTGGGGAGACCACTGGCTGTCCGAAATTGGGTAAATTATTCCCGCGTCAAGGAGCTTTAACACTTCAGTTTTTACTACCTCCTTCAGGTTGGGATTTAGTCTCCTTTGGGGCTGCCTTTTTGCTTTATATCTATCCTCCATATAGATTCTGTGGGTGCAGAATCCTGGATTAATTCATTTGATGTTTGCAACCGACCATCCCATGGCACCTTTGTGTCTCTTGAGCACCTCCAGAAGTCTAGTTTCCTATAAAACAGACAAAGATGTAGAGATAATAACAGTCAGGGTATTACCCTCTGCCAAGAATATATACTTAAGGTGTGAAGGAAGAGATTTAAGATCAAGGGCAGGAGGCTTCTCTATGGAAGGGATGGGCCTCTGAATAGGCCGATCGAGTTTCTCCACAGAGGAGTAAACGAACGGAAGTAAGATCTCCCTTGATTAAGCTGTTGTACTACTGAGGCCATTTCATAGCTTTCCTTCTCATCTTCAATAGATAGACTCAGTACTTGCCCTAAAATGTCAGAATACTCAAACAAAGAATTATAAGTATCAGTACTCCTATGGATATAGTCATCCTCAAGATCATAAAAATCCTCAATTAAATCAACAGAGAAAACACATGAGAAGAAGTATTTTCCGCATCAAATTTATTAATATCAAAACTCAATTCTTCATCATGAAATTTCAAGGTAATCTTTCCTTTATCAACATCTATAACAGTCTTCGCAGTTCTAAGGAAAGGTCTACCTAGAATTAAAGGTACCTCAACATCCTCATCCATGTCGAGGATCACAAAATCAGCTGGAAAGAAAAACTTACCCACTCCGACAACCACGTTTTCCACATACCTCATGGTGTGATCGAAGATCTATCAGCTAACTAAAGATTGAAATGGATTGGAACGAGCTCACCCGCATGAAGCTTCTTGAACATAGTATACGACATCAGATTGATGCTCGCTCCCAAGTAGCAGAGACCATACCCGCAATCTATATCTCCAATGGAATAAGGAATGATGGGTTGTCCTGTATCACCACGCTTAGAAGGTAGCTTCTGCAAGATCGCTGCTGAACAAGTCTCAGTCAACTGGATAGTATCCTTCTCTCTATACTTCATTTTGTTCGAAATCAGATCCTTGACAAATTTGGCATAGTTAGGCATCTGTATAATTGCATCGATAAGAGGAATGTTGATAGTAAGCTTACGAAAAACATCTAAAAACTTTCCAAACTGCTCAGCAAGCTCTCGCTCCTTGAGACGATTAGGAAAAGGAAGTTCTTTCGCAATTGCTTTTCTTTTTGTGTTATTTACAGTAGTCATATGAGAGTTGGAAGAAGTAGGAGCCTGGTTCCCCTTTTGAACTACCTCAGGAGGGGCAGGTTACTCTGATGGTGCACCGACATTAGAGGAAAGAGGCTCGGTTTCGTCATCAGTTTGGCCTGCTGCCACTTTTTCATTATTCAATTCTCTTCCACTTCTCAGGGTGACTTCATGTGCCTCTTCTGTATCCTTATAGTCATCGATGATTACAAATTCAGAAACTGATACCGCCTTTAATTGCTCCTTGGGTTGGGGTCTGTCTGGGAAGGTAATGAACCAGAAGGCCTTTGTTGTAATAGGAACTGAGTCAACTGACTCATCGTCCCTTGCATGTCTAACATAGCCTTCTCCAACTTTTGCTGACCAAGTGACAAATTCTGGTTGATTACAGACTGTTGCTCCTTGGAAGCGACCAATTTTTCCACCATCTCTTGAAGTCTGGCATTATTTGAATTTAGGGATGGTTGCTGGAATTGTGATTGTTGTGGTCTTGGTTGATTATACTGAGGTCTAAAACCTGGTGGAGCTCCTTGGGCATCCTGCTGCGGTTGCATCTGATGAGAATTTAGCGCATTGTTTGGATTTCCATATCTTAAATTGGGATGCTGATTCTGCAATCAAAGCCGCTTATATTTCTGACCAACAAAATTAGCTTCCTCCATTTGCTTCATCTCAGAAACCGTAGGGCAATCTTCATAATCATGAGCTCCCCCGCACTGAGAGCAAATGTCACTGGAGCCAGTAGACACTGCCTTCATTGTTTGAACCGGAGACCGTCATAGAGTAAGTTGTTCTAGCATTTTTTCCATGTTACCCATGGTGGTTTTTAAATGAGCTTGATCGGCCATTCTGCTCTGTCATGGGGTCCGGAGCTCGTGAAGGACTAGGACCCACAGAGAAGACTCATCTTCCGCTGGTGCTCCATTGGCGAAGCTCCTCGCAATATGATTCCATGGCAACCATAAACTCCTCTCCACTCTTGGTTAATAGGTTCCACCAAGGGCTGCTCTTACTTCTCCTCTATTTTCCTCTCTTAGCCCTTGGAAGAATCCCTGTGCTAGAGCGGTTATATTTTGACCGTGATGAGGACATTGGCGAAGTATTTCCTTGAACCTATCCCATGCTTCGCAGACAGTTTCACTACCTAAGTGCTTGAAAGCTGGCAGGTCTGTAATCATCTGACGGGTCCTAGAGATGGGGATATATTTTCATAAAATCTATCTGTCATCTGCTCCCAGGTAGTGATAATACCGGGAGGCAGGCGATGGAACCATTTTGATGCTTCCCCTGACAGCCTATGCTGAAACAGACAAAGACGGGCATACTCTTCTAAACCCTGTGATAAACCGAGAGAGTCTAGATGTACCGGGAATCTGTGAATATGATCAAGCGCATCAGCAGGATCTGCTCCTGAGTATGTTCCCGCAGGGTGATTCCGAGCGGCGTTTGTTTGATGGCTTGGCTTGAGCTTCTGCCATTCCGCTATGTATTATGGCGTCAGTTGTGGTAGAATCACTGGGCCTCTCCTAGGAGCTGCTGGTGGTCTGTTTATCCTCCCCATCGTGATCTGTTCATTTGGGGGGCCTATGTCGTTTCCAGCCATGTTGAAGTCGAGCTGCCTTCTTGCTCTCAATGCTTGGAGGAAAACTCTTTCGATTTCTGGGTCAAAGTCTGTTCCTGGTGGACCAGATGAACGTGTTCTGCGCATCCACTAGGTACTTGTAACAGCAAAGGAAAGGAACCAAAATGTGTTGAATTTAGAACTAAAGTAAACAAGGGAACAATAAAAAAATAAAATTGACGAAATGACTAAGACAAATGAACTTAAAGTACTTGAAAATTTAAATGACAGAAAAATTATAAACTGAATTTAAATGACAGTTATGAAAAACAATTGGATAAAATGGCACAGAGATAAATTAAACCTAAATATAAATAATAGACAAAACAAATTACAAAACAAATAAAAATAGTAAACAGGATAACGTAATAGAGTAACAAATTAACCAGGGCTAGGGACTAGACAAAGTCAAGTCCTCGGCAACGCGCCATTTTGCAAACGGTTGAAATTGAAATGAAAATTACTAAGAAATAATCCTAGAAAATAACAAATCAATAGACCGTCGAGTTGCACAAATCCCAGTCACAGTAGTATAGCAATTAAGAAGCGACCAGGTATCAATCCGTGGGACTTGAAGAAAATAAGTCTAGCCGTAGGCAATGGGTAATGAAAGAGGGGTTGTTTTGGTTTTGAAACAATAACAGACAAGAAAATAAGCAGATAAATTAAAGTGATAGATAGGAAGTATGAACGGAACTCTAGGTTCAGGGAGCTATTTCACTATCTAGGTTCTGCATATCCTACTACTTTAACGAAGACTTGGATCGGCTTGTAATTCTCAAATATCTATTTTGTATTAAGTCCTAATTCCAGGTAGCTCATCTGGACAGGACGCGTAGCTCTAATCTAGAGTTGACGAGTATACCTAGATGGTTTTATCGCACATAATTACTAATCCGGCTAGGAAACCTAGTTGGACCGGACTAAAGCACCTAAATGCTAATGAAATCTATCCGATTACAATTACCACAGGCAACAGGTTAATAGGACCGTCAATGCTAATCCCTTGTCTGATCATAACACGATTCGAAGGCTTATAATAAATTCATGATGTTTATTAAAAGCACTTAAAAGCATTAACATGATCAAACCAAATAGTCTCAATTAAGCAGTAAAATAATGCAGAGTTTAACTAATTACAACATCCATTCCCCTAGAGTAAATCCTCTTAGCTAGACATAGTAATTGAAAACATAAATAAGAGAGAGTTGAAAGAAATCATCTGTTATAGAGATTCACTTGCTCTTTCTACTTTCCGTCCCATGCTACGCTGACTTGGAGGTTGGAAATGGTTACAATGAAGTGAACGTGATGGAAATGAAGTGAAAATGGAGATTCTGGAAATGTCGTAAGGCGTCTGGACCTGTCTCGGTCGGACGTAACTCCGGACGTGAGGTGTCCGGATCTATCTGGGTCGGATGTAGATCCGGACGTGGGTTTTTGTAACACCCCTAATCCTAATCCTGTAATAACGTCGCAAGTTGTAGCATAACAAATAATAATTCGCAGCGGAAAATAAAACTATCTACCTTGGTGTTACACGTTGTTACTCACCCTTGAGTAACAAGGCATCCTTACTCCTTCCAACAATCTCAACTCCTCACGCTATGATGAACAGATACTGAGCACTCTAATTATTACAAACCAAATCCAAACTAAATGAGCAACTAACTAAATACAACAATCTCCTTAATACAATGCATAATAAAACTTAAAGGGTTCTTTATTAAAACCCATCATCTACCCTGCCCCGCACTCCGGCTTGTGTCTTCTTCAGTAACCTGAAATGTTTTGCCCATTAAAGGGCTCAGCAATCGAAATGCTGGTATGCTAAATGTAGTCCTAAGTCATCTAGATTCCTTAAGTCATTTTAGCCATTTTGATATTAGATTCATTACGTGAAATACCAGTTTACAATAATAACAGTAATAACTGTAAGTGTTAAACAAACACATAACAGCTCACCTGAAAATCACATCACATCATAGTAAACAACAACTAGATAATCAATCGCCAATAATTAACTGTACTTGTTAGTTGGTCACAAGACCCTTATCCTTTTAAACCAACCACTTAAATTTTTCCAATTAATTTCCACCTCAGGCATCATGTCAAGACAACCCTTAATAACTTATCAATGGACAGTAGTCCCCTGGGTTCGAAAGGAACCATTACCAGCTGACCTTATGGCCTTGGATAATTGACCGATCCGGTCGAACCTGTGCACCAACGGTAGTGCCCTCCGCCATCGTCGAATGTGGACAATGGATTCCTTGAGTGACTCCCCATTGAAGTCCCTCGTAGTGATCACGATGCGCAACCAGAAAGCGAAACAGTTTGGATTCCTCTCCTTATAAGTTAGCCCTTTAGTCAGTGATACAATATCCAATTCTTGAGTTAAGACTATAACAGTTGACCATCAGTTAGGTTCAATAACACCTAAAGTCAGTTAGTCTTGTTCCAGTTTAGATGTATAAACTTCCACTCATAAGTCGTTCGCGTAAAAATAAATGCAACAGTGTTGAGCAATACAGCGTGCAGTATCATATACATAAATCACAGATATCGCTCTTAAAAAATTAAACACATAACGGCTGGACCTTAGGAAAATCCTTAGGATATTCAGACCACACAATTAACATACTGTTCACCGTGTAACTCGCTAGCTTGACAGTTCACACCTTAACAGTTTCTCCCCGTACGCTGTTATATTTACAAGCAATACCGGGTAACGTTAATACAACTATTCACTAAGTATTACAGTACTGTCACTGTAGAGTTTATACTCGTAGTATACTAACTCTGTATGTTCTTTATTTCCCCCTGTTATTTAACAGTGGCTCTAGGTAGTTCAACAGTTCGTTATTTTATGTGATATCCACATGTGATAATGAATTCCTACCTTATAGTATACTTCCATTTCTTTAATCATATACTCATAATTGTTTCCACTTATTCTTTATATTATACCATTTGGTTATTTTTATTATAACCACAATTATTTTATAAACTTTATATTATATTCCATAGTATATCATAATACTTAGTTTCAATTCCTTTCTTCATTAAATTACAAAACCAACCATATATTTTCGGTAATTACTTAATGAGCACATAACTTTTATAATTTGCTAATTAACCACTTAACTTTCGGTATTTACAAATATATATACTAACTTTTATAAATTACAATTAAATCTCTTAAACTTTCGGTTTTAATATATACCTTCCTTTATTTACAATTTAACCCCAAAACTTTATATAAGTTACATATTAACTTATAAACTATAGTTTTAATATTTAATTTCTTAAAATACCGAAATGACCCATACATTTTTATTATTTATGCTTTCGCCCCTAACCAATTTGGTTTTATATAAAATCTTTCATAAATTACATATTCACCCTAAAACTTTTATAAACTTGATATTTTATGTCATAAATCATTTTAACCCAAAGTTTTTGGTCAACACTTTGACCAAAGCCTAATTTCATAATTTATATTTTAATATACCCAGAAACTCATTAGTAGTTCGGTTTTATACCAAACTTTCCATAAATTACAAAATAGCCCCAAAACTTTATAAAATGTTATTTTAACACTTAAACACTTGTTTAAATTCACCAAAATTCATAATACTAATTCCTACTTTATATTATATTATAATTATGCCAAATAACCCCTTTAGTTCTCGGCAATCATATATAACACATTATACTTTTCAAATTTACATTTTAGCCACATAACCTTGTAAACTAGCCATTTAAATACTTGTAGCTATTTTTAATACTCCCAAAATTTATAATATAAGTTAATATACTTATATATTTCGAAAATCACCAAATGAAACATTTAACTCTCGGCTTCAATAAACATTTACTATATAGTTTTAAAACTTGATTTAAACTTTATAATATATACATATAAATGTATATAAGCCATATAACACTTCTAAAAATATGCTAATACTTAGAATGATTATAAACTCAAAATAGAACATTTAGTCCTTAGATAATTCGGCCTATATATATATATATGTATCCTAATTAATTTTTGTGACACAATTTTATACCTTAAGGTATAATCTTACCTTATATGTTATAAATTATTTTCTTGGCATTATAACCCAATATTTTCGGCCTTAATATTTCTAAGTCTCATACATAATTTTTATACCAAAGTTTGAAGCTTAAATCAAACTTAAACTTAATGACCCTTAATTATAGAAACTTACTCCTTAAATCAAGACAATTCTTGTACTTGATTTCTCCTTGAATTCCAAGCTCCTCCAATGGTATTTTGATGAAGAGAATTCGGCCTCCTTATGTAGATTTAGGAGATCCATGTGTTAGACTTCTAACAAGGATTTATAAATAAGATTTGGAGTGGTTTTACAAGAGTTTACCTTAGGTATTTAACAAGGTATTTTCGGTACACATTGGGATGATTGTAGATCCAAGTTTCCTTCATGAAATAATGAAGAGAATATAGATTTAGAAGTCTAGAATTTTCAGAAATGCCTTAAGGGATTTTACTAGGATTTTCAACATGAAAATATACCTTAACTTGATCTTGTTGTTCCTTGCGTTGTTGTTGAATCAAGGTGACTCCTTGGAACACTTACGGTTGGCGAAAATAGCAAGGGTTGCTAGGATGATTTCTTGCTTCAAGACTTAGTAGAATTAACTAGGAATTTACATAGAAATGGTGTTAGAACTTAATACACCATTAATGGAGCTTTGAAGCTCTAAGGAATGAACTAGCAAATGAAGAAGAAAAGAGAGAGTAGAGTGAGCTTACCAATTCGGTGAGGGAAGGCAAAGAGCAAATGAAACTCACGTATGGTATGAGAAGAAGGGCTTAGGAATGAATCAAATGAGAATAATTGTTATATTCCAAGGCATTATTTTATGTCTTTTTTTTTATTTTTGACTTTAAAATTTGACTACAAAAGTCTCTTAATTGCAGCATACTTTCGGCTAGATTGGCAAGGGAATTGAAGGCTTTGATTGATAATTGAAACTAGAAGACAAAGGCAAGGTAGGCACATGTTTTCTTTTGATTTTTCTAAGATGTCTACCATGGTTAGTTGTCTTCTATTCCTTGTCATTTACGGTAATACATGTACAAGTAGGCAATTGATTTCTTTGACAATTGAAACATGAGAACATGCTAGGTTGGTAGATGTCTTATTTGATTAATTATAGAGCAATCAAACTTGCTTTTATCCTCCTTGAAATCGGTAAATAGGCTAGTCCAGGCCATTTGATTTTTGTTTGTTTTCAGATAAGAGAACATGCTAGTTAGGTAAGTGTATTATTTGACTAATTATGTAGCAATCATAACTCCTTTTCTCCATATGGAATCGGCATCACAAGGGTAGTAACATGGCTGTTTCATTTGTTTATAGTCTTGTAAAAAGTAGATCTAGCTTTTCCTTATTTGATTGCATTGTTTTTCATTTCTTTTCCTAACCTATTCTCTTTGCTGTTTTCTTGCAGGTCATACGGTAATGGAGCTTCATTTGACTGCAATTACTTGATACATTATCATATAGTATAGGTAGGGATGAGTCATCATTCCATAAGACAATTTAAAGTTAAAATCTAGTCTAAATATACCCAAAATGGCGCCTAACATAGAGGCTATATGGGACTGATTTTTAATTTGATTCCTGTCACACTATATTGTATTAAGACCATATTATAACATGTTATAAGTCAAAACATTTAATTGGTACATTTTTACTAAGGTAGAAGATGAAAGTTTTAAGGTAAAAATGCTGATTTTAGGTACCTTTTTTACCCAAAAATAGGCCATGGTTATGCTATGAGTTTGGCACTGCCATTAATTGATTTAGATGGTAAATTTATCCCCTTTTAAGATTATAACTCGAGGCTCCTCAAAAACTTCAAGGTAATTGCGTAGAACGCATTTTTGTGACACCCGAAGGTGCGTTTTTGTGCTTTAAGGATTTTCTGGAAAATAAGTAGTCTCTATGAGTTCCAAGTGTTTATAACCATTTTTATAGTCAATAATAATATGTTAAGGTGTTACATTGAGTTATATGGGGTTATATCAACTCCTAACTCAATTTCCAGGCTACCGGGACACTCCCGGGGCAAAATAGGAGCGTTAAGAATTCCGTCCGAGCACTTTGTTTATTTTTGAGAAAGTAGCTCGATAATTCTCTTTAGAATGTTGAATAATGATGTTAGGAACTCTTAGAATGAATTATATAGGACTTTGTGCCACCTCGGCACTCCTCCGGGGCATTCCCGGGGGTTCATGGGGTTCTCGTCGGAACCTCCGAGCGCTTTGCGTTTAATTGAAATTCTACCATAAGGAATCATCTTAAATGTTTAATAAATTGTTATGGTGCATTTGAATGAAGTGTAATGCTTTACACCTTTCTAAAAAGTATTTCCGGGACTTTCGGGACTTTAGGGCCCTTAAGGGAACTCCCGAGCATTTTGTATTTTTACTCAGTTTTTATGAGGTCCTGTGTTCTAAGGGTCATATAATGATCCTTGATTAACTTCATATGAAGTTTATAGCTTATATAACTTGGTTAGCTTAAGGTCGGGCTTTAACGCACATTTTTGACCTTAAGGAGTTTAGGTGCGTTTTTAACGCCTAAGTGTTTATATACTTTCTTAGGGTTTAATAATCCCCTAAATAATACTTATTTATCATTATTTAATTATTTAAAGGTTAGGGTTATTTCAGTCTTCCCCCCTTAAAAGGACTTCATCCCGAAGTCATAACTTCTACTTACATATCCTATGGAATCAAGTTCCTCGTATCTATTCCATGTATGCTTATCATTCATGGGTGTCAATACTATATTGACACCTCTATATTCCATCAGTAATCTGAGTGTATGCAATTCGTACATACACATAACCTTGCTCATGGCAAACAATGTAATAGCATAAGTAACTTGATAAAAGATAGTGTAAAGTAAATAAGTGTCCCAATTTTACTAGCTATCCCACTAGGTCATCACTGCACAAGTGCAATACCAAAACACTCAGTCCTACAGAGTGCAGAGGCATAAACCCTTGGTAGTAAATCTCTTGTGTGATTGCAATAGGAATGAATATACTGTAAAGTAAATAAGTGTACTTTTATTAACCATCCAAGTGTTACATAGAACACAATCAATAACCAAGTATAACATAGGACATGTCAATAACCAACAATCAAGTGTTACATAGAACACATCAATAACCATAACCATCCAACCAATTGCACACATGCGTAACAATCAAACTCAACAACCAAACACAAATCAAGATAGACTGCAGATATGCAAGTCGCGGGTGGTGCTCTACCCCCTTAAAAAGGGTTACGCCCACGTACCCCCCACAAGTACACAACTACAAGAAAAGTGACGGATACTTATCTCGCATGGAGTCTTCTAACTCCCGTGTTGCCTCCTCAATGTCATGGTTTGACCACATAACCTTAACCATTCTAATGGTCTTGTTCCTGGTCTCCCTAGTCTTGGAGTCTAAAATGCGAACTGGGGTCTCCTCATATCTAAGTGTAGGATCTATCTCAAGTGTCTCGGGCTCTAAGATATATGATGGGTGAGGCACATACTGCTTTAGCTGTGAAATGTGAAACACATTGTGCACTCTCCCAAGCTCAACAGGTAAATCTAATCTGTAAGCTAATGGGCCCACTCGCTCCGTAATAAGGTACTGTCCTACATACTTCGGGCTAAGCTTGCCCTTCTGCCCAAATCTGAAAACTCCCTTCATAGGTGAAACTCTAAGGAAGACTCGATCGCCTACTACGAACTCGAGTTCTCTCCTCCGGACATCAGCATATGAGTTCTGTCTGTCCTGGGCTATCTTCATGTTCTTGCGTATTTGCAAAACATCCTCTTTCATCTGGTCTAGGTACTCTGGCCCTAAGATGATGTTCTCACTGGCCTCGTCCCAACATAGTGGTGTCCTGCATGGCCTGTCGTACAATGCCTGGAATGGTGGCATCTGAATGGATGCATGATAGCTGTTGTTGTATGCAAATTTGATCAGATGTAGTCAATCTATCCAGTTTCCCTGGAAATCTAAGGCACAAGCTTTAAGCATGTCCTCTAATGTTTGAATTGTTCTTTCACTCTGACCATCTGTCTGTGGATGAAAGGCTGTACTTAGCTTTAGCTTCGTACCCAATGCCTCCTGGACTTGCTGCCAAAACCTAGAAATGAATCTTGAATCTCTAACTGACACAATAGACTTAGGTACACCGTGGTGTCTGATGATCTCTCTCTCGAAAAGGTCTGCCAGTTTGGGAACTTTCCAAGTGTCCTTGATAGGAATAAACTTTGCTACCTTCGTCAGTCTGTCAACGATGACCCATATCATGTAGCACCTCCTCTAGTCGGTGGAAGACCTACTACGAAATCCATGGATATATCCTCAAACTTCCAATATGGAATGGGCATCGACTGTACTAAACCGCCCAGTCTCCGGTGCTCAAACTTCACTTTCTGACACGTCATACATCTGGCCACAAACTCTGCAACATCTTTTTTCATAGCACTCCACCAAAAATGTAATTTAGATCCTAGTACATCTTCGATGATCCTGGGTGTACTGATAAGGATGAGCAATGAGCTTCCTGCAATATCTTTTCCTTCAAGTTTGGACTGGACTCTGGAATGCACAATCGGCCATTCAGTCTGATTAACCCGTCTTCACTGAGTACAAAATCAAACTTCTGTCTTTCAAAGATACCATCAATCAACTGCTGTCTAATAGTCTTCATGTACTGGTCATTTTCCTGAGCACAACGTACCTCCTCAATAAGGTCGTTGTCTCCTTCATGGCAAATAAGGAATGAGCTCTACGGCTCAGGGCGTCAGCAACTACATTTGCCTTGCCCTCCTTGTACCTGAGGTCGATGTCGTAGTCCTTCAGAAACTCGACCCATCGCCTCTGTCTCATGTTAAGCTCCTTCTGAGTGAATAAATGCTGAAGGCTCTTATGATCTGAATAAACTATCACTGTCACTCCATATAAGTAGTGGCGCCAGATTTTTAGTGCAAAAACAACTGCTCCCAATTCTAGGTCATGAGTCGGGTAGTTCTCTTCGTGTTTCTTCAACTGTCGTGATGCATAAGCCACAAACTTTCCATTCTGCATAAGTACACACCCTATCCCTGTGCCTGAGGCATCGCAATAAACTTCAAATCCGTCGGTCCCCACTGGAATAGTGAGTATCGGTGCCGGCGTCAGTAGATCCTTCAGTGTCTGAAAGAAACGCTCGCAATCCGCTGTCCATACAAATGGAGAATCTTTCTTCATCAGATTCGTCATTGGTTTCGCCAGTTTGGAGAAGTCTTGAACAAATCTGAGGTAGTAACCAGCTAATCCCAAGAAACTACAGGTATCTGTCATTGTCTTCGGTCTCGGCCAAGTCTTAACTGCCTCAATCTTCGCAGGGTCTACAGATATACCGCTGGCTGATATTACATGCCCTAGAAAAGATACGCTGTCTAGCCAGAAATCACACTTTGAAAGCTTGGCATACAATTGGTTCTCCCTCATGGTCGGCAAAACTTGCCTCAGATGCACCTCGTGCTCGTCCTTAGTCTTAGAATAAACTAGAATGTCGTCAATGAATACAACTACTGATGAGTCTAACTGCTCCCTGAACAATCGGTTCATAAGATCCATGAATATAGCTGGGGGCGTTCGACAAGCCAAATGGCATAACTGTGAACTCATAGTGCCCATAACGCGTCCGAAAAGCTATCTTCTCAATATCTTCATCAGCTATCCGTATATGGTGGTATCCTGATCTGATCAGATCAATCTTCGAGAAACCTGTAGCACCTCTCAATTGGTCAAACAGATCGTCAATCCGTGGTTACGGGTACTTGTTCTTCACCGTGACTGCGTTAAGCTCCCTGTAGTCAATGCATTAGTCGCATGCTACCATCCTTCTTTTTCACAAATAAAACTGGTGCTCCCCATGGTGATGCACTCGGTCTGATATAACCTTTATCAAGTAGATCTTCTAACTGAATCTTCAGCTCCTTCATCTCTGTTGGTGCCATTCTGTATGGTGCTTTAGCAATAGGCCTGTGCCTGGTATTAAGTCGATGAAGAACTCCACGTCTCTCTGGGTGACATCCCTGGTAACTCTTCTGGAAATAGGTCAGGAAAATCTGAAACGATTGGTATGTCTGACTGTGTCTGCTCCTCCTGCCTCATATTCTGGACATAACACAAATAGACTGGCTGTCCTTTTTCACCTTCTTTATCAATGTGATAGCAGATACTAGCTTAAAAGTAGGCTCTTTTGGAATACTGTGATATGAAACTGTCTTGCCCTTCGGGCTCTTCAGTAGTAATCTATGCTCCGCGCAATGTAGTCGTCCCTTGTACTTCTGTAGCCAATCCATGCCCATGATGATGTCAAAGCCTAAATTATCCAACTCAACCAAGTTCGCTTGAAACTCTTTATTCATGATATTAATCTGAACTCCCTTGTGTAGTTGCATGCACCTCACTCTCTCCTTCATCGGTAATGTGACTAAGAAATCTGAGAGAGGTTCAGGGGTTGTCTCTAACTTCCTTACTAATGTAGAGGATATAAAGGAATGAGACACTCCTGAATCGAACAGTATCGATGCACTCACGCCATTTACTTTGAAGGTTCCCATTATAACATTCCCCTCATCCTTGGCCTCGGTCTTGTCGAACACATTCAGCGCTGCTCCTCTATTAGACTCGAGGCCTGGGTACACAATTCGTAAGATAGTGCATGTCTCAATGGAATTAAAATGCCATTCATTAATCTAATGATTCTCACATACAAGCTCCATAATTACATCAATATTGCCTAAACGTCAAATTTAACCATCCGGTTTCAAATGGGTAGTATTTACTAAGATTGATGGGGTTGTATTCAACTTAATGCTCTTTATCCCATGGTACACTAATCTAGATTCTCCACCAAATATCAATACATCTCCTCACTTCAAGATATTCTTGCTTGCTTTGTCCATCCTCTTCTGGTCACCGTATAGAAACTCAACTTCATCTCCAATGGAGAATGATACAACTGGTATCCCTTTGCCAATTGACTCAGATGTGTCATCTCGGTCCTGGTGTAATCCAAGTTTTCCCCTTTTTCATAGAAGTTTGCAATGCAAATTTCTGCTTTCATGTCTGGTACCGGGTTGGTTTCTAGTTGTTGTGCAATCTTGTCTGCTTATGTCATAAAATTTGGAAAATATTGGGTCTCCTAGGAACTCGTGTTCCATCTACCTTTCTAACCTCTTGATATAACCTAGTTTGTGGATCCCAATCCTTACGCATACACATCATATGTAATTTAAGTTTTGATCCACCACCATATCCTGGAGTGTAAAATCCTCCAAGGCCTATTCCCATAGTTCTACATTCTTTTACAATAGCTACTTGTTCATCTAGAGTTAAATATTGCTTGAGTAGGATCATGCCAGGTCGAAGTACTTGGCATTCTCCCTCTGGATATTCCCGAAAATACCCCAAACCTTGATATATTGTTTAAATACTAAACTATGATATTTAAAGGCTAAAAAGTGCCTTAGAAACATCAGTGTACAATTTAACCATAGTAAAACGCAATAAAGCACTAAGACACAGCTTGAGCAAAAATATGCTCTAAGCTTGGAGTGAACTTGGTTAGGACCCAAAGAACCTACCAAGACTAAATAATATTCAATTATGATTTAATAAGGCTAATTAAGTCCTTAGGAAACCTTGGTAGACAATTAAACCAAATAAAACACAAATAAATACCTTAAGGTCAATATGGGCTAAAATGTGCTCTAAGCTTGGGATAAATTTGTATAAGACCTAAAGGTCATATCTATACCTTAATTATATGTTAATGAACATATAAAATCGGTTACTAAAGGAAACAAGCTTGAAAACAAGTTAAAACACAAAATGTGCTTTAAGGAGCCTTAAAGCACATTTTTGAAAAATTGTCTTGTAAATGAGTTTTGAGTGGCTAAATGTCCATCATTACTCTTTAATTAACATGTGTACTACTTAGTATCACATTAGGAAGTTTAAATCAATGGGAAATCAAAAATTTCACAAATATGTGCCTTTGTTTGTGAATAGAAACTAAATTAGGCAAGTTTATAACATAAGTCAATATAAGTTGTCTTGTTGGTCAAAAAAGACCATGTGTTGGCCTAAAACACAAAGGGGGCCGGTTTCCATGCGTGACTCACCACACCTACACAAATAAATGAGGTAACTAAGTGATAAAGCAAAAGTTACTATTTACTTTTAGCATAAATATCTCCAAAGGAAGCTTCCTTCTCATTTCTTCTTTCCTTCTTCATTTCACACGGTCTCCAATCTCCTTCTCCCTTCTCCTTCGGTGATGCTACAGCACATGCACCATCTTCAAGCTTTGTACCCTATATCTCCTAGTTCCCTTTTGCCAAATTAAAAACTAAGACCACCATTCTCTTAGTTTAGTCAAGCTCAACAATCTTGTCTTTTCAAATCTTCAAAAGCTCCATTTCGGTGCCATGAAGATTCACCATTGAAGGAGATTGAGATCATATTTCCATGCCTTGTCATTCTCCTTTGTTTCAAGGTAAGGAAAACCAAAGAAAATCAATGTTTCCTCTTGTTTTGTGTGTAACTGAGAATCACCCTTTGATGGTGTGTTCTTTTGATCTTTCATAGCTCCATTTCAATCTTCAAAGGACAATGAGGAGTCCTCTCTTGTTACTTATTCAAGCTCTCTTTATTCCAAGGTAAAACAACTATCCTAATGTGTTAAGACAATATATATAACCTAGGGTTTACAATGAGTTTGAGCATGAAGCTTGAATACTCATTACCTTGCTTGTACATTGATTAGAAGTTGGACAAGCAATCAAAGCCTTGCCGGTTTTTATCAAAGAAGGAGCAAGGGGTGACAATGAAAAACTTGTGAATGAAAAGAGGTAAACAAACTATCTAAATGTAGTTTAAATGCCTTAGGAAAAATGAGCTTGATTTGCTTAATAAAATACCTAAGGAGCCAATGGCAAATGAGCTAGAAAAATGCTCTCAAGGAGTTTATTAAGGGC
Source organism: Limonium bicolor (assembly GCA_023374045.1). Lineage (NCBI taxonomy): Eukaryota > Viridiplantae > Streptophyta > Magnoliopsida > Caryophyllales > Plumbaginaceae > Limonium > Limonium bicolor. The sequence continues at coordinate 359,415,078 of CM041776.1, forward strand.
ATATGTATTGTTGGGTGTATTTGCAGGTCAAAGGCAATATATACATGTGGAAATTCAGTGTTTATGGTTATTGCAATTTAACGGCCTAAGAGCCATGTTATTTAAGGGCCTAAATGCCAAGCAATTTGATTATGCACTATATTGTGATGTAGTGTAAATTTGGTGAAGTTTTGTGTGAGAGAAGGTTCTTGATGGATTTAGGTGTTCTTGAATGTTTAATGGTGAAAAACAATGTGTTTTGATATGACATTGGGCTAGGAGAACCTATGGCAAAATTTGGAAAATGTATAAGGAGATTTAAGTGTTTTAAATGAGTTTTGATGATGTACTAAAGTCTTGGAGGAGTTTGTTTAAGGTTGGGTATGTTGATGTACAAGAATGCAAATGAGAGTTTGGGATACTTCAAAGCCTTGGTGAGAAAACATTTGGGATAGTTGTTGTCATAGGTGGGAAACACCATTTAGAAACGTAGTAAGAAACGTTATAAGTGTTGGTAAATTTTGTAAGAAATTGAGTAACAAGTTGGACAAGGAGCTAGGTGAGTTAAAGATGATATTTTGGCTTTAGAATATACCTAAGATCATTTGGGAAGTTTATACATTTAATGGATATGGAGAACCATTGCAACAAGACTTAGAAGATGTCAAAATGCAAGATCTGTAGCAGTGGTCCGGGACTTAGGTTTTGGATTAATGTCCAGGACCATGCATTAAAAAGGGGCCGAGAGTTCTTACACTACCTTGGTCCGGGACTTAGGTTTTGTATGAAGTCCCGGACCACCCCCTGATTTACCCCTGAGAGAATTTGCCTAGATTGGTCCGGGACCTAGGACCTGTATGGAGTCCCGGACCACCCCATTAAAACAGCCCGAGGATTTTACAATGACAAGGTCCGGGACCTTAGTTGGAGACCAAGTCCCGGACCACTTAAAAAGTTGAGTTTAAGGTTAAATAATGATGTCTAATGATGGGGGTTGATAAGTAATGATGTATGAGATTGTTAAGGACATGTTAAGTGAGTTATAATGACAATTGAGTGGGTGAAAAGTTGTATTAAAATGTAAAAGTAAAACAAGTTAAAAATGTGAAGTTATTTAACTGATTAACGGGAGTAAGTCATGATCATTAGACTTTAAACAAACAAGTTACCCCGGTGTTAATGAAAGTAAATGTAATGTTACCAGTTGTTCAAAGATGTTACAAGGAACATGTGATGGCACGTTAGAGTGAAACCCCGGTGACAGGTATGGTTTTCTTGCAACCTGTGTCCTACCGGATTACACCGGCTTGTATGCCAATGTGTTTTTCTGAATGTTTGCCACGTTGTAAGATAAAACATGTAATGAGTTTATAGTAATTCATTTATGTGGCGTGTTCAATTCCGATACCATTTAACCTCGTAAGTGTTAAACCTTAGCTAACTGAGTCTAGGATCACATGAGAGTTCGGTATTTGGATTTAACGACCCGAACCATGGGACGTTCTAACCACGGCTATGCGTGAGTTAATTGTGTGATGTTTGTGTGTGAATGTATGGACCTCCCTCGTGTGTCTAACCCAGTTGAAATACCTTTTGGTGTGTGGACGTGATAGATTCCACAGTGGGGCTCTAACTATTTATCTACAAGTAAATATGAAATACCCCAAACCTAAGTATGCTAAGTAAACATCAAATTATGATGTATTAAGGCTATAATATGCCTTAGAAAGATTGGTAGACAATTTAAACCAAGGAAAACATAAGAAAGTGCCTTAAGGGCAATTTGGGCAAAACATGCTCTAAGCTTGGAGTGACTTTGATTAGCACCCAAATACCATTATAAGACTTTAGTAATATATGATAATGGACATTTTAAATCAATTAGCAACGAAAACCAAGCTCAAAAACAAGCTTAAACACAAGCTTAAACACAAAATGTGCTTTAAGACTCCTTAAAGCACCTTTTTGAGAAATTATCTTAGAATTGAGTTTTGAGTGGCTAAATGCCCATGATTACATCTTAATCAACATTTGTACTAATTAGTATCACATTAGGAAGTCTAAATCAATGGGAAATCAAAAATTTCAGAAATATGTGCACTAATTTGTGAATAGTGCCAAATAGTGACTAGTTTAGTCTTTAATCAATATAAGCTAATTAGTTGGTCAACAAAGACCATGACTAGCCTTATTTAAGAGGGTGCCGGTTTTCTAAGGGATGAGTCACCCAAGACTTCATCAAATAAGAAAGGATAAAGAAGAGTAAAGTAAAAGGAGTTACTATTTGCTTTTATAAAGCAAATATCTTATATTAACCTACCTCTCTCCTCTCTTCTTCATTTCTCTTCTTCTTCCACGATTTTCTTCCTCTTCTCTCTGTTCTAAACCGTCTCCAAGCAGCACCCATGGCACCACCACCTTGCTTTGTTAACAACTTACTCATTTTAGCTCCAAATCAAAAACTAAACACATATATCTCTTAGTTAGACCAAGACCTTGCTTCCTATCTTTCAAAAATCTGAAAAGCCTCATTTTGGAGCCATGGGAAATCACCATTGGAGGAGGAAAATCTAGCTTGAGGTGTTCATTATCTTCTCCATCCATTCTAGGTAAGGAAAATGAAAGAAAAATCAACTTTCCATCCTTTTTCCTACATGGCCGAAAATTTACTACTCATGGGGCTTTGTTTTTATGCCTTGTTCTAGCTTGTTTTATTCACCAAGGACTAGTGGAGGTCCCCTTTCATTCAATGCCCAAGTCTACCTTGAGACTTCAAAGGTAATCATCCACTTTTAAACCTTAGAACACATTTTAACCTAGGGTTTACTCCTTGAGGTTAGTGTATTGTAAAGTACTCATGGGAGTCATTGAATATTGATTAGAACATTGGCAAGGGAGATTTAAGTGGTGGCCGATATTCATTCAAGAAGAAGGTCTAAGGAGGAAGATAAGATAAGCTTGAAAAACAAGGTAAATTACTTACCTAATGGTGGTTTAAGGTTTAAGGAATGAGTTTTAGAGGAGTACCAATGTAGCCTAGGGCATACATTAGGTAATGGGTTATAAACTAGGAAAAAGAGTTTAAACAAGCTTGTGAACTTGTGACTAAGGAGCCAATGAGAATGAGTTAGTAAATAAGTTAGATGAGTTTTAAGAGCATTATAACTACTATGAGATTGATGGGTGCATTTGCAGGTTGAAAGCTTTTATATGTAGGAAATTCAGTGTTTAAGTTTAAGTCATTTAAGGGCCTAAGAGCCATGTCATTTAAGTGCCTTAGTGCTATGCAATTTAAGATTATTGCAAAATATTGAGTTGTTGTGAATGAGTTGGTTGGGTGATGAGATAGGATGAGGAAGAACTTGATGTGTGTGAGAAATTTATGAATTAAGATATAAATAATAGAGAGAAATATAATAGATTATATTAAAATATAGTAAAAGTGAATTAGTGTGAGTGATTAGTGATAATGAGATGAATATTTATAGGATGCATTATAGAGATTATGTATTGATGAATCAATATGTGAAATGTAGTAGTGATGTGAGGTAGATAGGAAATGAGGTTGTGTGTTGAAAAATGAATGATGAGTTGAATGAGGAACAAAGCATGGGCATGATAATATGCTAGAGGAGCTATGGTGAATGAGTAGAAAACAAGGTGTTTAAGTGATAGTGGTGAGTTAATATGCCCTAGGATTCACTAGGGATCATTATGAGGATTTGAGTGGAAATGAGTTAGATAGGAGTTCTTGAGGTTTAGGATGACCTAGAATTGCCTAGGAGGAAATTAGAGGATTGGTGGGTGTATTGAGCACACCAAAGTCATGTTATGAGGAATGGTAGGACCAGCGCAAGAATCTGGAGGGATGATGTATAATGCTTTGAGATGGTTTAGGTTGAAATAAAGAGTAGAACAATGAGAGTTTCGGGAAGTTTATGTAAGAGGGGTGATGTTAGTAGTGGGCTAGTAGGTTTTTTAAATGGTAATGTGTGGACTTGGGTGATGGAAGTGAAAGTTGTAGGAGAATGTTGTAAGTCGTCAAGGAAAATGACTAGAACGTATATGAAATACCCCGAAAAAATTAACAGTCGAAATTCGTGAAGGTTAAATTTAATTATGAGTAACCTTTATGATCATACAACTGAAACGCGACAGTATTATCCAAAAATAACACGTTATATAAGTCAGACATAAAACAACGTGTGAACAATTAAATTTAGTGTATACGTGTCCGGAAGCGTGATGACATTACATAATAATATAGTCACGTACTTATACATGTACGTAACGTTACGATATTGTAATGTTGTAATAAGTAATAATAACGTCGCGTGACTTCGTAACAAAAAAAATATAATAACACGATATAATATATAGTCTTACATATAAATATAAATAGACATGTGTATAGCTTATACAAAAAAAAGAAAGAAAAAAAGGAGCAAATACGCTCCCATTGAGGTTTGAACCCCGTACCTTTCGTACCTGTCCTGAACGTCTTAACCAGTTGAGCTATGCTCATATTCAATAATAACCTGCACCTCTAGACATATGAACCTACCCAAGTGACTAATAAAAAAAAACATTACAGCACTACCTTCATTTCGGAACAGGCGCACCTTATCGGTCTGCTCATTACCATTATGCCAGATCAGTCAGGTGCTTCTCATTCCAATCCCACTATCTACTTCTCATCAGTTCCAAAGACCACTCCTTCTTTTCTCCTCATTCTCGCGCGGGCACACTGGGAAAACGGGATGCATGTTGCAGCTTCCCTGCATCAGTGATAAACATTCTCTATACCAAGTCTCGAACCAGCGACTAACCCAACCAAGATACCGCAGCTTTCCATGCGTTTAAACAACCTGGCACTAACTTCCTTGTTCAGTCCCATACTTCCTTGTTTCTTGCCCCGGGAGTGTAACCCCTCTCTTCCTCTCTGTTCACACTGGCCAGCAATAACAACACCGGAAGTACCGTTGTTTCCTTGCCTTTCCACAGTACCGCCTCTGCACTACTGCGCTATTTTTCTTTCCTCTTCATACCCCCGCCAGAGAACAACCAGAGCGGTGACAGCAAGCATTGCTCTTCCTCTGCATGAAACCAACCCGAGAAGCAAACCAGGAACATCAACCTTTTTTTTTTGGCGCATCAGTCCATGGTGAGGCCACAGAACCGGTAATTTCCTGTAATACTTCCTGCCCTTGCCTTCCTGTTTTAGTGCTGCTAGGGGTATCAGGTTACTCATCCAATCTCCGATTCTGGCAGCCCATGAAGAATGCATCAAACTTCACGAGCAATAGGCCGCTGCTGCATCTCTATGTATTAACCGAGGATTCCAGGCCAAAGAAAAAAAACAGTAAGTGTACTTCATCGTGAACCCCAACTACGACATCTTGAATTATTTCCCTCTTATGGCTCCTCTCTCCTTCACTCAATCACAGAAGAAGGAAGAAAGTGAAACAGTAAAAGCATGGAAAAGAAACTGATTCTACATTTTTCCAAATCAGAAGTTGTAACAGGCTTCACCCTATGCTCCAGCTTGATTTTCCTCTGGTGCGGTGAGCCTTTGTAACCGACTCTTCCCTGTCTATCTCTCCTGCATTTGCTAATTAATTCAAGCTAATTCATTTTCCAGTTATTTCAAAGCTCACCAAGAGTGGAACGGGAGAGGAACCTACACTTGGAAGCAAGGTATACCAGCATTTCAGAAACTGATTTCTTTTCTTAGTTTCTGTGTATCTATGCACTTCGAATCCATAAATTAACTTCCACTGGTATGCCAAGCAACTAGCCTAATCTAAGCTCCTTAATGTCTTCTTACTTCCTTCTTAATGCTTGCTGAAACGCACCCCAAAGAACAAACTAGGAAGGGGGCCAAGAACAGAACACCTAGCTCAACCGTTTCTGAAATCCCAGCTCTGTTGCAGTTTCGGTTTCAGTATGATTACTCCTAGAGGTGATAAGAAGGATGCACTGATATAGTAATGAACCTAAAACTCTGCTAGTGCACCTAACTAACTTATGAACAGTCTGAGAGATAAAAAAAAGAAAACAAAACTGTTCTGGTGCGCTAAGAATAGAGGAAGCAAAGACTGAGGTTACGTTCCAAATTTAGTTTTCAGTTGCAGTTTGTTCAATCTCCTAGTTTCAGCATGAGGATGTTGTAACTAACAAGTGGTATCTTAGCATAACATCTAACTGCGTGAGGTAGCTCTAACGGAATATATGAACAGAAGACGAAAACAATCTGTCAAGCTTCATTTGTTAGCATTTCGTGTTCAGTAGCCCTTATTTTCTGTATAACCAAAGTTCAGAAGGGTGATCAAAAATCTTATTGGGTGATGATGAATCTGCTACATAGCTAACACACCTAATTAGCGTATCAACACCTGGGGAAAACCAAAGCACAAATTAGTGAACCAGTAGACCAACGGAAAGGAGAACATCAGTTTTTACATTCCAGTTTCATGATGCTGTTTTGTTCCAGTTAGTAATTGAAATGTCTCAGTAGTTTTTCTAGTGGCCTTGAGTCTGTTTTTGAAGATTAAAGATATGCTAAGACGATAACCAATACTTAACTAGTAAACTAAGGCAAGTTGGGGAGAGTTGAGAATCAGAGGAAACAAGAAGATAAATCAGGTAGGAGAAAGCTTATCAGTTCCACAGTTTCAGTTTCTCGGGTTTTCATGTGTAGGAGTTTCTGTGCGATTAATACAGGGGTTACATGAGTGTTGTATTGGACTGCTTCCGAGTCTAATATAGCTTGAACACATGGTTAAATAAGTGAGTACCTAGGTGGAGTTGAAGGTCAGGTTAAGCAACAGAAAAACATGATAGAAGTAAAGCCATAGCAGTAATTTTCTGTTTCAGTTGTACAGATCTGGTGTAAAGCAGTCTTGGAGGGGAAGACCTTATTGCTTTGGGCTAGACTAGAGTTTTAAATATATTAAAGCATCAAACTAAAAAGATAAATAACTTGAGGAGGAATTTAAAGGCAGATTCATGAATAAAAAGAAAGATAGAAGAGAAGAGGCCAGCTTTGAGTTGCAGTTTTAGTTTTCTGCCCAACTGAGTATTAGGATGTTTCAGTAGCTATTTCAGATTTGTCTTGGGTCTGTCTTCAGAAGGACACCATATTAAGACACCTAACTAAGTGATTCAACAAGCTGAGGGAAACTAGGTGGTAGATTAGACAGCAGAAACAAAGCAACAGAAAAGAAAGATGAAAGTAAAGCCTTACAGATTTTCTGTTTCCGTTTCAGATTTCTGTAAAGTAGTTATGAAAGATAATGTCATGGTTGTGTTGGGCTTGACTGAGGTGAAAACTATATTAGGAAACCTAATTAAGGGCTAAACCATCTGGGGGAAATAGAAACTAGATCGATGAACAAAGGGAAAGACAGAAGGGAACTATACCAACCTCATGTTCAGTTTTCTTCGGTTTTGTCCAGTCTCTGAAGTTTCCTGTTTTAGTAAAGGTAAGTTTCAGTAGCATCATCAATATTGTTGTGTGACGGTAATGAGTTAAAACTTTGATCAACAACTAACTAAGTAACTAGACAATGAAAGGGAAATCAGACTGGAAAGCAGAAAGAAAGCTATAGAAGATGACAGGTTAGTTCCAGATTTCAAATTCTTTAGTCTGTCTAGTTTCAGTGTTAGGTTGTAGTAGTAATATAAACACATTTATTGTGGGTTGCCCTTGGTTTAGAGACTTGATAGAGCCTTGAACTAACTGAGCCAGCAGTTGGGAAATTGATAATCAGGTTAAAGGATGAAAGTAAAAACAGATGAGAAATATCAGTTCTGTATTTCCAGTTTTGCAGTTTTTGTATTTATCAGTTTCTGATTCTAGGATTTCAGGTTGTTTAAGAAGTTTCGGTGGCTCTAACTTAGTGCCTTGGGTGTTTAGAATTAAAGCGGTAACTAATGCATAACCAAGTAGTCAAACAAGTGGGGGAAAAATAGAAGATAGATTCAGAACAGAGAAGAAAAACAAAGAAGAGTTATCAGTTTCCAGTTTCAGGTTGGATGAGTTAAGTGTTTTCAGCTTTTCTTTTCTTTTGTTGCAGTTCAGTTTAGCTTAGTACTGAGGGGTTTGAGGGAGTTGAGGTGAGTTTATAATGAATCTATACACCTCTAATATGCCTTAGAAGGTTTATATACTTGATGGGAAAGAATCAAACAGCAGTAGAGTTAGCTAGATACAAGTGCCAAGAAGTAATACTTAGATTGTTGTTTCAGATTTTATTAAAGGTATAGCTTCTGTATAACTGATTGCATGGGGGTCATAAGAGTGATAGTCGATTGATAATGAACCCAACACCTTCCTAATGTATCTAACTAAACTTAGGGAACATCTTGGGAAGTTTAGACACCCCTAGATACATTAAAAAGCATGGTAATATAAGGTTATGTACTAAAACCTTGTTTCAGTTTTGAAACACTTAGCTTCTGTATAAAGGAGTTCTAACAATAATTGGGGAGAGTTATTGGGTAAATAATGAGCTTAAAACATAGCTATTTAGCCGAGGAAAGAATACACTTTAGGTAAGTTAAATCCACCCAAGGAAAACTTGTTACAAAACTAGCACTTTGAATACTCTAAAACGTTAGCTAAGGAAAGGACTTAGTTAACGTGTGAGTTGACTATGTGAATGTCCTAGGAGTAAGATAAGCCTAGGATTAATACTTGGAAAGTTCTAAGGGTTAATATAAACTAAGCACTTAACAACATACCTAGGGAACAACACCCGTTAATAAGTGTCGTCACATGAAATCATGAACTGACACGTTACTTTTAATCAACACTAGGGCCGTAACGAACGCTACTTGGGACCCTGTGCGTGAGACGACACGTGCTTCTGGAAAAGGTATGGACATGTGTGGTTCGTATGTTGTCGTGTTACACGGCTTGTGTGCTGTGTGCCTTGTTTGACTAAGACCACAAGACTAATGCATGAAATCGGATGTTTGTTTTTACCGTGCTTATGTGTCTGTTGTGAACTTGTGCAAAGCATGTGAATGGATTGCTTATTTTCCTTGCTTACCCGCTTGCTATTATTGTGCATATTGCTTGCGCGCGCACAGTAGTGTAGTCCCTTCTCGTTGATGAAACCTTGAGATGAAATACAACGAACTACGTAACGAAACAGAGGAATTTATAAAGGGAAACTCCTATAGAGGGACTTCTAATGATACCCACTATGGTGTCGAACTTATAATGATAATGAAAGGTAAAAATACCTATTGGTGGAACACATCCCGAAGTCTAGAGACGACCCCGCTTCCTCGATGCACGACGCCGGGAATGGAGGATTGGCTATGAGAAGAAGTTCTTCAACTCGTGGTGATAAGAGAATTCACAAATAACCCTTAAAGAAACAAGGAAAGATTAGCACCTACATGAGATGGTCACGGGATCCAAACTATATCCCCAGACCTGGTGCAAGGAAAGAGGAAGGAAATACACTTTAAGGGAACAAGAGAAAAGAAATGAAAACACACAACGCTCGAATGATCCCATGAGAGGATCATGGGTATAACATACCTATGCACACGTCTTATTACTTACATGAATGGTTGTGGCTATACTAGCAGCTCGTTGTGCTTGGATGCGTGTTTGATGTGCTATGATGCCAGCATGTTGTGCTTGGTTGTTGTTGCTAATGTGATACTACCTTTAAGTGTGTATGATACTATGATGTACTGTAGTGTGTTTTACGGCTTTATTATAGCATGTAAATTGACTTAATAATATTCGACCAAGTAGTCGTGTGGCCCGGCAACATACAGGCTACACACGTTCATACTCAGCGTAGTTTGCTGAGTCCTTCCCAAACCAATTTTTTTTTTACAGGTATTATGCCGGACGATAACGGAGCGTAGGCGGGATGGCTACCAATGGGGGTAGTCCATCAGGGCATAACGTTTGAGGATGTGGCTATATGTTTAATGTACCCGAGATGTAATTTTCAGTTTATAATTTGGCAATTCGTTGTAGACACTCGATATTTGAAATTGTATCTTATATTGTATATGAGTTTTGGTGAGGGCTGTTTCCAGTCATGCAGACCGTAACTTGATGTTGGTAGAAGTGGTAATGTCAACCACGTGGGTGGTTGGCGTCTGTAGCACCCGGATGGAGTTTATACCGCTGCAACGTTAACTTATGATATTGTCAGGCGCTTCATTTAACCTATGGATGTTTTATTCGGGGGTGTTACAGAAAGTGGTATCAGAGCGTAGTTGCGCTCTGATGACTAGAACAGAGAAGTACCGAGCATAGAGAAACCTGAATTCGGGGAAACGGGGGTTAAGGGTTAGTATGTGAGGCGCGATAGTTAGGATTCTTCCCCAGTAATTACTGGATACCTAACAGACACCTACACCCAACCCCTACGTCCCAAGAGTCCATTTCAAATCGTAGAAAAAAAACGCCGGAGAGGTAGAAAGCCTCCTCGTACTCGGGGAAAACCGATCTGGCATCTATTTAATGTTATACAATCAACCCGAGGAGAAGACTATACTATACAATCGACATTGCCAAAAGGATAATACCCGTAGAGGGACCAATTTTAGCGACAACTTGGGTTGACATGCTTAGCAGTCGATAGGACTAACCACACAAGCAAAGAGGACCGAAATACCCTAAAATACATGAAATAAATGAAGCTAAAATAAGCAATTAATTAAGCCAAGGATGGGATTGAGATAAATTCTACAATTCGAACACTTGAGAGGGTAATTTTAGAAAACCCCTCGTAAAACCATGAAATGAGAGGATATTGTTCGAGACAAAATTACACCATAAAATTGGTACAATCTATAATGCTAAATAAAGCATGACACAATTTTACACACTAAAGTATAATATTACGGAATTCAATTAATTCCCTACCCCAACACAACACAACAGATAAGAAAAATGGCAATGAATCCGCCACTATGTTCAAACATCTATCGAATATTTTGTTCAAGGAGACAAAATAAAAGGAGTTGTGGGCCATAGAGAATTAAGTTCCGATTATGGAGGAACAAGTTCCGAAAGAGGAACTGTTAAAAACAACCGCAAGCAATACAACGGTAACTGTGGAATTCAATGTTATAAAAAGATAAACCCTTTGGATCATATGTATATCATTAACTATGGTGATAAAAGAAGTGACCACACCTGCAACGTTATTTCGCATAGCATTCAATGCTCAAGCACAAATGATATATGATAGTATTACTTAACCATTTGGTATTGTACCATATATTACATACCACGTTATTCATTTTAATAAACCATACTTTAAATTACACTGTATGACTTGTAGTATATATATCTGTACACTAATGTCATAACACTTGTCAATTACAATTTCATGATATAAAACCATATCGTATATACTTATATATATATACATATATCTGGTTTTACACATATATTTATATATGCAATTTCTATTGGATTTAATCATATAATACATATTTGCACGTATTGTGACAGTATTATTTCTTAAACTCCCATTCAAGGTATAAGTTGGTCAACCTGACCTCTTGGTCAAATTAGTTGACTTAGTCAAGCATGTTGACTTGACTAGTTTATCCAAGTACTTTAGTTTACGACATTCATCATAATATACAGTATTAAATAATGCATGTACTTTGCAATATGCTACCCTTGATTGTATAATTTACAGTTTATCAACTCTATTCTCTTATAACACCCATCATTTTATATTGTATGGCCCTCGACCATATTTTATACGTATTTTCCTACAAATATTAGTCACGCCTTTATGCACGTACAATATATATAACTTATAAAACTCCCTTTATTTGATGTTACATTTCATTATTTTATGTAAGGCGATTATTCTCACTAGTTGTAATATATTATACAAACTTATATTGAGATTCCTATCTTGATATCATATAACATTTGTATAATACCATAATAACTTTTAAAGTTTATTCATTATACTCATTATTTTGTAAGCTCATTTATTCATTATTATCACATTTGTTTTATGTGAATAGTCTTACTTATACACGTATTATATCCACTTTAAATACCAACTGTATATGTGGAAGTATATATATATACATCTTCTTACTTCAAGTGTTTGTCAAGGTTAAAGTTACTAAGCCAAGCAGTTTCCAACCTTATGATTCAAATTCAATTATACAATATCGTATAATTTAATTTCTCCTATTTAGTATCACAACCATAAAAAAAGAAGGCAATTATTACCGAATATAAATCTTGGATTAAGATATAAGTAGTGATAAGAAATATCACTCATAAAAAGGACAATGACGTGGGCTTTACTATCCTAAATAACGGTAATACGGTTCTCCAATACAATATATTCGAACATGCGATGTCCTAGGTAAATTCTAGGCAAGAAGATTAAGAGAACCTAATCATATGGGGAGATATAAATACGGTGCGGATGGATCACCTATATCCATACTATATCTATGAATACGGTGCGGATGGATCACCTATATCCATATTTATGAATACGGTGCGGATGGATCACCTATATCCATATCTATAAATACGGTGCAGATGGATCACCTATATCCATACTATATCTATGAATACGGTGCGGATGGATCACCTATATCCATATCTATGAATACGGTGCGGATAGATCACCTATATCCATATTTATGAATACGGTGCGGATGGATCACCTATATCCATATCTATAATACGGTGCGGATGGATCACCTATATCCATACTATATCTATGAATACGGTGCGGATGGATCACCTATATCCATATCTATGAATACGGTGCGGATGGATCACCTATATCCATATCTATAAATACTGTGCGGATGGATCACCTATATCCATACTATATCTATGAATACGGTGCGGATGGATCACCTATATCCATATCTATAAATACGGTGCAGATGGATCACCTATATCCATACTATATCTATGAATACGGTGCGGATGGATCACCTATATCCATACTATGAATACGGTGCGGATGGATCACCTATATCCATATTTATGAATACGGTGCGGATGGATCACCTATATCCATATTTATAATACGGTGCGGATAGATCACCTATATCCATACTATATCTATGAATACGGTGCGGATGGATCACCTATATCCATATCTATGAATACGGTGCGGATGGATCACCTATATCCATATCTGTAAATACTGTGCGGATGGATCACCTATATCCATACTATATCTATGAATACGGTGCGGATGGATCACCTATATCCATACTATATCTATGAACACGGTGCGGATGGATCACTTATATCCATACTACATCCCCCTATATGAGAACTTGGAATGAAAAGAACTCATAATATCAGAAGGATACGAATGTATGTACCAATATACCATTTAACTAATGGAAACAACCATATGTGCATATATAAGACAAAAGGGTACTATACACATAAGTATACAAATATTATGGATAAAAGAATGAGTGAATGTATATATGTGCACATTTAGATATACATAGTTGGAAAATTAAATTGGTTGATTGTTTGTTGGACGTGCGAGGTTGAACTTAACCCTGGTCAGGTCAAGTGATACTGAGCACAAATTGGGGTGGAAGGATAGTCCAACACTTACGCTGACCACGTAAGGGTTGGATAACTCTCGAAACCCCCTACAAGTGGACACATAAACTCCAAATAGTTGTGAAATTTTATAAGTTTGAATTAGTAAAGGGTAAAAGAAGCGGTGTTGATACTAGATGATACGATCATATGAACACATGGGTACATGATTTCAAAATTTGAGATTCCCAATGGGAAGACTTAAAATGATGTGATGTTACTAGCAACCTAATGGTTACTACATAAAATATATACTATCGCAATCAAATACAATATGTAACCGGTAGTATTCAATTACCTTAGTTCCTGGCGGAACATAAGAACAAGGATGATGATAAGGAAACTAAATATCCTATGTTACACATAATTACGAACGGTAATACAAACTAAACATGTCGTTGTAACAATGCCACGTTTGTAACATTCAAATACCAAGAACTAAATCGTTACTACAGAGCATACATAAATTAAAGCCAAAAGGGTCAGCCAGAAAAACAATTCAAATCCTCAAAACCACACAAAAGGCATGAACTTTCGACCTCCAGAGTAAATGGATAGACCAGATACAACCCACCGAGATTGTGTATAAATTAAAATACCCCTTGTCAGTACAGAGGCTTTTACTCTTATACAAGAAAGGCACTGTGAGGGAAACCTAAACCTGAACGAAATCAGAGTCGCACAGCAGAAGCTGGTGGACCGTATCTCACATTTTCCAGTTGATAGATCGGTATGGATACTGATAAGAATCCTAGAGACATAAACTAAGCCATTAACATAGTCAAGACGTTTGATGAGAATATATTGTGAGTTACATTGCATAGGAACTAGAATGCTCAATGAGAATTAACCATCTTGAACCCGGGCTCTAGGAGGGTATAATAGGGATTACGTGGGTGTAATCCATTTTTAAGGGGGTAGGCGCGTTGCGTTTCTACTAGGTAATTACTCATTTTGTGGTGTTGTTTTGGTTGCTATGTTTGTGAACTGTGTGTGGGTTGGTTTGAATGCATGGAAGTCATGAATGAATGACTTGTTCACCTGGTTGATATGAGTGTAGTACATAAATATTATTGGTACATCGAAATATTATTGATAACTGGGTGAAGCCACAAATGTGGCGTAGTGCTTATAAGCACAAATGTTGAAATAGAACTGTGGTACTTGCGGGACATGATCCCTTGGTTAGAGAGAACGTATTCAGGACTTAATCTTTGCATTGTGTGTTCCTACAGCCACACGTTGGGTGTGTGTATGAGATTGTGTGTATGAGATTGTTATGTGTGTGTATGTACGCTCGGTTATGAATGAATGTTGTGTGCCTCTATGAAAACTTGGGTGAAGCCACTAAGGTGGCACAGTGCGTAAAAAAATGAGAATTAATATATGAGACTTAATCCTTTGGTTATCGCGAATGAATGCGGGACTTGATCCCTAGGATTAACAGGAATGGAAAACATCAGTTAAGGAAGTAACAACTTCGGGACGAAGTTCCTTTAAGGGGGTAGGCTGAAATACCCCGAAAAAATTAATAGTCCAAATTCGGGAAGGATAAATTTAATTATGAGTAACCTTTATGATCATACAACTAAATGCGACGGTATTATCCAAAAATAACACGTTATATAAGTCAGACATAAAACAACGTGTGAACAATTAAATTTAGTGTATACGTGTCCGGAAGCGTGACGACGTTACATAATAATATAGTCACGTACTTATGCATGTACGTAACGTTACGATATTGTAATGTTGTAATAAGTAATAATAACGTCGCGTGACTTCGTAACAAAAAAATATAATAACACGATATAATATATAGTCTTACATATAACTATAAATAGACATGTGCATAGCTTATACAAAAAAAAGAAAAAAAAAAAGGAGCAAATACGCTCCCATTGAGGTTTGAACCCCGTACCTTTCGTACCTGTCCTGAACGTCTTAACCAGTTGAGCTATGCTCATATTCAATAACAACCTGAACCTCTAGACATATGAACCTACCCAAGTGACTAATAAAAAAAAAACAGCACTACCTTCATTTCGGAACAGGCGCACCTTATCGGTCTGCTCATTACCATTATGCCAGATCAGTCAGGTGCTTCTCATTCCAATCCCACTATCTGCTTCTCATCAGTTCCAAAGACCACTCCTTCTTTTCTCCTCATTCTCGCGCGGGCACACTGGGACAACGGGATGCATGTTGCAGCTTCCCTGCATCAGTGATAAACGTTCTCTATACCAAGTCTCGAACCCGACTAACCCAACCAAGATACCGCAGCTTTCCATGCGTTTAAACAACCTGGCACTAACTTCCTTGTTCAGTCCCATACTTCCTTGTTTCTTGCCCCGGGAGTGTAACCCCTCTCTTCCTCTCTGTTCACACTGGCCAGCAATAACAGCACCGGAAGTACCGTTGTTTCCTTGCTTTCCACGGTACCGCCTCTGCACTACTGCGCTATTTTTCTTTCCTCTTCATACCCCCGCCAGAGAACAACCAGAACGGTGACAGCAAGCATTGCTCTTCCTCTGCATGAAACCAACCCAAGAAGCAAACCAGGAACATCAACCTTTTTTTTTTGGCACATCAGTCCATGGTGAGGCCACAGAACCGGTAATTTCCTGTAATACTTCCTGCCCTTGCCTTCCTGTTTTAGTGCTGCTAGGGGTATCAGGTTACTCATCCAGCTCTGATTCTGGCAGCCCATGAAGAATGCATCAAACTTCACGAGCAACAGGCCGCTGCTGCATCTCTATGTATTAACCGAGGATTCCAGGCCAAAGAAAAAAAACAGTAAGTGTACTTCATCGTGAACCCCAACTACGACACCTTGAATTATTTCCCTCTTATGGCTCCTCTCTCCTTCACTCAATCACAGAAGAAGGAAGAAAGTGAAACAGTAAAAGCATGGAAAAGAAACTGATTCTGCATTTTTCCAATCAGAAGCTGTAACAGGCTTCACCCATGCTCCAGCTTGATTTTTCCTCTGGTGCGGTGAGCCTTTGAAACCGACTCTTCCCATGTCTATCTCTCCTGCATTTGCTAATTAATTCAAGCTAATTCATTTTCCAGTTATTTCAAAGCTCACCAAGAGTGGAACGGGAGAGGAACCTACACTTGGAAGCAAGGTAATACCAGCATTTCAGAAACTGATTTCTTTTCTTAGTTTCTGTGTATCTATGCACTTCGAATCCATAAATTAACTTCCACTGGTATGCCAAGCAAGTAGCCTAATCTAAGCTCCTTAATGTCCTCTTACTTATTCCTTCTTAATTGCTTGCTGAAACGCACCCTAAGAACAAACTAGGAAGGGGCCAAGAAGGAACTAACACCTCTCATCCCCCCGTTTCTGAAATCCCAGCTCTGGTGCAGTTTTCGGTTTCAGTATGATTCCTCCTAGAGGTGATAAGAAGGATGCACTGATATAGTAATGAACCTAAAACACTGCTAGTGCACCTAACTAACTTATGTACACTCT
The DNA here is from genome assembly GCA_023374045.1 of Limonium bicolor. NCBI lineage: Eukaryota > Viridiplantae > Streptophyta > Magnoliopsida > Caryophyllales > Plumbaginaceae > Limonium > Limonium bicolor. The sequence continues at coordinate 359,432,147 of CM041776.1, forward strand.
GAGAGATAAAACAAAGAAAACAAAACTGTTCTGGTGCGCTAAGAATAGAGGAAAGCAAAGACTGAGGTTACGTTCCAAATTTTAGTTTTCAGTTTGCAGTTTGTTCAATCTCCTAGTTTCAGCATGAGGATGAATTTGTAACTACAAGTGGTATCTTAGCATAACATCTAACTGCGTGAGGTAGCACTAACAGAATATATGAACAAAAGACGAAAACAATCTGTCAAGCTTCATTTGTTAGCATTTCGTGTTCAGTAGCCCTTATTTTCTGTATAACCAAAGTTCAGAAGGGTGATCAAAATCTTATTGGGTGATGATGAATCTGCTACATAGCTAACACACCTAATTAGCGTATCAACACCTGGGGAAAACCAAAAGAAACAAATTAGTGAACCAGTAGACGAACGGAAAGGAGAACATCAGTTTTACATTCCAGTTTCATGATGCTGTTTTGTTCCAGTTAGTAATTGAAATGTCTCAGTGGTTTTGTCTAGTGGCCTTGAGCCTGTTTTTGAATATTAAAGCTATGCTAAGACGATAACCAATACTTAACTAGGAAACTAAGGCAAGTTGGGGAGAGTTGACAATCAGAGGGTAAACAAGAAGAGAAATCAGGTAGGAGAAAGCTTATTAGTTCCACAGTTTCAGTTTTCTTAGGTTTTCATGTGTAGTTTCTGTGCGATTAATACAGGGGTTACATGAGTGTTGTATTGGACTGCTTCCGAGTCTAAATATAGCTTGAACACATGGTTAAATAAGTGAGTACCTAGGGGGAGTTGAAGGTCAGGTTAAGCAACAGAAAAACAATGATAGAAGTAAAGCCATAGCAGTAATTTTCTGTTTCAGTTGTACAGATCTTGTGTAAGTAGTCTTGGAGGGGAAGACCTTATGCTTTGGGCTAGACTAGAGTTTTAAATATATTAAAGCATCAAACTAAAAAGATAAATAACTTGAGGAGGAATTTAAAGGCAGATTCATGAATAAAAAGAAAGATAGAAGAGAAGAGGCCAGCTTTGAGTTGCAGTTTTAGTTTTCTGCCCAGCTGAGTATTAGGATGTTTCAGTAGCTATTTCAGATTTGTCTTGGGTCTGTCTTAAGAAGGACACCATATTAAGAATCCTAACTAAGTGATTCAACAAGCTGAGGGATACTAGGTGGTAGATTAGACAGCAGAAACAAAGCAACAGAAAAGAAAGATGAAAGTAAACCCTTACAGATTTTTGTTTCAGTTTCAGATTTCTGTAAAGTAGTTATGAAAGATAATGTCATGGTGTGTTGGGCTTGACTGAGGTGAAAACTATATTAGGAAACCTAATTAAGGGGCTAAACCATCTGGGGGAAATAGAAACTAGATCGATGAACAAAGGGAAAGATAGAAGGGAAACTATACCAACCTCATGTTCAGTTTTCTTCGGTTTTGTCCAGTCTCTGAAGTTTCCTGTTTTAGTAAAGGTAAGTTTCAGTAGCATCATCAATATTGTTGTGTGACGGTAATGAGTTAAAACTTTGATCAACAACTAACTAAGTAACTAGACAATGAAAGGGAAATCAGACTGGAAAGCAGAAAGAAAGCTATAGAAGATGACAGGTTAGTTCCAGATTTCAAATTCTTTAGTCTGTCTAGTTTCAGTGTTAGGTTGTAGCAGTAACATAAACCCATTTATTGTGGGTTGCCCTTGGTTTAGAGACTTGATAGAGCCTTGAACTAACTGAGCCAGCAGTTGGGAAATTGATAATCAGGTTAAAGGATGAAAGTAAAAACAGATGAGAAATATCAGTTCTGTATTTCCAGTTTTGCAGTTTTTGTATTTTATTAGTTTCTGATTCTAGGATTTCAGGTTGTTTAAGAAGTTTCGGTGGCTCTAACTTGGTGCCTTGGGGTGTTTAGAATTAAAGCGGTAACTAATGCATAACCAAGTAGTCAAACAAGTGGGGGAAAACAGAAGATAGATTCAGAACAAAGAAGAAAAACAAAAAAGAGTTATCAGTTTCCAGTTTCAGGTTGGATGAGTTAAGTGTTTCAGCTTTTCTTTTCTTTTGTTGCAGTTCAGTTTAGCTTAGTACTGAGGGTTTGAGGGAGTTGAGGTGAGTTTATAATGAATCTATACACCTCTAATATGCCTTAGAAGGTTTATATACTTGATGGGAAAGAATCAAACAGCAGTAGAGTTAGCTAGATACAAGTGCCAAGAAGTAATACTTAGATTGTTGTTTCAGATTTTATTAAAGGTATAGCTTCTGTATAACTGATTGCATGGGGGTCATAAGAGTGATAGTCGATTGATAATGAACCCAACACCTTCCTAATGTATCTAACTAAACTTAGGGAACATCTTGGGAAGTTTAGACACCCCTAGATACATTAAAAGCATGGTAATATAAGGTTATGTACTAAAACCTTGTTTCAGTTTTGAAACACTTAAGCTTCTGTATAAAGGAGTTCTAACAATAATTGGGGAGAGTTATTGGGTAAATAATGAGCTTAAAACATAGCTATTTAGCCGAGGAAAGAATACACTTTAGGTAAGTTAAATCCACCCAAGGAAAACTTGTTACAAACTAGCACTTGAATACTCTAAAACGTTAGCTAGAGGAAAGGACTTAGTTAACGTGTGAGTTGACTATGTGAATGTCCTAGGAGTAAGATAAGCCTAGGATTAATACTTGGGAAGTTCTAAGGGTTAATATAAACTAAGCACTTAACAACATACCTAGGGAACAACACCCGTTAATAAGTGTCGTCACATGAAATCATGAACTGACACGTTACTTTTAATCAACACTAGGGTCGTAACGAACGCTACTCGGGACCCCGTGCATGAGACGACACGTGCTTCTGGAAAAGGTATGGACATGTGTGGTTTGTATGTTGTCGTGTTACACGGCTTGTGTGCTGTGTGCCTTGTTTGACTAAGACCACAAGACTAATGCATGAAATCGGATGTTTGTTTTTACCGTGCTTATGTGTCTGTTGTGAACTTGTGCAAAGCATGTGAATGGATTGCTTATTTTCCTTGCTTACCCGCTTGCTATTATTGTGCATATTGCTTGCGCGCGCACAGTAGTGTAGTCCCTTCTCGTTGATGAAACCTTGAGATGAAATACAACGAACTACGTAAACGAAACAGAGGAAATTTATAAAGGGAAACTCCTCTTAAACTATAGAGGACTTCTAATGATACCCACTATGGTGTCGAACTTATAATGATAATGAAAGGTAAAATACCTATTGGTGGAACACATCCCGAAGTCTAGAGACGACCCCGCTTCCTCGATGCACGACGCCGGGAATGGAGGATTGGCTATGAGAAGAAGTTCTTCAACTCGTGGTGATAAGAGAATTCACAAATAACCCTTAAAGAAACAAGGAAAGATTAGCACCTACATGAGATGGTCACGGGATCCAAACTATATCCCCAGACCTGGTGCAAGGAAAGAGGAAGGAAATACACTTTAAGGGAACAAGAGAAAAGAAATGAAAACACACAACGCTCGAATGATCCCATAGTGAGGATCATGGGTATAACATACCTATGCACACGTCTTATTACTTACATGAATGGTTGTGGCTATACTAGCAGCTCGTTGTGCTTGGATGCGTGTTTGATGTGCTATGATGCCAGCATGTTGTGCTTGGTTGTTGTTGCTAATGTGATACTACCTTTAAGTGTGTATGATACTATGATGTACTGTAGTGTGTTTTACGGCTTTATTATAACATGTAAATTGACTTAATAATTTCGACCAAGTAGTCGTGTGGCCTGGCAACATACGCTACACACGTTCATACTCAGCGTAGTTTGCTGAGTCCTTCCCAACCAATTTTTTTTTTACAGGTATTATGCCGGACGATAACGGAGCGTAGGCGGGTTGGCTACCAATGGGGGTAGTCCATCAGGGCATAACGTTTGAGGATGTGGCTATATGTTTAATGTACCCGAGATGTAATTTTCAGTTTATAATTTGGCAATTCGTTGTAGACACTCGATATTTGAAATTGTATCTTATATTGTATATGAGTTTTGGTGAGGGCTGTTTCCAGTCATGCAGACCGTAACTTGATGTTGGTAGAAGCGGTAATGTCAACCACGTGGGTGGTTGGCGTCTGTAGCACCCGGATGGAGTTTATACCGCTGCAACGTTAACTTATGATATTGCCAGGCGCTTCATTTAACCTATGGATGTTTTATTCGGGGGTGTTACAGAAAGTGGTATCAGAGCGTAGTTGCGCTCTGATGACTAGAACAGAGAAGTACCGAGCATAGAGAAACCTGAATTCGGGGAAACGGGTTAAGGTTAGTATGTGAGGCGCGATAGTTAGGATTCTTCCCCAGTAATTACTGGATACCTAACAGACACCTACACCCAACCCCTACGTCCCAAGAGTCCATTTCAAATCGTAGAAAAAAAACACCGGAGAGGTAGAAAGCCTCTTCGTACTCGGGGAAAACCGATCTGGCATCTATTTAATGTTATACAATCAACCCGAGGAGAAGACTATACTATACAATCGACATTGCCAAAAGGATAATACCCGTAGAGGGACCAATTTTAGCGACAACTTGGGTTGACATGCTTAGCAGTCGATAGGACTAACCACACAAGCAAAGAGGACCGAAATACCCTAAAATACATGAAATAAATGAAGCTAAAATAAGCAATTAATTAAGCCAAGGATGGGATTGAGATAAATTCTACAATTCGAACACTTGAGAGGGTAATTTTAGAAAACCCCTCGTAAAACAATGAAATGAGAGGATATTGTTCGAGACAAAATTACACCATAAATTGGTACAATCTATAATGCTAAATAAAGCATGACACAATTTTACACACTAAAGTATAATATATACGGAATTCAATTAATTCCCTACCCCAACACAACACAAACAGATAAGAAAAATGGCAATGAATCCGCCACTATGTTCAAACATCTATCGAATATTTTGTTCAAGGAGACAAAATAAAAGGAGTTGTGGGCCATAGAGAATTAAGTTCCGATTATGGAGGAACAAGTTCTGAAAGAGGAACTGTTAAAAACAACCGCAAGCAATACAATGGTAACTGTGGAATTCAATGTTATAAAAAGATAAACCCTTTGGATCATATGTATATCATTAACTATGGTGATAAAAGAAGTGACCACACCTGCAACGTTATTTCGCATAGCATTCAATGCTCAAGCACTAATGATATATGATAGTATTACTTAACCATTTGGTATTGTACCATATATTACATACCACGTTATTCATTTTAATAAACCATACTTTAAGTTACACTGTATGACTTGTAGTATATATATCTGTACACTAATGTCATAGCACTTTTCAATTACAATTTCATGATATTAAAACCATATCGTATATACTTATATATATATACATATATTCTGGGTTTTACACATATATTTATATATGCAATTTCTATTGGATTTAATCATATAATACATATTTGCACGTATTGTGACAGTATTATTTCTTAAACTCCCATTCAAGGTATAAGTTGGTCAACCTGACCTCTTGGTCAAATTAGTTAACTTAGTCAAGCATGTTGACTTGACTAGTTTATCCAAGTACTTTAGTTTACGACATTCATCTTAATATACAGTATTAAATAATGCATGTACTTTGCAATATGCTACCCTTGATTGTATAATTTACAGTTTATCAACTCTATTCACTTATAACACCCATCATTTTATATTGTATGGTCCTCAACCATATTTTATACGTATTTTCCTACAATATTAGTCACGCCTTTATGCACGTACAATATATATAACTTATAAAACTCCCTTTATTTGATGTTACATTTCATTATTTTATGTAAGGCGATTATTCTCACTAGTTGTAATATATTATACAAACTTATATTGAGATTCCTATCTTGGTATCATATAACATTGTATAATACCATAATAACTTTTAAAGTTTATTCATTATACTCATTATTTGTAAGCTCATTTATTCATTATTATCACATTTGTTTTATGTGAATAGTCTTACTTATACACGTATTATATCCACTTTAAATACCAACTGTATATGTGGAAGTATATATATATACATCTTCTTACTTCAAATGTTTGTCAAGGTTAAAGTTACTAAGCCAAGCAATTTCCAACCTTATGATTCAAATTCAATTATACAATATCGTATAATTTAATTTCTCCTATTTAGTATCACAACCATAAAAAAAAAGAAGAGAAGAAGGCAATTACCGAATATAAATCTTGGATTAAGATATAAGTAGTGATAAGAAAATATCACTCATAAAAAGGACAATGACGTGGGCTTTACTATCCTAAATAATGGTAACACGGTTCTCCAATACAAATATATTCGAACATGCTATGTCCTAGGTAAATTCTAGGCAAGAAGATTAAGAGAACCTAATCATATGGGGAGATATAAATACGGTGCGGATGGATCACCTATATCCATACTATATCTATGAATACGGTGCGGATGGATCACCTATATCCATATTTATGAATACGGTGCGGATGGATCATGTTATGCCCAGAATTTTTTTTATTTATTTTACTTCTTTCTGATTCGCAAAGGGAGTTCGTATTAAATTGTAATCTTATATAAGAATGTCTATGACATTCTTCTCGATGTTATCTTGTTAACTTTGAGGAAGGAGGGTTAGAGAGTTATTATTTTATTTATTTATTGTGAAGGAGGGCTATGGATGTCCTTTCAGTTTTATTATCATTTAAGGAGTTAGAAAGTAATTTTTTTCTTTTCTATTTCCTAACTTTCTTTTCTTATTTTCTAATTCACGCTCTTCTCCTTCCACGACAGTTTCATCGCTTCCTCAACCCCTCTCACTTTCATATCTTCTTCCTCTCTTTGCTTATCTTCCTTCTCCTCAATCTCCTCGGACATCACACGCCGGAGGATTTTCAGACTCTCGAATTAGGTCCGAACATGGAAGGTCGGACGCATGTTCGGACCGGCCTTGTTTTAGCATAACTTCTTCGTCTGAGCTCCGTTTTGAGTGCCGTTTGCGGCGTTGGATTCCTCTTTTCGAGTACTATCTGTTCTGATATGTTTTAGCACATGTATATGTGTACCTTAATTTGAAAGTTCTCAATAAGCCTTTGAACTCTGATTTGCTCTGGAAGAGTGTTTGAGCTTCTATGCTTCTGGTTGGTTTTCGTGTTTGCTAGTCAGTGTATGACTTTTGTTTTGGTAAAGGATTATGATCCGTTTGATGTGCTTTGGCCCTCTGTTCTTTTCTGTTAAAGCTTCTGCTTTCTGCTCTGTTCTGACAAGGACTTTTGTCCCGTTCTGTTGAAAGCTTCTGTTTGTTAAGCTTCCGTTTTGGGACCTAGTTACTCTGCTTCTGAGCCGTGAATGGCTGGGTCGAGCTATTCCGTGGTATACCATGTAGACGTCATTCTGAGTGTGGGTCATGCCCAATCTGTTCTGTGGGGTTGACGAACCCTTTGGCCTTCGGGTCATTTCTGCGTTGTCGAGGGATCTGTTAGATCCATGGGTCTTCGACCCTTTCTGAGTGTTATGCTTGGTGCTAGTGTCCCACTTCTGATTGTTAAGAGTTCTGTTTTTTGTTAGCTCTAACTGTTTCTGATTTCTGACAGACTACTATGTGCTTTCTCTCTTCTGAAAGCCTTTGGTTTACTAAGTGATCTGTTTCTGTCTGCTCTGTCTGTTTTCAAACGTCGACGGACTGCTGTGTGCTTTCTGTCTGCTGGGTATTTCTGCTTTATAAGCGCTCTGCTTCGTCTGCTCTCTATCTGTATTTGATTTGAGACGGTCTGCTGTGTGCTTACCACCTTCTGATAAGTTCCGGATTTTGCTATGCTTCTGATTTTGCTAAGCTTCTGATTTTGCTAAGCTTCTGATTGTGTTTAAGATTCTGAGGTTCTTAAGCTTCTGATTTCGTCAAGCTTTCAGCTTCAGTTTACCTTCTGCTATTAAGTGTATGTTTTGACCACTGCTTAGCCTCTTCTGTTTTAGACTTCTGCCTATTTGAAAGTCTTCTGCTTTGACTTTGGTTTCGCTCTGGCTAAGCGCTTCTGTATATGTATAAGTCTGTATGTTCAGATTATGTTTTGAGCATGCTCAGCTGATGAAGTTTATCACCTGCTGAGCAATAGTTTTGCTCCCCCTATCTCCGTCTGATTTGCAGGTTTTAGTTCGTGCTTGGAGATTGAGCTCTTACTTTTCGTTTTGGCATTTGAGTTTTGTAATTAGTTTGTTTGGCCTTAGGGTCCAGTTGTATTTAGATTATGCTTTGTAATTCAGTTTGGCTTCCGCCTGTGTATTGTAAAGACATTTTGTAATCGTTTATCTGGTAATATATGAGCATTAGTTCTATTTTGGGGTTTCGATAGTGTAGCCTTGCGTGTCTTAGGTAATAAGCGCGTGGCGTGTAACGGTCTCTCAACCAGGGTGGTTTTGGGGTCGTTACATTTAGTGGTATCAGAGCTCGGTTTGGTTTTCGTTGGGATTTGTGGGTGTTTGCCTGTCTACGCTTCCGTATCTTTGCCTGTTATCTGCAATGTGCTAACTGGTGCGTGATTGTGATTACTATCTGGTGTCTATAATGTGTGCCTGCTCTGTGGTTGTCCGCTATCAGAGTAGCGCAGCGGAAGCGTAGTGTCTGTTTGCATGTGCTTGTGTGTTCTGAAAGTGAGTCGGAGGGAGTCGGGTCCTTGGGAAAGGATGACCGAATGTGAGTTCTTGTTTGACAGAGTTGTGTGCTTCAGTTGTGAGCTTGTGTTACGTGCTTGTGTTGTATGTTCTGTGTTGTGTTATGGTGGAATTCGCGAGTATGTTGGTCCTTTAGGTAAGGACACCTCTAAGAGTTCTTGTGCATTTAGGTTGAGTGTTAGTAATCTTCTGTTTCACCTCTTATGTCAGTGAGTCAGCTAATAAGTTCTGAGTGCTAGATTTGTGAGGTGCAAGCTTATGAGACGAGTGAGTGTTCTTTCTGTGCCGTGCGCTAAACTTTGATGATCATCTGCTTTGCTTCCTCTATCAGTGAGTCAGTGAGTGTATTCTGAGTGTTAGCTTTGTGACCATTCCCTTCTGTGCCACAAAGCTATGTGTTAGTACTCTCCTGCTTCGTTTTTTCTGTTAGTGAATGAGCCAGTAGGCTCGATGTGTTAACTCGTGTAAGTTGGAGCTTTTGAGATGAGGGTGAGTGACCTTTCTTAACCTTAGGGATAATCTTCTGGTGTTCCTCTGTTAGCTAGTCAGCAGTGAATCTGAGTGTTATGTCTGTGGCTTCAAGTTGATTTCCAGTAATTATTCCCTTGTCCCTTCAATCAGTGAGACATTTAACAAGTTCTGAGTGTTAGCTCTGTGAGGTCAGGCTTCTGAGATGTGCAAGCGTTTCCTTTTGTGCTTTTAGGCTGAATCTCCAAAAATAATCTGCTATATGCTAATGTTAGTCAATGACCAGTGAGTGTGAGTGTTGTTCCTAATTCTTCAAGAGTAACCTTCTGCCGTCTTCTGCTTTGTTTGTTATGTTAATGAGTCAGCCAGTGAGGTTTTTGTGTTAGCTCGTGTGGGGTTCGAGCTTCTGGATGTGTGAGCATTCTTCCTGTGCCTTCGTGCATAGCCTTCAGTAATCATCTTCTGCATGGTCTTTTATCCGCCAATCAGCAACCAGTTCTGAGTGTTGGCCTTGTGAGTGTTCATTGTATTCTGGCACTGGAAGTGCATTTGTTCGTATTCTGAGTTTCATCGAATTTCGAGGACGAAATTCATTTTAAGAGGGGTATGTTGTTATGCCCCAGAATTTTTTTTATTTTATTTTACTTCTTTCTGATTCGCAAAGGGAGTTCGTATTAAATTGTAATCTTATATAAGAATGTCTATGACATTCTTCTCGATGTTATCTTGTTAACTTTGAGGAAGGAGGGTTAGAAGAGTTATTCTTTTATTATTTATTGTGAAGGAGGGCTATGGATGTCCTTTCAGTTTTATTATCATTTAAGGAGTTAAAAGTAATTTTTTTCTTTTTCTATTTCCTAACTTTCTTTTCTTATTTTCTAATTCACGCTCTTCTCCTTCCACGATAGTTTCATCGCTTCCTCAACCCTCTCTCACTTTCATATCTTCTTCCTCTCTTTGCTTATCTTCCTTCTCCTCAATCTCCTCCCTATAATCGATCGATGGAGATTTGCTAATGGAGTTTCGGTGTTGATAGTCGGTCGAGCGTAAGGTTTGATTTGTAAATTTCGGTTCTCTTCTCCGTTGAGTTTTTCTTTTCTCCTTTCTGATTTTGCTTTTGTATTTGGGAATGGTACAATTCGAGGGATTGTCGTTCGAGTGGGGATTCGAGGAAGGCATTTCGTAGAGTCCGCAGAGATAGCGTTGCTTCGGATGTGAGGTAGGTGGTGAATGGATTCGGTTGTGTGTGTTCGACCATGGGGATTTCTGATTTTGTTTGTTCTTCGTATATGATTGTTTTAACTCTTTGATTTGGTGATGTTTTTGGTTGATTTTGATGTGCGTTTGATGCGTGAAACCCCATGGAAATGTGTTTTCGATTGGTTAATTTGCTACAATAAGTTATGTATGTTTTGTGGGGGATTTGTGGATTGGTTATGGCTGATTTCCGTAAGTGATTTTGCAGTTTTTGGTATGTCCTAACATGTGTCCGAACATTGAAGTTCGGACATCACACGCCGGAGGATTTTCAGACTCTCGAATTAGGTCCGAACATGCAAGGTCGGACGCATGTTCGGACCGGCCTTTGTTTTAGCATAACTTCTTCGTCTGAGCTCCGTTTTGAGTGCCGTTTGCGGCGTTGGATTCCTCTTTTCGAGTACTATCTGTTCTGAATATGTTTTAGCACCTGTATATGTGGTACCTAATTTGAAAGTTCTCAATAAGCCTTTGAACTCTGATTGCTCTGGAAGAGTGTTTGAGCTTCTATGCTTCTGGTTGGTTTTCGTGTTGCTAGTCAGTGTATGACTTTTGTTTTTGGTAAAGGATTATGATCCGTTTTGATGTGCTTTGCCCTCTGTCTTTTCTGTTAAAAGCTTCTGCTTTCTGCTCTGTTCTGACAGGACTTTTGTCCCGTTCTGTTGAAAGCTTCTGTTTGTTAAGCTTCCGTTTTGGGAACTAGTTACTCTGCTTCTGAGCCGTGAATGGCTGGGTCGAGCTATTCCGTGTATACCATGTAGACGTCATTCTGAGTGTGGGTCATGCCCAATCTGTTCTGTGGGTTGACGAACCCTTGGCCTTCGGGGTCATTTCTGCGTTGTCGAGGGATCTGTTGATCCATGGGTCTTCGACCCTTTCTGAGTGTTTATGCTTGGTGCTAGTGTCCCACTTCTGATTGTTAAGAGTTCTGTTTTTTGTTAGCTCTAACTGTTTCTGATTTCTGACGACTACTATGTGCTTTCTCTCTTTCTGAAGCCTTTGGTTTACTAAGTGATCTGTTTCTGTCTGCTCTGTCTGTTTTCAAACGTCGACGGACTGCTGTGTGCTTTCTGTCTGCTGGGTATTTCTGCTTTATAAGCGCTCTGCTTCGTCTGCTCTCTATCTGTATTTGATTTGAGACGGTCTGCTGTGTGCTTACCGCCTTCTGATAAGTTCCGGATTTTGCTATGCTTCTGATTTTGCTAAGCTTCTGATTTTGCTAAGCTTCTGATTGTGTTTAAGATTCTGAGGTTCTTAAGCTTCTGATTTCGTCAAGCTTTCAGCTTCAGTTTACCTTCTGCTATTAAGTGTATGTTTTGACCACTGCTTAGCCTCTTCTGTTTTAGACTTCTGCCTATTTGAAAGTCTTCTGCTTTGACTTTGGTTTCGCTCTGGCTAAGCGCTTCTGTATATGTATAAGTCTGTATGTTCAGATTATGTTTTGAGCATGCTCAGCTGATGAGTTTATCACCTGCTGAGCAATAGTTTTACTCACCCCTATCTCCGTCTGATTTGCAGGTTTTAGTTCGTGCTTGGAGATTGAGCTCTTACTTTTCGTTTGGCATTTGAGTTTTGTATTTAGTTTGTTTGGCCTTAGGGTCCAGTTGTATTTAGATTATCTTTGTAATTCAGTTTGGCTTCCGCCTGTGTATTGTAAAGACATTTTGTAATCGTTTATCTGGTAATATATGAGCATTAGTTCTATTTGGGGTTTCGATAGTGTAGCCTTGCGTGTCTTAGGTAATAAGCGCGTGGCGTGTAACGGTCTCTCAACCAGGTGGTTTTGGGGTCGTTACAGACACCTATATCCATATCTATAAATACGGTGCAGATGGATCACCTATATCCATACTATATCTATGAATACGGTGCGGATGGATCACCTATATCCATATCTATGAATACGGTGCGGATGGATCACCTATATCCATATTTATGAATACGGTGCGGATGGATCACCTATATCCATATCTATAAATACGGTGCGGATGGATCACCTATATCCATACTATATCTATGAATACGGTGCGGATGGATCACCTATATCCATATCTATGAATACGGTGCGGATGGATCACCTATATCCATATCTATAAATACGGTGCGGATGGATCACCTATATCCATACTATATCTATGAATACGGTGCGGATGGATCACCTATATCCATACTATATCTATGAACACGGTGCGGATGGATCACTTATATCCATACTACATCCCCCTATATGAGAACTTGGAATGAAAAGAACTCATAATATCAGAAGGATACGAATGTATGTACCAATATACCATTTAACTAATGGAAACAACCATATGTGCATATATAAGACAAAAGGGTACTATAACACATAAGTATACAAATATTATGGATAAGAATGAGTGAATGTATATATGTGCACATTTAGATATACATAGTTGGAAAAATTAAATTGGTTGATTGTTTGTTGGACGTGCGAGGTTGAACTTAACCCTGGTCAGGTCAAGTGATACTGAGCACAAATTGGGGTGGAAGGATAGTCCAACACTTACGCTGACCACGTAAGGGTTGGATAACTCTCGAAACCCCCTACAAGTGGACACATAAACTCCAAATAGTTGTGAAATTTTATAAGTTTGAATTAGTAAAGGGTAAAAGAAGCGGTGTTGATACTAGATGATACGATCATATGAACACATGGGTACATGATTTCAAAATTTGAGATTCCCAATATGGGAAGACTTAAAATGATGTGATGTTACTAGCAACCTAATGGTTACTACATAAAATATATACTATCGCAATCAAATACAATATGTAACCGGTAGTATTCAATTACCTTAGTTCCTGGCGGAACATAAGAACAAGGATGATGATAAGGAAACTAAATATCCTATGTTACACATAATTACGAACGGTAATACAAACTAAACATGTCGTTGTAACAATGCCACGTTTGTAACATTCAAATACCAAGAACTAAATCGTTACTACAGAGCATACATAAATTAAAGCCAAAAGGATCAGCCAGAAAGAACAATTCAAATCCTCAAAACCACACAAAAGGCATGAACTTTCGACCTCCAGAGTAAATGGATAGACCAGATACAACCCACCGAGATTGTGTATAAATTAAAATACCCCTTGTCAGTACAGAGGCTTTTACTCTTATACAAGAAAGGCACTGTGAGGGAAACCTAAACCTGAACGAAATCAGAGTCGCACAGCAGAAGCTGGTGGACCGTATCTCACATTTTTTAGTTGATAGATCGGTATGGATACTGATAAGAATCCTGGAGACATAAACTAAGCCATTAACATAGTCAAGACGTTTGATGAGAATATATTGTGAGTTACATTGCATAGGAACTAGAATGCTCAATGAGAATTAACCATCTTGAACCCGGGCTCTAGGAGGGTATAATAGGGATTACGTGGGTGTAATCCATTTTTAAGGGGGGTAGGCGCGTTGCGTTTCTACTAGGTAATTACTCGTTTTGTGGTGTTGTTTTGGTTGCTATGTTTGTGAACTGTGTGTGGGTTGGTTTGAATGCATGGAAGTCATGAATGAATGACTTGTTCACCTGGTTGATATGAGTGTAGTACATAAATATTATTGGTACATCGAAATATTATTGATAACTGGGTGAAGCCACAAATGTGGCGTAGTGCTTATAAGCACAAATGTTGAAATAGAACTGTGGTACTTGCGGGACATGATCCCTTGGTTAGAGAGAACGTATTCAGGACTTAATCTTTGCATTGTGTGTTCCTACAGCCACATGTTGGGTGTGTGTATGAGATTGTGTGTATGAGATTGTTATGTGTGTGTATGTACGCTCGGTTATGAATGAATGTTGTGTGCCTCTATGAAAACTTGGGTGAAGCCACTAAGGTGGCACAGTGCGTATAAAAAATGAGAATTATAATATATGAGACTTAATCCTTTGGTTATCGAATGAATGCGGGACTTGATCCCTAGGATTAACAGGAATGGAAAACATCAGTTAAGGAAGTAACAACTTCGGGACGAAGTTCCTTTAAGGGGGGTAGGCTGAAATACCCCGAAAAAATTAATAGTCCAAATTCGGAAGGATAAATTTAATTATGAGTAACCTTTATGATCATACAACTAAAACGCGACGGTATTATCCAAAAATAACACGTTATATAAGTCAGACATAAAACAATGTGAACAATTAAATTTAGTGTATACGTGTCCGGAAGCGTGATGACGTTACATAATAATATAGTCACGTACTTATACATGTACGTAACATTACGATATTGTAATGTTGTAATAAGTAATAATAACGTCGCGTGACTTCGTAACAAAAAAAATATAATAACACGATATAATATATAGTCTTACATATAACTATAAATAGACATGTGCATAGCTTATACAAAAAAAAAGAAAGAAAAAAAAGGAGCAAATACGCTCCCATTGAGGTTTGAACCCCGTACCTTTCGTACCTGTCCTGAACATCTTAACCAGTTGAGCTATGCTCATATTCAATAACAACCTGCACCTCTAGACATATGAACCTACCCAAGTGACTAATAAAAAAAAACAGCACTACCTTCATTTCGGAACAGGCGCACCTTATCGGTCTGCTCATTACCATTATGCCAGATCAGTCAAGTGCTTCTCATTCCAAAGACCCCTCCTTCTTTTCTCCTCATTCTCGCGCGGGCACACTGGGACAACGGGATGCATGTTGCAGCTTCCCTGTATCAGTGATAAACATTCTCTATACCAAGTCTCGAACCAGCGACTAACCCAACCAAGATACCGTAGCTTTCCATGCGTTTAAACAACCTGGCACTAACTTCCTTGTTCAGTCCCATACTTCCTTGTTTCTTGCCCCGGGAGTGTAACCCCTCTTTTCCTCTCTGTTCACACTGGCCAGCAATAACAGCACCGGAAGTACCGTTGTTTCCTTGCCTTTCCACGGTACCGCCTCTGCACTACTGCGCTATTTTTCTTTCTCTCTCATACCCCCGCCAGAGAACAACCAGAGCGGTGACAGCAAGCATTGCTCTTCCTCTGCATGAAACCAACCCAAGAAGCAAACCAGGAACATCAACCTTTTTTTTTTGGCGCATCAGTCCATGGTGAGCCCACATAACGGGTAATTTCCTGTAATACTTCCTGCCCTTGCCTTCCTGTTTTAGTGCTACTAGGGGTATCAGGTTACTCATCCAATCTCCGATTCTGGCAGCCCATGAAGAATGCATCAAACTTCATGAGCAATAGGCCGCTGCAGTGCTGCTGCATCTCTATGTATTAACCGAGGATTCCAGGCCAAAGAAAAAAAACAGTAAGTGTACTTCATCGTGAACCCCAACTACGACACCTTGAATTATTTCCCTCTTATGGCTCCTCCTCCTTCACTCAATCACAGAAGAAGGAAGAAAGTGAAACAGTAAAAGCATGGAAAAGAAACTGATTCTGCATTTTTTAATCAGAAGACTGTAACAGGCTTCACCCATGCTCCAGCTTGATTTTTCCTCTGGTGCGGTGAGCCTTTGAAACCGACTCTTCCCGTGTCTCTCCTACATTTGCTAATTAATTCAAGCTAATTCATTTTCCAGTTATTTCAAAGCTCACCAAGAGTGGAACGGGAGAGGAACCTACACTTGGAAGCAAGGTAATACCAGCATTTCAGAAACTGATTTCTTTTCATAGTTTCTGTGTATCTATGCACTTCGAATCCATAAATTAACTTCCACTGGTATGCCAAGCAACTAGCCTAATCTAAGCTCCTTAATGTCCTCTTACTTCCTTCTTAATGCTTGCTGAAACGCACCCCTAAGAACAAACTAGGAAGGGGGCCAAGAAGGAACAGAACACCTAGCTCAACCGTTTCTGAAATCCCAGCTCTGGTGCAGTTTCGGTTTCAGTATGATTAACTCCTAGAGGTGATAAGAAGGATGCACTGATATAGTAATGAACCTAAAACACTGCTAGTGCACCTAACTAACTTATGAACACTCTGAGAGATAAAAAAAAGAAAACAAAACTGTTCTGGTGCGCTAAGAATAGAGGAAAGCAAAGACTGAGGTACGTTCCAAATTTTAGTTTCAGTTGCAGTTGTTCAATCTCCTAGTTTCAGCATGAGGATGAATTTGTAACTAACAAGTGGTATCTTAGCATAACATCTAACTGCGTGAGGTAGCTCTAACGGAATATATGAACAGAAGACGAAAACAATGTCAAGCTTCATTTGTTAGCATTTCGTGTTCAGTAGCCCTTATTTTCTGTAACCAAAGTTCAGAAGGGTGATCAAAAATCTTATTGGGTGATGATGAATCTGCTACATAGCTAACACACCTAATTAGCGTATCAACACTTGGGGAAATCCAAAAGAAACAAATTAGTGAACCAGTAGACGAACGGAAAGGAGAACATCAGTTTTACATTCCAGTTTCATGATGCTGTTTTGTTCCAGTTAGTAATTGAAATGTCTCAGTGGTTTTGTCTAGTGGCCTTGACCCTGTTTTTGAAGATTAAAGCTATGCTAAGACGATAACCAATACTAGGAAACTAAGGCAAGTTGGGGAGAGTTGAGAATCAGAGGGTATACAAGAAGAGAAATCAGGTAGGAGAAAGCTTATTAGTTCCACAGTTTCAGTTTTCTTGGGTTTTCATGTGTAGGAGTTTCTGTGCGATTAATACAGGGGTTACATGAGTGTTGTATTGGACTGCTTCCGAGTCTAAATATAGCTTCAACACATGGTTAAATAAGTGAGTACCTAGGGGGAGTTGAAGGTCAGGTTAAGCAACAGAAAAACAATGATAGAAGTAAAGCCATAGCAGTAATTTTCTGTTTCAGTTGTACAGATCTTGTGTAAAGCAGTCTTGGAGGGGAAGACCTTATTGCTTTGGGCTAGACTAGAGTTTTAAAATATTAAAAGCATCAAACTAAAAAAGATAAATAACTTGAGGAGGAGGAATTTAAAGGCGATTCATGAATAAAAAGAAAGATAGAAAGAGAAGAGGCCAGCTTTGAGTTGCAGTTTTAGTTTTTGCTGCCAGCTGAGTATTAGGATGTTTCAGTAGCTATTTCAGATTTGTCTTGGGTCTGTCTTAAGAAGGAACCATATTAAGAATCCTAACTAAGTGATTCAACAAGCTGAGGGAAAACTAGGTGGTAGATTAGACAGCAGAAACAAAGCAACAGAAAAGAAATGAAAGTAAAGCCTTACAGATTTTCTGTTTCAGTTCAGATTTCTGTAAAGTAGTTATGAAAGATAATGTCATGGTTGTGTTGGGCTTGACTGAGGTGAAAACTATATTAGGAAACCTAATTAAGGGGCTAAACCATCTGGGGGAAATAGAAACTAGATCGATGAACAAAGGGAAAGACAGAAGGGAAACTATACCAACCTCATGTTCAGTTTTCTTCGGTTTTGTCCAGTCTCTGAAGTTTCCTGTTTTAGTAAAGGTAAGTTTCAGTAGCATCATCAATATTGTTGTGTGACGGTAATGAGTTAAAACTTTGATCAACAACTAACTAAGTAACTAGACAATGAAAGGGAAATCAGACTGGAAAGCAGAGAAAGAAAGCTATAGAAGATGACAGGTTAGTTCCAGATTTCAAATTCTTTAGTCTGTCTAGTTTCAGTGTTAGGTTGTAGCAGTAACATAAACCCATTTATTGTGGGTTGCCCTTGGTTTAGAGACTTGATAGAGCCTTGAACTAACTGAGCCAGCAGTTGGGAAATTGATAATCAGGTTTGTAACACCCCAACCGTTAATCTCGTCATTACCTCTTAAACCGTTACTAAATACTCCTACTCACGCAGCGGAACTCTAATTACAACGAGGGGTGAAACAACGCCAATAGCCACCCATATGGCTAACCAGGCCTTCCTTACATACCGTAACGGTCTGATGAACTGGATCAACTGAGTACTTCATACAAATACAATAATCATTTCACTTCTTTACTATACCGAGTCTACAATATACGGATGCCGATAACATACTCGGACTTACACCTCATTCAAAT
This sequence comes from Limonium bicolor, assembly GCA_023374045.1. Lineage (NCBI taxonomy): Eukaryota > Viridiplantae > Streptophyta > Magnoliopsida > Caryophyllales > Plumbaginaceae > Limonium > Limonium bicolor. The sequence goes on from CM041776.1 coordinate 359,450,556, forward strand.
GCATAAGTAATTACGATCTAGCTACCCACACTTCATAACTGTCCCCGTCCTACTCTCTCGAACGGTGGTCAGCTTCAAGTACCTGCACACTAAAAACGTTCCCCCTAGGGGGTAGCTTACGTTGAATATGAAATTCGCATATACCGCGTGCTAACCGCGGTACGCCGACTACTTTGGGTCGGATATACATGGAGTTCATTTTAATCAAACAACATGCATCTTGGCAATACATTATATATGTATATTACACAAGGAATCTACATCCAATCACGGAAACGATTCCTAACTAACATAACAAGGTTGTTAGTGGTAACTGGTTACTCTTAGGCCTTGAGGGTTATTCCTCACTATGCCTTGTTTACTTATTCAATACCTCACCCGCTCTCTCGGGTTACTCTTTCATAACCACACCCATTCTCTTGGGCTACTCGTACTATATTCACCCACACTCTCGGGTTACTTATTCTCATTATCTCACCCATACTCTTGGGTTATTTACACTCATTATCTCACCCACACTCTTGGGTTATTTATACTCAAGCCTTGTAGATTTCTCGAGACACTACAGGTCTCCTACGTCACGCTTGTTACTCTTAATACATACTTAGGCCAAAACTCATGGCTCTCAGCATAGTTTACTTCCCCGGTTTTCGACCCTACTCTGGTCTAGCATGGTGGGAAGGTTCAAATAGCTCACGAACTCTCTCTTAGTCCTGTCTCTTTTACTTGGCCCGACTACTCTCGGACTGCGTACATTCCATATACTCCTCTCTCGGAGTTATAATAACATTATGTATATTAGTCTAGGAGCATCACTCTCGATGCTTCTAATGACCTTGGGAACATTACTTAAGTTTGGTTAATCTTAGGTTTTAAGAGTTACCCATATATTTACTTTACTCATACTTTCGGTTACTTGCATATACCAGGTAAAATCCTCATATAGGAGGTCGACCATGTCTCAAGGGAGCTACTAATCCCTCAGGTCTCTTTTACCCTCATCGCTAGTTCACATCTTCGAACTATCTTAAATCCTCTCGAAGGAGGTTCACTTATCTTTCTACTCTCATTTGTTTCGTGGATTGTTTCAAAGTGGTTTTCTAACCATTATCGGGTATTTACTCAACCCGTACATCTCCTCGCATTCTAGGGAGTTCATATGTTTGCGTTATCGTTATACTTTAATCGATAGGTTGTGTGTGTTTGCATAGTACCATTGTTCATGAGACTACCCGATCTACGGGTTTTTAGTCAAACACTACTCTCTATGAGTCGGTCTATGCACTATGTTAGACCACACCGGCATATAAGTATGTTAGCTCACACAACATACAATAGGACATGCATAATCAAACAAGGGATTATTTTCATGCTTTAATCTTGATTAAGCCGGCACACAAACACACAAATCAGTGTAACTCGGTTAGCATACGGGGCATGAGAAAATCATACCTTTCATCGGGGTTTTTACTTTTACCGTGTCATCTCACCATGCTCGGGTCACGCACGATTCTCTGATAATGTTTCAAACATTATTATTAATACTAAGCTCATACGGTACATAATAAAATGCTACTCCCGTACTTACCCTGTTATCCCGTTATCTCGGTTTTACTTTTGTTAATTTGAGTTCTTACTTCACACCCACTTCTAACACTTTCTAACACTTCTTAGGGCCTTACATGTCACCAAACAAGGCCTTAACATCTTATAACATCATTAACATTCAAACCCCCATCATTTACAACCTTTAAAATACTCTCTGTAGATTTCTGGGGGTGGTCCGGGACTTGGTCCATACCCTAAGTCCCGGACCAATCACAAAGCTAACTCTCGGCCAAAAATAATGTATGGTCCGGGACCTTGTACCTAGGCCAAGTCCCGGACCAATGTGGTTGTTGATTCTCGGCCTAAATTCTATATATGGTCCGGGACTTGGGCATGGAGTTAAGTCCCGGACCAAACAAGCAGAGAAGTCTCGGGGGTAAATTCAGGGGTGGTCCGGGACTTGGTCCTGGACCTAAGTCCCGGACCCTGCTACAGATTTTGCAATTTCAGCACTTTCCAATTCTGTTACAGGTTATCTCTTAGCCCATTGATCAACCTATCTTCACCAACTAAAATCCACATGTTTTAGAACTTATTACTCTACTTAATCACCTTAAACCAAGCACCAAGTTCACTCACCAATTCTAATTATTTTCACTCAAAAATTCACTTACACTTTCATAACTTGTTTTCTTGTTTTCTAATACTCTTGTAACAGATTTTGGTGTTGCCTCCCACCATTCAATACTTCATTCACTAATGCCATTACCAGCACCCAAATGACATTATCTTCACTGCTAACACACTCTACTTCTTGGTTTGGTTTTCAAACCATTAATCACTCACCTAACACTTCTTAAACCAACTATTTTCTTCCTTATAATGAAACACTCAAGTCCATAATCTCCTAAACAAATTTTGACAGCACTTGGCTACTTTCTTAGCATTCTCCCCACAATTAAATCAGCTCACAACACTTCTTCAGCCCTGTTTGGTTTAGACATCAAAATCCCACTTATTCACACATGTATGTTAGCTTAACTTCTAGGTTTATTTTTCACACTTAAACACATTAATACATTCTGTTTCAAACTACAATATTGCAGTACCAAGGACACACAAGCCCAAAGTTATTCATTCAATACCCACATCAAGTTCGCAAAGAACTAAACCAATACAAGGTAAGCTCTTTACCTTGTTTCACTTTCAGTTTTCACTCCTCTTCTTCCTCTTTCTCTTCTTCTCTCTTTCTCTTCTTGTTTTCCACACCACACAAGGCTATTGATTGCCAACTACAATCACCGCCCATCACACACATTCATCAATCAATTTATTTTTCCTCCACAAACCTAATATATATATTAAGTGCTAGTTTTCAAAGTTTAATCTAGATTTTACCTTAGAGAAACCAAATGGATGGCTTGGCAATCAGTTGGAGAGGTTTCCAACACCCCACAAAAACATATGGTCTCGGCTGAAATGAGAGGAATTTTCCAACGTGAGGAAAAAGTCTCACAAATGGTAGAATAGGCTTGAAATGGTATAAATACTCACTTATATATACCTTAAGGCACTCAGGAAGAGAAGAAGGGTTGAAATCTACTCTTCAAGCTCCAAAAGCTCCCACGTCCATGGAGATGAAAATGGAGGAATCGAAACTTTGATGGGTAGAGATCGAAGCTCTCACCGAGACGAGTTCAACGGTACCAATTTCGTGTGATTCGGTGGAGGAATGAGCAAGTTAATGGTGATACAAGGAGAGGGTTTGGGTGCTGTTCGGTCTCGCGATTTACAGAGGAGGAAGAGAGTTTCAAAATGCTGGGGCGAATCGTGAATGAAGAAGAAGGTGAGAAGGTGAGCTCTTTTATTTTACTTTTTACTTTATACTATTTACTTTACTTATTTATTTATTTGTCATGTTATTACTTAATAGCTAGCAAGCTATTAATGGGTGTACACTTATTAATTAAAACCGGCCCACATTAATTAATAGCCCGGGTCGTTTTTTGTCTTTTCGAATTAAACGCGTTTCGTCTCCCGGTTTCGTCACTATTCACTTACCGGGTCCGTTTTCCGGAATTTTCTCGCTTAATTAATTTTAATGGTTATTAAGCTTCCATTAATACTTAATTATAGCTATTTAATCAACTATAATTTTTACGGGTCCGTTTGACCACTTAAAGTTGCGTTTTCGGGTTTTCTCGAAAAACGTGCTTTTATGCTTATTTAGCGTTTTAATCCATTATTTGGATCCGTTTTCTTCGGGAATCATTCCCGTATACTTATTAGGCCTAACTAAGCCTTAGGAATCCATCTCGGACCCTCTCGAGATCATATATCTCATATACTCATTTAACGCGCATTTTAGCGTTTTTCGCTTTTCAAGCGTTTTCTCTTTTCTTTTGGTTTTATTTTCTTTACCAATACACTTTAGGCACCATTAGGCTTTTAATAATCATATTAGAGTAATTTAATCACCATTTTTAGGTCCGGGGTATTAAAAGGTTAAAGGATGAAAGTAAAAACAGATGAGAAATATCAGTTCTGTATTTCCAGTTTTGCAGTTTTTGTATTTTATCAGTTTCTGATTCTAGGATTTCAGGTTGTTTAAGAAGTTTCGGTGGCTCTAACTTAGTGCCTTGGGGTGTTTAGAATTAAAGCGGTAACTAATGCATAACCAAGTAGTCAAACAAGTGGGGGAAAACAGAAGATAGATTCATAACAGAGAAGAAAAAAAAAAGTTATCAGTTTCCAGTTTCAGGTTGGATGAGTTAAGTGTTTCAATTTTCTTTTTTCTTTTGTTGCAGTTCAGTTTAGCTTAGTACTGAGGGGTTTGAGGGAGTTGAGGTGAGTTTATAATGAATCTATACACCTCTAATATGCCTTAGAAGGTTTATATACTTGATGGGAAAGAATCAAACAGCAGTAGAGTTAGCTAGATACAAGTGCCAAGAAGTAATACTTAGATTGTTGTTTCAGATTTTATTAAAGGTATAGCTTCTGTATAACTGATTGCATGGGGGTCATAAGAGTGATAGTCGATTGATAATGAACCCAACACCTTCCTAATGTATCTAACTAAACTTAGGGAACATCTTGGGAAGTTTAGACACCCCTAGATACATTAAAAAGCATGGTAATATAAGGTTATGTACTAAAACCTTGTTTCAGTTTTGAAACACTTAAGCTTCTGTATAAAGGAGTTCTAACAATAATTGGGGAGAGTTATTGGGTAAATAATGAGCTTAAAACATAGCTATTTAGCCAAGGAAAGAATACACTTTAGGTAAGTTAAATCCACCCAAGGAAAACTTGTTACAAACTAGCACTTTGAATACTCTAAAACGATAGCTAGAGGAAAGGACTTAGTTAACGTGTGAGTTGACTATGTGAATGTCCTAGGAGTAAGATAAGCCTAGGATTAATACTTGGGAAGTTCTAAGGGTTAATATAAACTAAGCACTTAACAACATACCTAGGGAACAACACCCGTTAATAAGTGTCGTCACATGAAATCATGAACTGACACGTTACTTTTAATCAACACTAGGGCCGTAACGAACGCTACTCGGGACCCCGTGCGTGAGACGACACGTGCTTCTGGAAAAGGTATGGACATGTGTGGTTCGTATGTTTCCATGTTACACGGCTTGTGTGCTGTGTGCCTTGTTTGACTAAGACCACAAGACTAATGCATGAAATCGGATGTTTGTTTTTACCGTGCTTATGTGTCTGTTGTGAACTTGTGCAAAGCATGTGAATGGATTGCTTATTTTCCTTGCTTACCCGCTTGCTATTATTGTGCATATTGCTTGCGCGCGCACAGTAGTGTAGTCCCTTCTCGTTGATGAAACCTTGAGATGAAATACAACGAACTACGTGAACGAAACAGAGGAAATTTATAAAGGGAAACTCCTCTTAAACTATAGAGGACTTCTAATGATACCCACTATGGTCGAACTTATAATGATAATGAAAGGTAAAAATACCTATTGGTGGAACACATCCCGAAGTCTAGAGATGACCCCGCTTCCTCGATGCACGACACCGGGAATGGAGGATTGGCTATGAGAAGAAGTTCTTCAACTCGTGGTGATAAGAGAATTCACAAATAACCCTTAAAGAAACAAGGAAAGATTAGCACCTACATGAGATGGTCACGGGATCCAAACTATATCCCCAGACCTGGTGCAAGGAAAGAGGAAGGAAATACACTTTAAGGGAACAAGAGAAAAAATGAAAAACACAACGCTCGAATGATCCCATAGTGAGGATCATGGGTATAACATACCTATGCACACGTCTTATTACTTACATGAATGGTTGTGGCTATACTAGCAGCTCGTTGTGCTTGGATGCGTGTTTGATGTGCTATGATGCCAGCATGTTGTGCTTGGTTGTTGTTGCTAATGTGATACTACCTTTAAGTGTGTATGATACTATGATGTACTGTAGTGTTTTTACGGCTTTATTATAGCATGTAAATTGACTTAATAATATTCGACCAAGTAGTCGTGTGGCCCGGCAACATACGGGCTACACACGTTCATACTCAGCGTAGTTTGCTGAGTCCTTCCCAAACCAATTTTTTTTTTACAGGTATTATGCCGGACAATAACGGAGCGTAGGCGGGATGGCTACCAATGGGGGTAGTCCATCAGGGCATAACGTTTGAGGATGTGGCTATATGTTTAATGTACCCGAGATGTAATTTTCAGTTTATAATTTGGAAATTCGTTGTAGACACTCGATATTTGAAATTGTATCTTATATTGTATATGAGTTTTGGTGAGGGCTGTTTCCAGTCATGCAGACCGTAACTTGATGTTGGTAGAAGTGGTAATGTCAACCACGTGGATGGTTGGCGTCTGTAGCACCCGGATGGAGTTTATACCGCTGCAACGTTAACTTATGATATTGCCAGGCGCTTCATTTAACCTATGGATGTTTTATTCGGGGGTACTGAAAGTGGTATCAGAGCGTAGTTGCGCTCTGATGGCTGGAACAGAGAAGTACCGAGCATAGAGAAACCTGAATTCGGGGAAATCGGGTTAAGGGTTAGTATGTGAGGCGCGATAGTTAGGATTCTTCCCCAGTAATTACTGGATACCTAACAGACACCTACACCCAACCCCTACGTCCCAAGAGTGCATTTCAAATCATAGAAAAAAAACGCTGGAGAGGTAGAAAGCCTCCTCGTACTCGGGGAAAACCGATCTGGCATCTATTTAATGTTATACAATCAACCCGAGGAGAAGACTATACTATACAATCGACGTTGCCAAAAGGATAATACCCGTAGAGGGACCAATTTTAGCGACAACTTGGGTCGACATGCTTAGCAGTCGATAGGACCAACCACACAAGCAAAGAGGACCGAAATACCCTAAAATACATGAAATAAATGAAGCTAAAATAAGCAATTAATTAAGCCAAGGATGGGATTGAGATAAATTCTACAATTCGAACACTTGAAGGGTAATTTTAGAAAACCCCTCGTAAAACCATGAAATGAGAGGATATTGTTCGAGACAAAATTACACCATAAAATTGGTACAATCTATAATGCTAAATAAAGCATGACACAATTTTACACACTAAAGTATAATATTACGGAATTCAATTAATTCCCTACCCCAACACAACGCAACAGATAAGAAAAATGGCAATGAATCCGCCACTATGTTCAAACATCTATCGAATATTTTGTTCAAGGAGACAAAATAAAAGGAGATGTGGGCCATAGAGAATTAAGTTCCGATTATGGAGGAACAAGTTCCGAAAGAGGAACTGTTAAAAACAACCGCAAGCAATACAACGGTAACTGTGGAATTCAATGTTATAAAAAGATAAACCCTTTGGATCATATGTATATCATTAACTATGGTGATAAAAGAAGTGACCACACCTGCAACGTTATTTCGCATAGCATTCAATGCTCAAGCACTAACGATATATGATAGTATTACTTAACCATTTGGTATTGTACCATATATTACATACCACGTTATTCATTTTAATAAACCATACTTTAAATTACACTGTATGACTTGTAGTATATATATCTGTACACTAATGTCATAACACTTGTCAATTACAATTTCATGATATTAAAACCATATCGTATATACTTATATATATATACATATATTCTAGGTTTTACACATATATTTATATATGCAATTTCTATTGGATTTAATCATATAATACATATTTGCACGTATTGTGACAGTATTATTCTTAAACTCCCATTCAAGGTATAAGTTGGTCAACCTGACCTCTTGGTCAAATTAGTTGACTTAGTCAAGCATGTTGACTTGACTAGTTTATCCAAGTACTTTAGTTTACGACATTCATCATAATATACGGTATTAAATAATGCATGTACTTTGCAATATGCTACCCTTGATTGTATAATTTACAGTTTATCAACTCTATTCACTTATAACACCCATCATTTTATATTGTATGGTCCTCAACCATATTTTATACATATTTTCCTACAAGTATTAGTCACGCCTTTATGCACGTACAATATATATAACTTATAAAACTCCCTTTATTTGATGTTACATTTCATTATTTTATGTAAGGCGATTATTCTCACTAGTTGTAATATATTATGCAAACTTATATTGAGATTCCTATCTTGATATCGTATAACATTTGTATAATACCATAATAAACTTTTAAAGTTTATTCATTATACTCATTATTTTGTAAGATCATTTATTCATTATTATCACATTTGTTTTATGTGAATAGTCTTACTTATACACGTATTATATCCACTTTAAATACCAACTGTATATGTGGAAGTATATATATATATATATACTCTTCTTACTTCAAATGTTTGTCAAGGTTAAAGTTACTTAGCCAAGCAATTTCCAACCTTATGATTCAAATTCAATTATACAATATCGTATAATTTAATTTCTCCTATTTAGTATCACAACCATTAAAAAAAAGAAGAGAAGAAGGCAATTACCGAATATAAATCTTGGATTAAGATATAAGTAGTGATAAGAAAATATCACTCATAAAAAGGACAATGACGTGGGCTTTACTATCCTAAATAACGGTAATACGGTTCTCCAATACAAATATATTCGAACATGCGATGTCCTAGGTAAATTCTAGGCAAGAAGATTAAGAGAACCTAATCATATGAGGAGATATAAATACGGTGCGGATGGATCACCTATATCCATACTATATCTATGAATACGGTGCGATGGATCACCTATATCCATATTTATGAATACGGTGCGGATGGATCACCTATATCCATATCTATGAATACGGTGCGGATGGATCACCTATATCCATACTATATCTATGAATACGGTGCGGATGGATCACCTATATCCATATCTATGAATACGGTGCGGATGGATCACCTATATCCATATTTATGAATACGGTGCGGATGGATCACCTATATCCATATCTATAAATACGGTGCGGATGGATCACCTATATCCATACTATATCTATGAATACGGTGCGGATGGATCACCTATATCCATATCTATGAATACGGTGCGGATGGATCACCTATATCCACATCTATAAATACAGTGCGGATGGATCACCTATATCCATACTATATCTATGAATACGGTGCGGATGGATCACCTATATCCATACTATATCTATGAACACGGTGCGGATGGATCACCTATATCCATACTACATCCCCCTATATGAGAACTTGGAATGAAAAGAACTCATAATATCTGAAGGATACGAATGTATGTACCAATATACCATTTAACTAATGGAAACAACCATGTGTGCATATATAAGACAAAAGGGTACTATAACACATAAGTATACAAATATTATGGATACAAGAATGAGTGAATGTATATATGTGCACATTTAGATATACATAGTTGGAAAAATTAAATTGGTTGATTGTTTGTTGGACGTGCGAGGTTGAACTTAACCCTGGTCAGGTCAAGTGATACTGAGCACAAATTGGGGTGGAAGGATAGTCCAACACTTACGCTGACCACGTAAGGGTTGGATAACTCTCGAAACCCCCTACAAGTGGACACATAAACTCCAAATAGTTGTGAAATTTTATAAGTTTGAATTAGTAAAGGGTAAAAGAAGCGGTGTTGATACTAGATGATACGATCATACGAACACATGGGTACATGATTTCAAAATTTGAGATTCCCAATATGGGAAGACTTAAAATGATGTGATGTTACTAGCAACCTAATGGTTACTACATAAAATATATACTATCGCAATCAAATACAATATGTAACTGGTAGTATTCAATTATCTTAGTTCCTGGCGGAACATAAGAACAAGGATGATGATAAGGAAACTAAATATCCTATGTTACACATAATTACGAACGGTAATACAAACTAAACATGTCGTTGTAACAATGCCACATTTGTAACATTCAAATACCAAGAACTAAATCGTTACTATAGAGCATACATAAATTAAAGCCAAAAGGGTCAGCCAGAAAGAACAATTCAAATCCTCAAAACCACACAAAAGGCATGAACTTTCGACCTCCAGAGTAAATGGATAGACCAGATACAACCCACCGAGATTGTGTATAAATTAAAATACCCCTTGACAGTACAGTGGCTTTTACTCTTATACAAGAAAGGCACTGTGAGGGAAACCTAAACCTGAACGAAATCAGAGTCGCACAGCAGAAGCTGGTGGACCGTATCTCACATTTTCCGGTTGATAGATCGGTATGGATACTGATAAGAATCCTGGAGACATAAACTAAGCCATTAACATAGTCAAGACGTTTGATGAGAATATATTGTGGGTTACATTGCATAGGAACTAGAATGCTCAATGAGAATTAACCATCTTGAACCAGGGCTCTAGGAGGGTATAATAGGGATTACGTGGGCGTAATCCATTTTTAAGGGGGGTAGGCGCGTTGCGCGTCTACTGGGTAATTACTCATTTTATGGTGTTGTTTTGGTTGCTATGTTTGTGAACTGTGTGTGGGTTGGTTTGAATGCATGGAAGTCATGAATGAATGACTTGTTCACCTGGTTGATATGAGTGTAGTACATAAATATTATTGGTACATCGAAATATTGATAACTGGGTGAAGCCACAAATGTGGGTAGTGCTTATAAGCACAAATGTTGAAATAGAACTGTGGTACTTGCGGGACATGATCCCTTGGTTAGAGAGAACGTATTCAGGACTTAATCTTTGCATTGTGTGTTCCTACAGCCACATGTTGGTGTGTGTATGAGATTGTGTGTATGAGATTGTTATGTGTGTATGTACGCTCGGTTATGAATGAATGTTGTGTGCCTCTATGAAAACTTGGGTGAAGCCACTAAGGTGGCACAGTGCGTATAAACAATGAGAATTATAATATATGAGACTTAATCCTTTGGTTATCACGAATGAATGCGGGACTTGATCCCTAGGATTAACAGGAATGGAAAACATCAGTTAAGGAAGTAACAACTTCGGGACGAAGTTCCTTTAAGGGAGGTAGGCTGAAATACCCCGAACAAATTAACAGTCCAAATTCGTGAAGGTTAAATTTAATTATGAGTAACCTTTATGATCATACAACTAAAACGCGATGGTATTATCCAAAAATAACACGTTATATAAGTCAGACATAAAACCACATGTGAACAATTAAATTTAGTGTATACGTGTCCGGAAGCGTGATGACGTTACATAATAATATAGTCATGTACTTATACATGTACGTAACGTTACGATATTGTAACGTTGTAATAAGTAATAATAACGTCATGTGACTTCGTAACAAAAAAAATATATAATAACACGATATAATATATAGTCTTACATATAAATATAAATAGACATGTGCATAGCTTATACAAAAAAAAAAGAAGAAAAAAAAAGGAGCAAATACGCTCCCATTGAGGTTTGAACCCCGTACCTTTCGTACCTATCCTGAACGTCTTAACCAGTTGAGCTATGCTCATATTCAATAACAACCTGCACCTCTAGACATATGAACCTACCCAAGTGACTAATAAAAAAAAAACATTACAACACTACCTTCATTTCGGAACAGGCGCACCTTATCGGTCTGCTCATTACCATTATGCCAGATCAGTCAGGTGCTTCTCATTCCAATCCCACTATCTGCTTCTCATCAGTTCCAAAGACCACTCCTTCTTTCTCCTCATCTCTCGCGGCGCGGCACACTGGGAAAACGGGATGCATGTTGCAGCTTCCCTGCATCAGTGATAAACATTCTCTATACCAAGTCTCGAACCAGCGACTAACCCAACCAAGATACCGCAGCTTTCCATGCATTTAAACAACCTGGCACAAACTTCCTTGTCCAGTCCCATACTTCCTTGTTTCTTGCCCCGGGAGTGTAACCCCACTCTTCCTCTCTGTTCACACTGGCCAGCAATAACAGCACCGGAAGTACCGTTGTTTCCTTGCCTTTCCATGGTAACGCCTCTGCACTACTGCGCTATTTTTCTTTCCTCTTCAAACCCCCGCCAGAGAACAACCAGAGCGGTGACAGCAAGCATTGCTCTTCCTCTGCATGAAACCAACCCAAGAAGCAAACCAGGAACGTCAACCTTTTTTGTAACACCCCAACTCAATCCAATTGTGGTCTCGCAACTTAACAGCATATATATATACATGTCACAGCGGAATTCTTTACAATCCAGGACCTTGCCACGGTCTGACTACAGAATATACCGAACATTAGTACAACAATCTTAACCATTTACATATCCTTCTTACAACCCCCTCACATCCTATACATCTTACTAACTCAAATTGCCATACGAGTGTACATGCACAACTCGTAGGCCACTCTTAACCCTTAACACTAGTATCCTCTTCTTACTCTCGTGACGGCCGCTTCCTGATTACCTGTGTAGTAAAAACAGCCCCCAAAGGGGGTCAGCACGAATGCTAGTACGATCCCCTCATGGCCCCCAAGCTAACGTGGCTACGACGACTAATTGTCGATAGCATGGAGGTTGATTAGATGCACAATATAATAGTAAGTGCAGTAAACAACAACTCAGATATGAACAATCAAGTTCACACACAATGAACGACTTAAATGCGTTCCCTTAATTGGAGAGTTAATTATTTAACTCCTTAAGTAATGTTCCCTCTTAATCTTAGTCCAACCTTATCTCACCTCAATCTTAGTCTTATCTTAATCTTAGAAACAACCATCCTTTAATAAGGAATGGATGTCACTTATCTTAATCTTAGTTATACGAACCATCCTTTAAAGAGGAATGGTTGCACTCATCTTAACCTTACTTAATCTTAATCTTAACAATACAAATCTCCTTTAAAAGGAATGATTGTAACTTATCTTAACTTAACTTAATCTTAATCTTAACAATACAAATCATCCTTTAAAAGGAATGATTGTAACTTATCTTAATCTTAACTTAATCTTAATCTTAACATACAAATCATCCTTTAAAAAGGAATGATTGTAACTTATCTTAATCTTAACTTATTCTCAGAATACAAACGTTCCTGGAGGGGAATGGTTGTAGCCTAAGTCCAAACCTGGGATTTAGGTGATCCACCGCACCATCTTAATGCCACCTACCCTGGACGGGAATCCAGCGTAGCTGAGCCGGCACCGGCCCTAGGCTACAAGTCCGAAGACAAGTCCTTAAGCGGAGGGCGGATCTGATTCAGATACCGTCCCCCTTTTCCTTAGCATGCATGACCGGAGATCGGTCCCGGGTTTCCTCACTCAAGTTCCAGTTAGTAGTAGTCTCAAGACCATGTTTGTTGGTTAACCTCTTTCGTTCATATCGTCCTTATTAGGGGCGTTCCTCAGTCTCACTCAATTCCTTACTAAACATTGGTTAGTAAGTTCTCACGGTATGTTGTGTTAGTTTTCAAACATCACACACAACAATACAATAGATAATATATTCCGGTTGCATGCCTTATCTTGTTTAGTGAGCACACAAAAACAAATAGCACACAAGTCGAGGGACACCTCGTTAGCAAGCAGTCACAAGAGAACTGTACCGTTCACCGTTGGCTTCAGTTGCTTAATCTCTTCTGGAGTCCAATTTCCAAGTCCTAAACATTCATTCAGTTTTAGGTTGTTAATCACTTAACTCAATTCAACTTACTTATCTTACTTAACTTACTTAACCCTTAATGACTCCAACCTAACACCTCTTAAGTCTTACAACTTAGTCTTACAAACTTAATCTTAAACTTTTAAGTTTATTCTTAACTTAATCCTTAGGTCTTTATACCTCTAATCATCATTGCCCCATTAATGGGGTACCATTAATACCACTAAACTCTCTTAGGGTTTCCTTTTTTTTTTTATGGTCCGACCGACCCACCGACCGACCCACCCCCTGGGTAGGTCGGCTGCAGAAACATCCAACTTCACAGTTTCAGCCCGACCGACCCAGACTGGGGTCGGTCCCCATGGGTAGGTCGCTGCAGAAACTTCCCATACATTGTCAAACTTTCTCCAAATTTTTCCGCAGCCTCCTAATGTGTTCTAACATCATTGGCACATCAAACCTACCTTATAACCTCCACCAAACTCATTAAAACAACTTCCAATATCTTCTCAAACTTTTACTCAATTCTTACAAGAAATTCCTAACACTTGTCACTCAATTCCTTATATTTCTAACATGTACATTTTGCCTAAAACTTCAACTAACCAAAGTGTTTCTTCTACCCATATAATCCTTCTTAACATCATTGCACTCTTTCTTGCTTGTTAACCTTCCAAGGTTATCTTGCATGTCCATGCACAATTTCTCTTCTTTTCACTTGTTACTCATCACTCTTAAACTCTAAGCTTGCTTATACATTTCTTCCATTATCTTAATACCTTGACATGTTCTTCATTTACCTTAACCATGCACCCACCCTCCTTAGACATTTCCACTTCTCTTATGCAACTACTCACCATTCTCATGATCATACCCTCTTATACGTTTCTTTAGTCATTTTCCTGATGACTTACAACAGCCTCCTTCCATTTTCACTTCCATCACCAAGTCTTCACATTACCATTCAACTAAACCTTACTAATCCACCCCTAACATCACCACCTCTTACAAACTTCCCGAACTCTCATTGTTCTTCTCTTAGTTCATACCTAAATCATCTCAAAGCATATACATCATTTCCTTAAAACTTATGCACAAGTCTTACATTCCTCATATCATGATTTTGGTGTGTTTAATACACTCACCCTCCTCTAATTCCTCCTAGACATCTCTAGGTCATTCTAAACCTCAAGAAACTCCTTAGTTAACTCATTTCCACCCAATTTCTTTTCATGCTCCCTAGTAAACCCTAGGGCATATAGCTTACAACCTCACCTAAACACTTATTTTCTACTCAAATTCGCCATAGCTCCTCTAGTATATTATCATGCCCAAACACCTTATTTTTCCTCATTCAACCATCTCACACATCAAGTTCTTCTCATCATATCTATCTCATCACCCAAACCAACTCATTCACAACAACTCAATATATTGCAATAATCTTAAATTACATAGCACTAAGGCTCTTAAATGACATGGCTCTTAGGCCCTTAAATGACTTAAACTTAAACCTGAATTTCCACATATAAAAGCTTTCAAACCTGCAAATACACCCACCAATCTCATAGTAGTTATAATGTTCTTAAAACTCATCTTTAACTTATATTACTAACTCATTCCCATTGGCTCCTTAGTCACAGTTCACAAGCTTATTTAAGTTCTTTTTCTTGTTATATAACCCAATAACAATGTAAGCTCTAAGCCACATTGGTAATCCACTTAAACTCATCCCTTAAAACTTAAACCACCATTAGGTAAGCATTTTACCTTGTTTTCTCAAGCTTATCTTAACTTCCTCCTTAGACCTTCTTCTTGCATGAATCTCGGCCACCACTTAAATTCCCCTGCCAATGTTCTAATCAATATTCAATGACTCATATAGTACTAAACAATACACTAACCTCAAGGAATAAAAACCTAGGTTAGAATGTGTTCTAAGGCATAAAAGTGGATGATTACCTTTGAAGTCTCAAGGTAGACTTGGCATTGAATGAAATAGGACCTCCACTAGTCCTTGGTGAAAATCAAGCTAGAACAGGCATAAAAACATAGCCCATGAGAAGAATTTTCGGCCATATAAGGAAGATGATGGAAACTTGGTTTTTCTTACATTTTCTTTACCTTAAGAGAATGGAGAAGCTAATGAGCTCTTCAAACTTGATTTCCTCCATCAATGGAGTTTTCTCATGGCACCAAACTTGAGCTTTGCAAGATTTGAAAAGATAGAAAGCTAGAGCTTGAGCTAACTAAGAATAATATGTGTTTAGTTTTTGATTTGGAGCTAAAATGAGCAAGCTATGGACAAAGCAAGATGAAGCAACAATGGAGCTTCTCTTACGTGAATGGAGAAGAAGGAAGTGAAGAAACCGTGTGAAGAGAGGAATGAAGAGAGAAAGAAGAAAGGTAAGCTAATATAAGATATTTGCTTTAATAAAGCAAATAGTACTCTTTTACTTATCTCTTCTTTTCTTCCTTATTTGATAAAGTCTATGGTGACTCACCCTTAGAAAACCGGCCCCCATTATAACAGATATTTATGGTCTTGTTTGACCAAATAATTGACTTAAGTTGATTAAAACTTAAGCTAGTCACTATTTGGCACTATTCACTAATCAGTGCACATATTTCTGAAATTTTTGATTTCCCATTGATTTAGACCTCCTAATGTGATACTAATTAGTACACATGTTGATTAAAGAGTAATGATGGACATTTAGCCACTCAAAACTCAATTCTAAGACAATTTCTCAAAAATGTGCTTTAAGACTTCTTAAAGCACATTTTGTGTTTTAACTTGTTTTCAAGCTTGGTTTTCTTCTAATTGATTTAAAATGACCATTAGAATATTACTAAGGTCTTACATGATTTGGGTACTCACCCAAGTCCCTCCAAGCTTAGAGCACATTTTTGCCCTAATTGCCTTAAGGCATTTTCTTGTGTTTCCTTGGTTTAAATTGTCTACCAATCTTTCTAAGGCATATTTAGCCTTACTACATCATGATTTGATGTTTACTTAGCATACTTAGGTTTGGGGTATTTCAATCTACCCCCTTAAAAGAACTTTGTCCCCAAAGTTCCCATGCATCTTATCTTATTAGAGTACATGTCTTACCTCATTCCTTAGATCATATAGATCATACTTATGTATACTTAATCTCATTGGATCATTAGATCCGCCATATTATTATTCTTAAATATCACACAATATGCTTACGCATGTATAGCACCAAAATTCTTTTTGTTCCTTTTGATGATTAAAACATTCACATAACTTCCAACGTATTCTCCCATGTCACCGGTCCGTAGACAATGGCTCATTCGTCCTCGTCACCATGGGCCAGAATACAAAACACTCTGCTCTCCCCATGTCACCGGTCCGAAGACAAAGGCTCGTGCGTCCTCGACTTCATGGGCGAGACTCGTAAAAAGGTAATCCTTTTTACGAGGTCATGTGAGGAATAATTCCTCTAATTAAAAATACAAACAACTCCAATTTCATTTTATCCTAAGGCCTCTATCCTTAGTGTGATTTAATTGTGACCACTGGTAGAGAGTTTCAGGAATCATCCAACCCTGATGTGATCAGCATCAGTGTCGAACTATCCTTCCACTCCAATTTGTGTTCGGTTTCCCTTGATCCCTAGAAAATCAAGTTCCACCTCCCACGTCATTTTCAAACATCAGATAATTCACTCATATCCAATTTTTCTATCTTTTTAGTTCTTCTAATCATAATCAATACATCTCCAAGGGGTGGACTTAGTCCATCAAGCATTACCAATTCATCTCTTAGTAATTACCTCAAGACTTAAATTCCCACTAAGTTCTATAACTGTCCCATACCAATTCTCACCATCTTATATCTCATAGCATTATCTTATTCTTATCTCACACCTAGTCTCATATCGACTCAT
Source organism: Limonium bicolor (assembly GCA_023374045.1). Classification (NCBI taxonomy): domain Eukaryota; kingdom Viridiplantae; phylum Streptophyta; class Magnoliopsida; order Caryophyllales; family Plumbaginaceae; genus Limonium; species Limonium bicolor. Next base: position 359,468,110 of record CM041776.1, read on the forward strand.
ACCTCATATATTCCTTATTTCTTAAGTCGCCTTAATCCACTTAATCCTCTTCCTTAATTCTCTTAACTTGTACTCACACCGGAGTTAACAAGATAGGTACTTAATATGTATGGTATTCACATCTTCTGTGTGCAATAACCATAATTTATCTCAAAATGTTTATGTAAAACATATTCTCAAGTTATTTTGTGCTATGCACACCGTAGTTTATGTACTCAGTACACAAACATACGCTAAGCGGTTTTCGCTCTACCCCCCTTAAAATGGATTACGCCCACGTAATCAACATTATATCATCCTTGAACATAAGTTCCAGATGTCTAATTCTTACCAAGCATTCTAGCTTCCATGTCATCTATCTTGCTTATAATTCGATCAAAAATGACTTAGTCTCTGTATCGAGGATTCTTAACGGTACTTATACCATATTCTTAACTTAGTTTGGTCTAATCCCAAAGGTAGTGATCTGCTAGCTTCCGCTGCACCACTCTGATGTTCTTAGGCTTAACTGCTTCACTTATCTTTTTATGGCATTGTATATCCTTCTGCGTCTCTACAATTTAGGAATATTGGTCTCTCAATGGACACGTGTTATCTTTATATATACACGGCCTTGATGAGTTGTAGCTCGTCTATCCAGTCTCCCTGGAGATCTAATGTTCATACCCTTAGTGTTTTCTCGAATGTCTAAATCGTTCTCTCCAACTGACCTTTGGTCTGAGGATGATTCTTAGTCTGAAACTACTGTTTAGTGCATAATGCGCTTTACAGTCTTAATCCCTTACATCTTAAGACATATCCAATGTCTGTACTTAACAATCCATGCTCTTCGCACTTGATAGTCCTTAGTTATTTGTTCTCTGATTCCCTTGCGTTACTGGTTCAACTGAATTCTTCTCTTCAACTGTTTGTGGTAGTAGCTGCTCTTGTCTGATCTTGCGTCGTTGTCCGTGGTACGGAGTCGACTACCTCCCGTGTTCCTTACACCACTCGTCCACATGCATGGGGTACCTTACTGGTACATTACTACTTACCCAACTAACTCATAAATGAGCGTGTCAGGCCTGCAAGCCCCTGTGGGGCAGTCGTCCCACGTCTCGTTTTAGTAGACTCATAGTGTCCGTCACACGTTTAGCTATTGCTAATTATGAAGTATTCTGTTGTCGATCTCCTCTTTCATCGTTCCATAATAACATTTATTGTTCTTCTTGAAGTTAATCAAGGGAAGTCTATTTACTGTGTCCTTGGTTATGGTATGCTCCAGCTCCTTTCTGTATTCCGTACTGATTCGGTCTCTTAATAATTGAGGTCTCTTCCGTAGAGCCTCTTATCTTGTTTTCATATTTTCTCACTAGGAATGCACTTCCAGTTCCTTAAGGAATGGGTAGTGTGCTTCCTGTGAAGTCTTACCTCACCAGGTCCAGACTACTGGCATCACTGCTCAGTTCATCTATCATCTTATTTCCTTACTTATATTGGTCTTAACTCATAAATCTCATTGCCTCTGTGTCAATATTTGACGGCTCATACACAATGGTCGCTTATCGCACACCATGATTTAATCCCCTTATATAAATATTGTACTAACGACCATTGCTACCGTGGTAGTTGGCCCTTACCATGTTGCCCATTAATGGTGCAACCTCTTATTCACTTATTCTCATGTCTTACCTTATACTCAATCCCTTCTGGGTGTAAACACACTGGGAGTTCTCTCATTCCGGTGTATGGTGGTTGCTGTACCGCGTTGTAAAACAGTTGACTCTTAATTGAAGATATGTTCCAATCTCAGATTCGTAAGTAGGCTATTTCTTTCGCTTTCTTTCATCCTTATGATGTTATCTACCATGTAGTTTAACTGGTTACTGAAGAAGTCATCCACTGAACACAAGCTCTTTGAGCATTGATTAATTGACGTGCCATAATGTGCACACAATGTTTATCTCTGACCATACTATTCTTATCTGGGTGTTGGATATGGGTCTGTCTCTGCAGCCTTTCTTATTGCTCAAGTGTATCCAGTATGTTCTAAAGTAATCTCAAGTTTACAGTTTCCATTCTCTAACAAAGTCGTATTGCATCTCTAATAAGTGAAAGCCCTTTTGAGGGGTTTATTCCCACTCGTGGCCTCACAACAAGGAGAGGTATCCCCACCCTAAAAGGCATGGTTCGTTCTCCGCTCCTGTCCTTAGTATTATCTCAATATTCTCATTGGCACCCTTTCTTGGTAATGTTCTTCCCAATCTAAGTTATAGGTTTGGTAACCATTCATTTCTACGAATTGTAGTTCCTTCGTGGCTTAAACAAGCTCTCTTATAACTTACTGTGCCTCGGGCTCTGATGTGGTTAACATCCTTGGCTCGTAGGCTCTTAGTGCTTAATGTCTCAGTTCATTATTTGTACTCTTACTCATCTGTAGGTTATCCTCATAAACTTCTGGTCCCTTGGAACACCATCAATCATTAGGTTACATACTAAATGTAGTATCGGGTTTTATGGTAAGTTGTTACATCCTGCTTCCTGCTATGGAAGTTGTTCAGGTGATCTGAGGTTACTTAATGTCTTTGACAATACTGTCATTTTACTAGACTTATGTCTTTTGGCAATTAAGGATAAGTTCGTATTAGGCGTTTGCCTTACGGTGTCCAAGTTGGATATCATCCTGGCATCTTATACTTGCATCTCAACGCTTCGTTCAACTTCCGTTGACTACGCCACCCGTTGATGATCAATCATACTTGGGTGTTAATGAGTTAAACCAACAGTATTAACTGTCATTCTTCAGTTTGATCGGCTCGACTATGCCCACTCTGTGGGGTAGTCCTCTGAGCTTTCCTTTTTCCAGGGTTGTACGTCTTTAATCCTCAGTAGGTCGTAACTTACGTTTATTATCTTTTACCCTTGTTTTCTGGGTTTTCCAACATCTTCATTGAAGAATGTTTATTACTGGTATTCTTAGTGATCCATCTGGGAGTCTTATCCCATCCTTGTTGGAAGTCGTTCAGTCGACTGCCTTTATTGTATCTCTTGATACATTCCATGTATGTTGTTACTTAAGTAGTGCTTTTGCTCGAATTTTTGAGTGATCTCCTAGGTTCCTCCTTGAGATCCGGGTTTGGTGTTCTTACCACACTGTCTGTTGTTGTAGTGGGTTATACCGTTGTTAATATTTATATGGTTTAATACTTTGTCCAAGTTCCGCTCCCGGCTGACTGGTGTGTTACCTCATCTCATCATGGTCAGGCCGTCGGGCCTTTCCAAGGTCTTATTTTTCTGTTCTTATGGATTTACAATCCGGTATTAATATGTGTTACAACTGTAGCGTTCTCCTATTTCCCTGATGGCTTTTCGTGTGCTTAACCGTGGTAGCACTTGCTATGGCAAGTGCGCCATGCAGGATGGGTTATTGGTACAAGGTACATCGGTAGTGACCTTCCTTCTAATTTCCATGTAATTGGTAGTCCTCGGGACTCCTTCGATAATCTCTTATTTTGGATAACCGTCCATCCGGCAGTTTCCTTGTTGTTTGACAGTACTGTCATCTAATAGGGCGTTCCTCTTTCTGAGGGAACCCCTTAATATTTTCTTATGTCTTAATCCTCGCTCCTGTCTCCACACATTTTGTTGTGGTTACTCAGTAATGATTCTCCTTTAGGCACTACTTCGTAGCCCTATTTCGGTATACAATTTATATGAGTTCCTATCGTCGTCCGCATTATGTTGGCCAGGTTTGTAACCTTTTTCATTATATGGGGTTTGGAGTTCCCGTTTCTAACCGGACTTTCCAGTAATCTCAATCCTCATGCTTTGTATTATCCCACTGTTATGCTCACTCGGACCGCTGTCCGGTACTCATGTCTCTTATAATTTCCTTATCCATTGCACGCGTAGTGCTTTCCTTACCATTGGTATCGCGGGTTATTTCGACTGCGTAGCATGTCGACCCATGTTGCCGGTAATTTCCGTTCCCTTACTGATAGTATTCCATAGGTAGCGCCTGTTTCTCTGTTGCGCTCCATTAAAAACTCCAAGTTCTCCTAACTGTTGTGCACAAGATGTTTTTCTCGTATCTTACTGTTAGCTAACTGCCAGATCGGGTTTCCCCGAGTAAGAGAAGGCTTTCTTCTCTCTGGCGTTTGTTCCACATATTCAGGGTTAGGGATGTGGAGGGCGGGCCTAGGTACTATGGATGTCCGGTAAACACCGGGAAGTCCTGACTAACGCACCTCTCACTCTATCTCTCAACCCTTAACCCATAACTCAATCTCAACCTCAATATTCTCCTAAGTTCGGTATTTCTTGTCTTCAGAGCGTAACTACGCTCTGATACCACTTTTTGTAACACCCCAACTCAATCCAATGTGGTCTCGCAACTTAACAGCATATATATACATGTCACAGCGGAATTCTTTACAATCCAGGACCTTGCCACGGTCTGACTACAGAATACCGAACATTAGTACAACAATCTTAACCATTTACATATCCTTCTTACAACCCCCTCACATCCTATACATCTTACTAACTCAATTGCCATACGAGTGTACATGCACAACTCGTAGGCCACTCTTAACCCTTAACACTTGTATCCTCTTCTTACTCTCGTGACGGCCGCTTCCTGATGTACCTGTGTAGTAAAAACAGCCCCCAAAGGGGGTCAGCACGAATGCTGGTACGATCCCCTCATGGCCCCCAAGCTAACGTGGCTACGACGACTAATTGTCGATAGCATGGAGGTTGATTAGATGCACAATATAATAGTAAGTGCAGTAAACAACAACTCAGATATGAACAATCAAAGTTCACACACAATGAACGACTTAAATGCGTTCCCTTAATTGGAGTTAATTATTTAACTCCTTAAGTGTTCCCTCTTAATCTTAGTCCAACCTTATCTCACCTCAATCTTAGTCTTATCTTAATTTAGAAACAACCATCCTTTAATAAGGAGTGGATGTCACTTATCTTAATCTTAATTATACAACCATCCTTTAAAAGGAATGGTTGCAACTTATCTTAACCTTAACTTAATCTTAATCTTAATACAAATCATCCTTTAAAAAGGAATGATTGTAACTTATCTTAATCTTAACTTAATCTTAATCTTAACAATACAAATCATCCTTTAAAAAGGATGATTGTAACTTATCTTAATCTTAACTTAATCTTAATCTTAACAATACAAATCATCCTTTAAAAAGGAATGATTGTAACTTATCTTAATCTTAACTTATTCTCAAAATACAAACCGTTCCTGGAGGGGAATGGTTGTAGCCTAAGTCCAAACCTGGGATTTAGGTGATCCCACCGCACCATCTTAATGCCACCTACCCTGGACGGGAATCCAGCGTAGCTGAGCCGGCAACCGGCCCTAGGCTACAAGTCCGAAGACAAGTCCTTAAGCGGAGGGCGGATCTGATTCAGATACCGTCCCCCTTTTTCCTTAGCATGCATGACCGGAGATCGGTCCCGGGTTTCCTCACTCAAGTTCCAGTTAGTAATAGTCTCAAGACCATGTTTGTTGGTTAACCTCTTTCGGTTCATATCGTCCCTTATTAGGGGCGTTCCTCAGTCTCACTCAATTCCTTACTAAACATTGGTTAGTAAGTTCTCACGGTATGTTGTGTTAGTTTTCAAACATCACACAACAATACAATAGATATAATATATTCCGGTTGCATGCCTTATCTTGTTTAGTGAGCACACAAAAACAAATAGCACACAAGCCGAGGGACACCTCGTTAGCAAGCAGGTCACAAGAGAACTGTACCGTTCACCGTTGGCCGTTCAGTTGCTTAATCTCTTCTGGAGTCCAATTTCCAAGTCCTAAAACATTCATTCAGTTTTAGGTTGTTAATCACTTAACTCAATTCAACTTACTTATCTTACTTAACTTACTTAACCCTTAATGACTCCAACCTAACACCTCTTAAGTCTTACAACTTAGTCTTACAAACTTAATCTTAAACTTTTAAGTTTATTCTTAACTTAATCCCTTAGGTCTTTATACCTCTAATCATCATTGCCCCCTTAATGGGGTACCATTAATACCACTAAACTCTCTTAGGGTTTCCTTTTTTTTTTTTTTATGGTCCGACCGACCACCCCCTGGGTAGGTCGGCTGCAGAGAACATCCAACTTCACAGTTTCAGCCCGACCGACCCAGACTGGGGTCGGTCCCCTGGGTAGGTCGGCTGCAGAAACTTCCCATACATTGTCAAACTTTCTCCAAATTTTTCCTCAAGCCTCCTAATGTGTTCTAACATCATTGGCACATCAAACCTACCTTATAACCTCCACCAAACTCATTAAAACAACTTCCAAATATCTTCTCAAACTTTTACTCAATTCTTACAAGAAATTCCTAACACTTGTCAATTAATTCCTTATATTTCTAACATGTACATTTTGCCTAAAACTTCAACTAACCAAAGTGTTTCTTTCTACCCATATACTTCTTCTTAACATCATTGCACTCCTTCTTTGCTTTTAACCTTCCAAGGTTATCTTGCATGTCCATGAACAATTTCTCTTCTTTTCACTTGTTACTCATCACTCTTAAACTCTTAAGCTTGCTTATACATTTCTTCCATTATCTTAATACCTTGACATTGTTCTTCATTTACTTAACCATGCAACCCCTCCTTACTTTCCACTTCTCTTATGCAACTTACTCACCATTCTCATGATCATACCCTCTTATACGTTTCTAGTCATTTTCCTTGATGACTTACAACATCCTCCTTCCATTTTCACTTCCATCACCCAAGTCCTCACATTACCATTCAACTAAACCTTACTAATCCACCACTAACATCACCACCTCTTACACAACTTCCCGAACTCTCATTGTTCTTCTCTTAGTTCATACCTAAATCATCTCAAAGCATTATACATCATTTCCTTAAAACTTTGCACAAGTCTTACATTCCTCATATCATGATTTGGTGTGTTTAATACACTCACCAATCCTCTAATTCCTCCTAGACATCTCTAGTCATTCTAAACCTCAAGAACTCCTTAGTTAACTCATTTCCACCCAATTTTCTTTTCATGCTCCCTAGTAAACCCTAGGGCATATTAGCTCACCACCATCACCTAAACACTTATTTTCTACTCAAATTTCGCCATAGCTCCTCTAGTAATTATCATGCCCAAACACATTATTTTTCCTCATTCACCATCTCACACACATCAAGTTCTTCTCATCATATCTCATCACCCAAACCAACTCATTCACAACAACTCAATATATTGCAATAATCTTAAATTGCATAGCACTAAGGCTCTTAAATGACATGGCTCTTAGGCCTTAAATGACTTAAACTTAAACACTGAATTTTCCCACATATAAAAGCTTTCAACCTGCAAATACACCCATCAATCTCATAGTAGTTATAATGTTCTTAAAACTCATCTTAAACTTATATTACTAACTCATTCCCATTGGCTCCTTAGTCACAAGTTCACAAGCTTATTAAGTTCTTTTCTTAGGTTATATAACCCAATACACAATGAAGCTCTAAGCCACATTGGTATCCACTTAAACTCATCCCTTAAAACAAACCACCATTAGGTAAGCATTTTACCTTGTTTTCTCAAGCTTATCTTAACTTCCTCCTTAGACCTTCTTCTTGCATGAATCTCGGCCACCACTTAAATTCCTTGCCAATGTTCTAATCAATATTCAATGACTCATATGAGTACTAAACAATACACTAACCTCAAGGAATAAAAACCTAGGTTAGAAATGTGTTCTAAGGCATAAAAGTGGATGATTACCTTTGAAGTCTCAAGGTAGACTTTGGCATTGAATGAAATAGGACCTCCACTAGTCCTTGGTGAATAAATCAAGCTAGAACAAGGCATAAAAACATAGCCCCATGAGAAGGAATTTTCGGCCATTAAGGAAGATGATGGAAACTTGGTTTTTCTTACATTTTCTTTACCTTAAGAGAATGGAGAAGCTAATGAGCTCTTCAAACTTGATTTTCCTCCATCAATGGAGTTTTCTCATGGCACCAAACTTGAGCTTTGCAAGATTTGAAAAGATAGAAAGCTAGAGCTTGAGCTAACTAAGAATATATGTGTTTAGTTTTTGATTTGGAGCTAAAATGAGCAAGCTATGGACAAAGCAAGATGAAGCAACAATGGAGGCTTCTCTTACGTGAATGGAGAAGAGAGGAAGTGAAGAAAACCGTGTGAAGAGGAGGAATGAAGAGAGAGAAGAAGAAAGGTAAGCTAATATAAGATTTGCTTTAATAAAGCAAATAGTACTCTTTTTACTTATCTCTTCTTTTCTTCCTTATTTGATAAAGTCTATGGTGACTCACCCTTAGAAAACCGCCCCCCTCATTATAACCAAGATATTTATGGTCTTGTTTGACCAACGAATTGACTTAAGTTGATTAAAACTTAAGCTAGTCACTATTTGGCACTATTCACTAATCAGTGCACATATTTCTGAAATTTTTGATTTCCCATTGATTTAGACCTCCTAATGTGATACTAATTAGTACACATGTTGATTAAAGAGTAATGATGGATATTTAGCCACTCAAAACTCAATTCTAAGACAATTTCTCAAAAATGTGCTTTAAGACTTCTTAAAGCACATTTTGTGTTTTAACTTGTTTTCAAGCTTGGTTTTCTTTGCTAATTGATTTAAAATGACCATTAGAATATTACTAAGGTCTTACCATGATATTTGGGTACTCACCCAAGTCCCTCCAAGCTTAGAGCACATTTTTGCCCTAATTGGCCTTAAGGCATTTTCTTGTGTTTCCCTTGGTTTAAATTGTCTACCAATCTTTCTAAGGCATATTTTAGCCTTACTACATCATGATTTGATGTTTACTTAACATACTTAGGTTTGGGGTATTTCATTTTTTTTTGGCGCATCAATCCATGGTGAGGCCACAGAACCGGTAATTTCCTGTAATACTTCCTGCCCTTGCCCTTCCTGTTTTAGTGCTGCTAGGGGTATCAGGTTACTCATCCAATCTCCGATTCTGGTAGCCCATGAAGAATGCATCAAACTTCACGAGCAACAGGCCGCTGCTGCATCTCTATGTATTAACCGAGGATTCCAGGCCAAAAAAAAAAAACAGTAAGTGTACTTCATCGTGAACCCCAACTATGACACCTTGAATTATTTCCTCTTATGGCTCCTCTCTTCCCACTCAATCACAGAAGAAGGAAGAAAGTGAAACAGTAAAAGCATGGAAAAGAAACTGATTCTGCATTTTTCCAATCAGAAGATGTAACAGGCTTCACCCATGCTCCAGCTTGATTTTTCCTCTAGTGCGGTGAGCCTTTGTAACCGACTCTTCTGTGTATCTACGCACTTCGAATCCATAAATTAACTTCCACTGGTATGCCAAGCAACTAGCCTAATCTAAGTTCCTTAATGTCCTCTTACTTCCTTCTTAATGCTTGCTGAAACGCACCCCTAAGAACAAACTAGGAAGGGGGCCAAGAAGGAACAGAACACCTAGCTCAACCGTTTCTGAAATCCCAGCTCTGGTGCAGTTTCGGTTTCAGTATGATTAACTCCTAGAGGTGATAAGAAGGATGCACTGATATAGTAATGAACCTAAAACACTGCTAGTGCACCTAACTAACTTATGAACACTCTGAGAGATAAAAAAAGAAAAAAAACTGCTGGTGCGCTAAGAATAGAGGAAAGCAAAGACTGAGGTTACGTTCCAAATTTTAGTTTTCAGTTGCAGTTTGTTCAATCTCCTAGTTTCAGCATGAGGATGAATTTGTAACTAACAAGTGGTATCTTAGCATAACATCTAACTGCGTGAGGTAGCTCTAACGGAATATATGAACAGAAGACGAAAACAATCTGTCAAGCTTCATTTGTTAGCATTTCGTGTTCAGTAGCCCTTATTTTCTGTATAACCAAAGTTCAGAAGGGTGATCAAAAATCTTATTGGGTGATGATGAATCTGCTACATAGCTAACACACCTAATTAGCGTATCAACACCTGGGGAAAACCAAAAGAAACAAATTAGTGAACCAGTAGACCAACGGAAAGGAGAACATCAGTTTTACATTCCAGTTTCATGATGCTGTTTTGTTCCAGTTAGTAATTGAAATGTCTCAGTAGTTTTGTCTAGTGGCCTTGAGTCTGTTTTTGAAGATTAAAGCTATGCTAAGACGATAACCAATACTTAACTAGGAAACTAAGGCAAGTTGGGGAGAGTTGAGAATCAGAGGGTAAACAAGAAGAGAAATCAGGTAGGAGAAAGCTTATCAGTTCCACAGTTTCAGTTTTCTCGGGTTTTCATGTGTAGGAGTTTCTGTGCGATTAATACAGGGGTTACATGAGTGTTGTATTGGACTGCTTCCGAGTCTAAATATAGCTTGAACACATGGTTAAATAAGTGAGTACCTAGGGGAGTTGAAGGTCAGGTTAAGCAACAGAAAAACAATGATAGAAGTAAAGCCATAGCAGTAATTTTCTGTTTCAGTTGTACAGATCTGGTGTAAAGCAGTCTTGGAGGGGAAGACCTTATTGCTTTGGGCTAGACTAGAGTTTTAAATATATTAAAGCATCAAACTAAAAAGATAAATAACTTGAGGAGGAATTTAAAGGCAGATTCATGAATAAAAAGAAAGATAGAAGAGAAGAGGCCAGCTTTGAGTTGCAGTTTTAGTTTTCTGCCCAGCTGAGTATTAGGATGTTTCAGTAGCTATTTCAGATTTGTCTTGGGTCTGTCTTAAGAAGGACACCATATTAAGACACCTAACTAAGTGATTCAACAAGCTGAGGGAAACTAGGTGGTAGATTAGACAGCAGAAACAAAGCAACAAAAAAGAAAGATGAAAGTAAAGCCTTACAGATTTTCTGTTTCAGTTTCAGATTTCTGTAAAGTAGTTATGAAAGATAATGTCATGGTTGTGTTGGGCTTGACTGAGGTGAAAACTATATTAGGAAACCTAATTAAGGGGCTAAACCATCTGGGGGAAATAGAAACTAGATCGATGAACAAAGGGAAAGACAGAAGGGAAACTATACCAACCTCATGTTCAGTTTTCTTCGGTTTTGTCCAGTCTCTGAAGTTTCCTGTTTTAGTAAAGGTAAGTTTCAGTAGCATCATCAATATTGTTGTGTGACGGTAATGAGTTAAAACTTTGATCAACAACTAACTAAGTAACTAGACAATGAAAGGGAAATCAGACTGGAAAGCAGAAAGAAAGCTATAGAAGATGACAGGTTAGTTCCAGATTTCAAATTCTTTAGTCTGTCTAGTTTCAGTGTTAGGTTGTAGCAGTAACATAAACCCATTTATTGTGGGTTGCCCTTGGTTTAGAGACTTGATAGAGCCTTGAACTAACTGAGCCAGCAGTTGGGAAATTGATAATCAGGTTAAAGGATGAAAGTAAAAACAGATGAGAAATATCAGTTCTGTATTTCCAGTTTTGCAGTTTTTGTATTTTATCAGTTTCTGATTCTAGGATTTCAGGTTGTTTAAGAAGTTTCGGTGGCTCTAACTTAGTGCCTTGGGGTGTTTAGAATTAAAGCGGTAACTAATGCATAACCAAGTAGTCAAACAAGTGGGGGAAAAACAGAAGATAGATTCAGAACAGAGAAGAAAAACAAAGAAGAGTTATCAGTTTCCAGTTTCAGGTTGGATGAGTTAAGTGTTTCAGCTTTTCTTTTCTTTTGTTGCAGTTCAGTTTAGCTTAGTACTGAGGGGTTTGAGGGAGTTGAGGTGAGTTTATAATGAATCTAACACCTCTAATATGCCTTAGAAGGTTTATATACTTGATGGGAAAGAATCAAACAGCAGTAGAGTTAGCTAGATACAAGTGCCAAGAAGTAATACTTAGATTGTTGTTTCAGATTTTATTAAAGGTATAGCTTCTGTATAACTGATTGCATGGGGGTCATAAGAGTGATAGTCGATTGATAATGAACCCAACACCTTCCTAATGTATCTAACTAAACTTAGGGAACATCTTGGGAAGTTTAGACACCCCTAGATACATTAAAAAGCATGGTAATATAAGGTTATGTACTAAAACCTTGTTTCAGTTTTGAAACACTTAAGCTTCTGTATAAAGGAGTTCTAACAATAATTGGGGAGAGTTATTGGGTAAATAATGAGCTTAAAACATAGCTATTTAGCCGAGGAAAGAATACACTTTAGGTAAGTTAAATCCACCCAAGGAAAACTTGTTACAAACTAGCACTTTGAATACTCTAAAACGTTAGCTAGAGGAAAGGACTTAGTTAACGTGTGAGTTGACTATGTGAATGTCCTAGGAGTAAGATAAGCCTAGGATTAATACTTGGGAAGTTCTAAGGGTTAATATAAACTAAGCACTTAACAACATACCTAGGGAACAACACCCGTTAATAAGTGTCGTCACATGAAATCATGAACTGACACGTTACTTTTAATCAACACTAGGGCCGTAACGAACGCTACTCGGGACCCCGTGCGTGAGACGACACGTGCTTCTGGAAAAGGTATGGACATGTGTGGTTCGTATGTTGCCGTGTTACACGGCTTGTGTGCTGTGTGCCTTGTTTGACTAAGACCACAAGACTAATGCATGAAATCGGATGTTTGTTTTTACCGTGCTTATGTGTCTGTTGTGAACTTGTGCAAAGCATGTGAATGGATTGCTTATTTTCCTTGCTTACCCGCTTGCTATTATTGTGCATATTGCTTGCGCGCACACAGTAGTGTAGTCCCTTCTCGTTGATGAAACCTTGAGATGAAATACAACGAACTACGTAAACGAAACAGAGGAAATTTATAAAGGGAAACTCCTCTTAAACTATAGAGGACTTCTAATGATACCCACTATGGTGTCGAACTTATAATGATAATGAAAGGTAAAAATACCTATTGGTGGAACACATCCCGAAGTCTAGAGACGACCCCGCTTCCTCGATGCACGACGCCGGGAATGGAGGATTGGCTATGAGTAGAAGTTCTTTAACTCGTGGTGATAAGAGAATTCACAAATAACCCTTAAAGAAACAAGGAAAGATTAGCACCTACATGAGATGGTCACGGGATCCAAATTATATCCCTAGATCTGGTGCAAGGAAAGAGGAAGGAAATACACTTTAAGGGAACAAGAGAAAAGAAATGAAAACACACAACGCTCGAATGATCCCATAGTGAGGATCATGGGTATAACATACCTATGCACACGTCTTATTACTTACATGAATGGTTGTGGCTATACTAGCAGCTCGTTGTGCTTGGATGCGTGTTTGATGTGCTATGATGCCAGCATGTTGTGCTTGGTTGTTGTTGCTAATGTGATACTACCTTTAAGTGTGTATGATACTATGATGTACTGTAGTGTGTTTTACGGCTTTATTATAGCATGTAAATTGACTTAATAATATTCGACCAAGTAGTCGTGTGGCCCGGCAACATACGGGCTACACACATTCATACTCAGCGTAGTTAGCTGAGTCCTTCCCAAACCAATTTTTTTTTTACAGGTATTATGTCGGACGATAACGGAGCGTAGGTGGGATGGCTACCAATGGGGGTAGTCCATCAGGGCATAACGTTTGAGGATGTGGCTATATGTTTAATGTACCCGAGATGTAATTTTCAGTTTATAATTTGGCAATTCGTTGTAGACACTCGATATTTGAAATTGTATCTTATATTGTATATGAGTTTTGGTGAGGGCTGTTTCCAGTCATGCAGACCGTAACTTGATGTTGGTAGAAGTGGTCATGTCAACCACGTGGGTGGTTGGCGTCTGTAGCACCCGGATGGAGTTTATACCGCTGCAACGTTAACTTATGATATTGTCAGGCGCTTCATTTAACCTATGGATGTTTTATTCGGGGGTGTTACAGAAAGTGGTATCAGAGCGTAGTTGCGCTCTGATGACTAGAACAGAGAAGTACCGAGCATAGAGAAACCTGAATTCGGGGAAACGGGGTTAAGGGTTAGTATGTGAGGCGCGATAGTTAGGATTCTTCCCCAGTAATTACTGGATACCTAACAGACACCTACACCCAACCCCTACGTCCCAAGAGTCCATTTCAAATCGTAGAAAAAAACGCCGGAGAGGTAGAAAGCCTCCTCGTACTCGGGGAAAACCGATCTGACATCTATTTAATGTTATACAATCAACCCGAGGAGAAGACTATACTATACAATCGACATTGCCAAAAGGATAATACCCGTAGAGGGACCAATTTTAGCGACAACTTGGGTTGACATGCTTAGCAGTCGATAGGACCAACCACACAAGCAAAGAGGACCGAAATACCCTAAAATACATGAAATAAATGAAGCTAAAATAAGCAATTAATTAAGCCAAGGATGGGATTGAGATAAATTCTACAATTCGAACACTTGAGAGGGTAATTTTAGAAAACCCCTCGTAAAACCATGAAATGAGAGGATATTGTTCGAGACAAAATTACACCATAAAATTGGTACAATCTATAATGCTAAATAAAGCATGACACAATTTTACACACTAAAGTATAATATTACGAAATTCAATTAATTCCCTACCCCAACACAACACAAACAGATAAGAAAAATGGCAATGAATCCGCCACTATGTTCAAACATCTATCGAATATTTTGTTCAAGGTGACAAAATAAAAGGAGTTGTGGGCCATAGAGAACTAAGTTCCGATTATGGAGGAACAAGTTCCGAAAGAGGAACTGTTAAAAACAACCGCAAGCAATACAACGGTAACTGTGGAATTCAATGTTATAAAAAGATAAACCCTTTGGATCATATGTATATCATTAACTATGGTGATAAAAGAAGTGACCACACCTGCAACGTTATTTCGCATAGCATTCAATGCTCAAGCACTAATGATATATGATAGTATTACTTAACCATTTGGTATTGTACCATATATTACATATCATGTTATTCATTTTAATAAACCATACTTTAAATTACACTGTATGACTTGTAGTATATATATCTGTACACTAATGTCATAACACTTGTCAATTACAATTTCATGATATTAAAACCATATCGTATATACTTATATATATACATATATTCTGGGTTTTACACATATATTTATATATGCAATTTCTATTGGATTTAATCATATAATACATATTTGCACGTATTGTGACAGTATTATTTCTTAAACTCTCATTCAAGGTATAAGTTGGTCAACTTGACCTCTTGGTCAAATTAGTTGACTTAGTCAAGCATGTTGACTTGACTAGTTTATCCAAGTACTTTAGTTTACGACATTCATCATAATATACAGTATTAAATAATGCATGTACTTTGCAATATGCTACCCTTGATTGTATAATTTACAGTTTATCAACTCTATTCACTTATAACACCCATCATTTTATATTGTATGGTCCTCAACCATATTTTATACGTATTTTCCTACAAATATTAGTCACGCATTTATGCACGTACAATATATATAACTTATAAAGCTCCCTTTATTTGATGTTACATTTCATTATTTTATGTAAGGCGGTTATTCTCACTAGTTGTAATATATTATACAAACTTATATTGAGATTCCTATCTTGATATCATATAACATTTGTATAATACCATAATAAACTTTTAAAGTTTATTCATTATACTCATTATTTTGTAAGCTCATTTATTCATTATTATCACATTTGTTTTATGTGAATAGTCTTACTTATACACGTATTATATCCACTTTAAATACCAACTGTATATGTGGAAGTATATATATATACATCTTCTTACTTCAAATGTTTGTCAAGGTTAAAGTTACTAAGCCAAGCAATTTCCAACCTTATGATTCAAATTCAATTATACAATATCGTATAATTTAATTTCTCCTATTTAGTATCACAACCATAAAAAAAAGAAGAGAAGAAGGCAATTACCGAATATAAATCTTGGATTAAGATATAAGTAGTGATAAGAAAATATCACTCATAAAAAGGACAATGACGTGGGCTTTACTATCCTAAATAACGGTAATACGGTTCTCCAATACAAATATATTCGAACATGCGATGTCCTAGGTAAATTCTAGGCAAGAAGATTAAGAGAACCTAATCATATGGGGAGATATAAATACGGTGCGGATGGATGACCTATATCCATACTATATCTATGAATACGGTGCGGATGGATCACCTATATCCATATTTATGAATACGGTGCGGATGGATCACCTATATCCATATCTATAAATACGGTGCAGATGGATCACCTATATCCATACTATATCTATGAATACGGTGCGGATGGATCACCTATATCCATATCTATGAATACGGTGCGGATGGATCACCTATATCCATATTTATGAATACGGTGCGGATGGATCACCTATATCCATATCTATAAATACGGTGCAGATGGATCATGTAACACCCCAACCGCTAATCCTATGCTTACCGTCTAATCGTCCTATTAACCTTACAAGTTCGCAGTGGAAATATTACATACTTACTACGGCGGGTGGTACAACGCCGCTAACCGCCCATACGGCTAGCTAGGCTTACCTTACTTACAGTCACGGTCTGATGAACATAACGTACCGAGCTACTAAAATTACTTGCCAGAATACCATATACCAAATACTTACATCCTTGGATCACCGAGTATTAAAGTATATTCGATTACAACCTTTCAAGCTTACCAAAAGAATGAGTTTCTAAGGCTACTCATCTATACCAATTCCCATCCTATCAAAATCCAAAAAGGTGTACCCCATAGTACACCGGCTATTCAAAAACCGTAGCCATGTACTACTTATTACACCCATCATGAATTCATTGTTTACAACCCAAAAGAAAGACAGGAAAATTAAACTTCAACTCTCCTAGTCTTCATCCTTCACGGGTACCTGCGTGTAGTAAAAATGGTGCCCCAAGGGGCTCAGCAAACGCTGCGTATAAACTCCGCATATACCGCGTGATAGCTAGGGCACGCCGACTATTTGACGTCCACTAAACATGCTGTTCATTATTTTCATACATACATGCTTTGCATACAACATACATGCTATACAATTCATTACACAATTCAAGGCAACAATATCGTAGCATACATCTCACTTACCTTCACAAGGTTAGCCAAATTATGCATCCGGGTTAATCGGAATGCTTTACTCTTTTACTCATTACTTACTTCTCTTCTTACTTCCATTCACTTTACTTACTCATTCTTACTTACTTACTTATACTCAAGTTAAGTCGTCGGGACCTCCGGCCCTGGGGACTACAACGTCCCACCTCCGGGATTTACTTGTGAAATACCCCTAAATTAATTTAAATTATTTTAGGGGATTTCTTTTATTAAACCATAAATAATACTATTAATATTAAATTATGGTATGGAATTATGAATATTAAATTATTATATGGAATTGTGAAATTTATTTAGGGGTTTTCTCCTATTTAACCCTAATTATTATACATTATTATATAGTATTATGAATTTAATAATAAGATTTATAAGTCAATAAATCTTGGGAAAATTTCTAAACACTCCAAATATATTATAAAGATTTTAGGAAGTGTTGGAACATTGTTTTGAAACATAAAAGTCAATATAAAATTCTAGAAACCTTAAAGCTTATTAAGCCTTGCTAGAGTTGACTTTTTGAGAATGGTCAAACCAGGCCATGAAACCTATACCAATAAATAGGTTATGAAAAACCATGAAGATCGATAAAAAGAACGTTAAAAACGGATCATCCTAGCCAAAGTTATGATAAATTGAAGTTTAGAGCCAAAATTTTGAAGGATGCTGACGTGTCCAGGACACGTGTCGCCCAGTCAGCACCAAGACACTGATCGTTGTTTCCCAGCGGTTTTGGCATGTCAGGTCGATCTTTAGACACCTATATCTTTTTCCCTACTCCACCATTTGGTATGCCGTTTGTTTCATTCGATTCTCCTATCTTTCCTCTTTCCAACCATTACTCACACATCATCTAACTCCTTCTACATGATCGGAAAGTTGATCCAAAGTTACCTCCTCGCGATTCGTAACCCAGAACTGCAGTTTTTCCTGAAATCGGGTAAACTTCGTCACGCCATAACTTCTTCGTTTCTCATCAAAATTTCTTGTTCTTTAGCTTGTTTTGAAGATCTCTAATCCCTCTACAACTTTCATGTTGATGGCCAAGGCTGATTCGCACTGGTTTGGGAGATAAATCTGTCTAAAGTCGCCTAGTCGATCACGGTCGAAAATCTGCCCAGTCCATCCCGAAACCAACTAGGTAAACACCGATCTTGAGAGATCTGTAACTTTCTCCCTAGTTCATCAAATTCCATGATTCTTCCACTAACATCTAGAGTTACATGTCTAGTTTGGATTGTGATAGGTTCCATGAATCAAGTCTCTCTCAGTTGGTGCGAGTTGATTCGAGAAGGAGCATACCTGAACCGCACATAAAATATCGATTTCCAGTTTTCCCGATTTGGTTTCGCCCCGTTAATGCAATTCCGGTGAGTTTCCGATCAAATTTCTCCATGGTTTCCATTCGAAATGTCATCATCGATCAAACCCACATACCAATTTAGTCTATTATGCATTACAATGGGAGAATTTGTAGGAATTGCAACCGAATTAAGTTACCGAAATAAACCCTAACTCTCGAATCGATTTCGAAACTTGGTGTATACTGCATTATAATTGGGGAAATCGGTACCATTAGAACCGGAATTTGATTACGAATCGATAGGAACAAGAATCACTCGATTTCGTTCTGTAGATTGAGAGATAATCGGGATTTAGTACTCGAATGGGTTATTGAGTTCGATGATGAACTAGCGGATTCTGGGCCGTCCGATCTCAGTTAATAAACATGGACGGCCGAGATTAGATCGTGGGGTTTTTGAATAGTTAATGTATTTTCCAGAATAAAGTCCTAACTTGCTAGATTTATTTAATGGCCTTCCCGAATGTATTTTGACTTGAAATTTTAACCATAGATTCCTTATAAAATCTAGTTTATTTTGATGTAAATTAATATGGGTTTTGAGTTTTTAAACATAAGTTATGATTTTTGCAAGTTACGAGTATTATGGAATTATTTGGATTTTAAAAAGATATTTTATGAAATAAAAATTTTATAATATGTCTAAAATGTTATAGTTACTATATATTAATTTGGGGATTTTTGGACAATTGTAAATGGGTTTAAAAATGTGTATGAGTTTTTCATAAGAATAACTTATAATATATGGTTTTTAATGTAATCAAAAATTAAAGTATAGTTGATTAATGAACTTTATAGGTTGGGGAAAATATAATAAGACTAATTAACATTTAATACAGTATGTTATAAATATTTTGGGTACTAACTTTAAGTGAAGTAAAAATTATATATAGATTATATATATAAGAGAAATAAATAGAAACTTATTAAATCAAGGAACTAACTAACTACATTTATATTATTATATAATATGGAAGCTAATATTTAACGAAACTAAGGGAAATACTTTATTTTATAAACCATATATTGGATGTAGCTATGTGTAAAAGTTAGTATAAATAATTAAGTGCAATAAAACTACACAAGGAATGTCTTGAATAAATCCTAATATATATACACATAAAAAAACTACATAAATAAAAGAAATAAAATGCCTTATAGAAAATATAATATGAAGGAATTAATGAGATAAACTAAACCTCTACATAATACTAATAAAAGAATATTATATGAGGCGGTATTAAATTAAGATTATTAACTTAAGGAGTTATCTTTGAATTTCTAAGATTTATATAAACCGTATTAAAATACATGTATAGTATTAGTCAACGACCATAATGTATAATTGGGTTAAGTAATTAATAAGTTAAAACTTAGGAAAAATTGTGATTAGATTACATAAAATGTTACACAAATAGATCTTATTCTATAATTAATGATAAATAAATGTAATACTTTTACATCTAAATGTTCTTAATATATAAACAATAATAAAGTAAATAAAATACTTTTACATATGAATGTGAGGTGGATTAGTAAGTCTAGATTTAATCATTTCTTAACATTTAAGGTATTGAAATATAACTTAATGTTTTAAGTTAAAATCATTAAAAGGATTATGATATAAAACTACATTAAACTATGATTTGGAAATTTATCTAAATAATAATCCTTAAGTTTCTTGGCATTAGATAAGCCATATGAAATACATTTATAACATAATTACCAATACTTAGGATGTGAGTCTACAATTAAGTGAGGTTAGTAGAATTTATAGAAAGGTTTATAAATAGGAATTTGATACTTAAAACCTTTGAACCTTTTATTAGATAAAACTAAGTTACATAAGAGATTATATTGATCTACTTTACGACACTAAATATTAATGTGTCATTTGAGTATAAGGTATGAGGATTTTTCAGAACATATTATCTTATTAAGTAATTGACAATTTCACTTGTGAATGAGAGTTTAATTCTTAGATAAATTCTACCTTATGTTAAGATATAATGTTCATCCTAAAACATAATAAAGGAGATTAATTTATTAAGTTATTCCTTTGAAACCTTAGGTTTTGTAAACAATATGAAAAATGTATTTTAAGACGTAAGTTTATTAAAATTTAGTATAAAAGGATTATACATAGTCTATAGCGGGAATGTGTGTAAAAATAAAACATTTGGGAAATTAAATGTAAGCAAGGATAAATAAAAGGTTATCTTAAAGTGCCTTATATAGTTAATGATAAAGTAAATAATATACCTTGGAATACTAAATGTAAGAGTTCGATAAATCTAAGTTAACTATAATATAGTTATTCAAGATGAGAAGCAATTTAACATCTTATGATAAGATTATTAGATGGTTGTAATAAAAGTCATCCTAAACTAAACATATGATAAATGAGTTAGTAACTCAATTAGGTTATCATAAAATGCATCTATAACACCATGTTTCCAATATACAGGATGTAGATCTTAATTAAGTTGAGGGGAAAACTTAATCATAATGGATTATTTGGTAATACTGATAAAATATAATCATTACATTGTGAAATAATAGTATAATATTCTAAGATAAACCTATCATAGGTCATAACCCGATATTTATTCTAAATTAGGAATAAAAGTATTAAGCTTAAAATTATTATTGAGATTCTAAGATTAGATGAATAATATAATACGCACTTATGATATAAGGGTCTCAAGAGTCTTGAATTGAGAATTAGGGTTAAGTATGAATAAAGTGGATAAGAGTGTAACAATTAACAAGTGTTAATAACATACATTCCCTAGTCTTACAACCTTGGGTTATACAACATTCTAATATAAGTCAAAGGTTATACATAACATTTAAGTGAGGGCTTAAAAGACAATTGAGACTTAGAAATAAGAGTGAGGAATTTATTTAAGTTTAACTTAGGTTACAAGTTATTGATGTTAGACTACCTTTAATATTCCTCAGAGTATTGTTGATTATTTGCACAAGTCGACTAGAACTGCTACAGCGATTACCAGGTACGATTTCTCGTACTCAGCTTGTTGTTTGGACTTATGGAATGTTTTGTACGATTTCTCGTACTCAGATACTTTTGCTAAGACTTTATGGAATGTTTTGGAAACGCTAATGAGCTTGAATGAATTTCAAAGGAAACTATTGTTGTGACTAACTCAGCTTGATGTGACTAATTGAGCCTTGAATGTAACTTGTGGTATTGGTTCCTTCTATCTGGTTGTTTCATTAGATATTATCTGCCTGGGGTTTACGCCTCTGCACTCTGTAGGACTGAGTGTTTTGGTATCGCTCTGGTGCAGTTAATGATCTAGTGGAAATATGGGAAATGTCAATCTTGGTAAATGCTTCTTTTGACCCTGGATATTGTTTCTCCATGAGCTGAGTCTTGGTTGTGATGTGCGCACATCTTCATCGGTAAACAGCGAGGGGCTGTATATCCCCTGTCCAATCGGACGTTGTAAACAGCGAGGGGCTGTATATCCCCTGTCCTATCGGACGTAGTTAACAGCGAGGGGCTGTATATCCCCTGTCCCAAAAGGGACGCAGTTGGCAGCAGGGCCATCTCTTCCAATTGGTTTTATTCCACTCTTGAGTTATGGTTCTTGGATATCTTCTTTCATTCCTAGTCCTTGTGACTACTTGGGTCTTTCTAATCCTAATTGGAACTGAATCTAACTTAAGCAATGGATGTTCACTAACTTCTGGCGTGGTTTCTTTTATGTTGGCTCACTCTACCTTCACGTTATTTATCTCTATCCTTGACTTGTTATCTTTGACTTGGTGTTTTGGTGTGCCTTGTTCTTCTGATTTGTTTTGAGCATTTGACTTCAAGTTATTGTTATTTTAAGAGTTATGTTTTTCTTTTAAAATGGTTGTTTTGGAGAGTTGTACCAGTTCCATTCCAGGGAACTGACTCACCCCTCCTGGGGTGGGCTGCTTGGTTTCATCTTGCAGGTACGAATTGTTATACAGGTGGCCACGAAGAGTATGAGTGTTGGGATGGGAATTAGGAATTGTGGAGAGTTTTTATATCTTACTAGTTATGTTTTCTCGAGTTCAGACCGTAGCATTTGTAATATCATAAGTTGTAATTGGTGAGGTTTGGTGCCGGGTGTTTGGAACCCGATGATCTGTAATCGCCTTAGTATTTTATTTCCGCTGCATTTATGATAAGTAGGGGCGTTACAGAAAGTGGTATCAGAGCGTAGTTACGCTCTGAGCCCGAGAAAACAAGCCGAGTGAAATAGTTAGAATATAGGTGCCCTTAAAACTGGGGAATTGGGGTAGAATTGGGAAGTGAGGATTCCAGTAAGGCACGACTCCTAACCCTTCTTGGATTAGTGAATGATTTCTTTATACACTTTTTGTATGAATGTCTGTTAGGAATAGTGTGTTGTCATACCGTTTGATCATTAAACTATAGAAATAATAATAATAATAATAATAAGTCTGGAACATTATCAATTGGGTATGATAAGATCTTGGTTGGAATAAATCATACATTGAACTACTTTCAAAAGCATACGTATGGAAAATACATGGCTAAGAAAGCAATGCTTTAAAAGCTTGAACACATGTTCCCAGAATTTTAAAGAATACTTTTGGTTGAAATAGTATACAAGTGGAGCTTTGAATAACTAAGTGATATATACTTCAACTCCTTTAAAGCTTGAAATAAATCTCAAGAACTACTTGGTACAAATTATTACCTAAAGATAATGTTTAAGATAAATCTTAAGTCTAAAAATTATTAAACTAACAAGAACTAGTAACTCATCAGAAAAGATCAACATCCAAACCTGTAATCCACACTAAAACTCTATGTTAACTTCAGAAAGAAAATACATAAACCTAACACCCTACGGGAAGTGCCTGGTGCGACGAACTCCTAGGCTGAAAGTAGTGGGGGTGCACACTCACTTCTGGAAGTCTAGGGGCTAGACAAGCCTTGTCATCTAACCGTAAATAATCTTCTACGCAAGTGATGGATTGTGTTGAACTTGAGGAGGATTGGTGGTAAGACGTTACCATCATGAAATCTTGAGCTAGGCATATTTCATTACTAGCCACAATGAACAATTCAAAATTTGTATCTTAAGATTCAGTATTAAAATTCATACATGTAAAGGGTTTATTGAGTTAAATATTTGGTGAAAAATACCTATACATGGAGGAAGGGGATTTAAATTTGGGTACTCCAAGGTACAACATCTACCCCTTATTAAATATAAAAAAATATATATAAAGGAAGTAACTTAAAGATTGAGTGAAGGGAAGAGTAATACTAAACTAAATATCATTGATTCTTAAATACTTGGAGTAATGAGCATCTAAAAAAAATGAGAGTTACTTAATTATTGGAAATTCTCATGTTTATTTGGAAGTTTAACATTATACATATGCAAAATTTTAGAAGTCACAGAAGGTGTATTTTTATAAAGGAATATAATACAAATTTTAATGTATGGTTGGCTAATAAAGCTTTGAATATAATTTTGAAAGACTATCTAGACTTATTATATGATCTAAAATATTATTTAAACTACTCAAACATGTTACACCTGATTTATAGCTTGTTAATATATTGATATGTGAAAATAACATAAATGGCACATTTACGTATTTTAGGTTATAAATTCGGTACAAGGTTTCATGAAAGATTTAATTGCATTAAAAAAAAAGAAGTTTTAATATATAGTATGATACTATTTTAAATAAGTTCATGAATTTTTAAGCCATGACAATTAAGAAACTTTAGGTTATAAAATGCTTCTAGAGAAATGTTGTAGTAAGGATGGCATTTAAATAATTACATTACATTATAATGGAATTTTTCTTTTATGAATTAATAGTTTCCAAATCACATGATTAAGATTTTGATACCTACTACACCCAATACTTAAATAAAGAAAGAGTGAACTAAAATGTTATTATAGTAATATCTAAGTATAACCTATGTTCCGTTCTCAAAATTTAACCTACTATATGAATGATGAATTCTAAACGTTGTTCTTGCCAATGACCGTAAGAGAGGCGAAATGAGTTAGGAAAGCATGTTGGGACACTAAAAGATTTAATTATAATCAAGCTAGAATAACAACGAGTGATATTGTGCATCAAAAATGAACTGCATCCTTGAAGGAGGAATCTCCATAGGAGATGTAAAATATAGTGCTCCTTAAAAGTGAGTTTAAATTCCACTTCTTTATTACGAGACGGATATGGGTCGTACCCTATTTTAAGGGGGGGTACGACATCTTCATAAAATAAACATACAATATAAAATGAACATATAATGGACATATCATTCGTACTGGTCATAAAATGAATAGGTAAGGATCATAAAATAAAATTTTATAATAATCAAGAAAATACAAATACATAACAATCAGGGGGTACAAATAAATATCGATCATAGATAAATTCAACAGTGCCATAAAATTTACAACAAAGCTTGATAATAAGGTGCTGAATTCTTTGAATGTAGTGTTTGATAACGGAAACAAATGTTTGGGAATTGTTATTGGATGAATACCCTTGAGTGGTTGATTGTTTGGTATACATTTTAAAGCTTGTAGTACAACTTGATATTTAGTTTACCCACACACCGGAAGCGGGTGTGAGTAGTTGGTAGATAAATCTTAAACTTCGGGACGAAGTTCTCTTTTAAGGGGGGGTAGAGCATAATCTTTCTTCGCTACCTCATCCAGATTATGCCCTGTTGCGTGATTAGCAGAGTAAGAGGTGTATGTGTGTACTTGGTTTTTACATTATGACACCGCATGTGACTTTTTATTTTTATCATGAAATATCTCGGTATATCTTGGTTCAGTTTGAGTTTGAGTAATCTCGAGTGGAATGTGGAATGGGAATGGATGGAAATAAAGGATTGGATTGGTATGGAATTTCGTTGGAATTATTATTGTTTTAGCACACCCGAAGTGGTGTGAGTGCTTATTAGTTGATTTTTAAACTTCGAGGCGAAGTTTCTGTTAAGGGGGATATACTGAAATACCCCTAAATTAATTTAAATTAATTTAGGGGATTTCTTTTATTAAACCATAAATAATACTATTAATATTAAATTATGGTATGGAATTATGAATATTAAATTATTATATGGAATTGTGAAATTTATTTAGGGGTTTTCTCCTATTTAACCCTAATTAATACATTATTATATAGTATTATGAATTTAATAATAAGATTTATAAGTCAATAAATCTTGGGAAAATTTCTAAACACTAAATATATTATAAAGATTTTAGGAAGTGTTGGAACATTGTTTTGAAACATAAAAGTCAATATAAAATTCTAGAAACCTTAAAGCTTATTAAGCCTTGCTAGAGTTGACTTTTTGAGAATGGTCAAACCAGGCCATGAAACCTATACCAATAAATAGGTTATGAAAAACCATGAAGATCGATAAAAAGAACGTTAAAAACGGATCATCCTAGCCAAAGTTATGATAAATTGAAGTTTAGAGCCAAAATTTTGAAGGATGCTGACGTGTCCAGGACACGTGTCGCGCCCAGTCAGCACCGAACATCGTTGAGTTTCCAGCGGTTTTGGCATGTCAGGTCGATCTTTAGACACCTATATCTTTTTCCCTACTCCACCATTTGGTATGCCGTTTGTTTCATTCGATTCTCCTATCTTTCCTCTTTCCAACCATTACTCACACACATCTAACTCCTTCTACAATGAGGAAATGATCAAAGTTGCCTCCTCGCGATTCGTAACCCAGAACTGCAGTTTTTCCTGAAATCGGGTAAACTTCGTCACGCCATAACTTCTTCATTTCTCATCCAAATTTCTGTTCTTTAGCTTGTTTTGAAGATCTCTAATCCCTCTACAACTTTCATGTTGATGGCCAAGGCTGATTCGCACTGGTTTGGGAGATAAATCTGTCTAAAGTGCCTACTCGATCACGGTCGGAAATCTGCCCAGTTCATCCCGAAACCAACTAGGTAAACACCGATCTTGAGAGATCTGTAACTTTCTCCCTAGTTCATCAAATTCATGATTCTTCCACTAACATCTAGAGTTACATGTCTAGTTTGGATTGTGATAGGTTCCATGAATCAATCTCTCTCAGTTGGTGCGAGTTGATTCGAGAAGGGCATACCTGAACCGCACATAAAATACGATTTCCAGTTTTCCCGATTTGGTTTCGCCCCGTTAATGCAATTCCGGTGAGTTTCCGATCAAATTTCTCCATGGTTTCCATTCGAAATGTCATCATCGATCAAACCCACATACCAATTTAGTCTATTATGCATTACAATGGGAGAATTTGTAGGAATTGCAACCGAATTAAGTTCTGTACCGAAATAAACCCTAACTCTCGAATCGATTTCGAAACTTGGTGTAACTGCATTATAATTGGGGAAATCGGTACCATTAGAACCGGAATTTGATTACGAATCGATAGGAACAAGAATCACTCGATTTCGTTCTGTAGATTGAGAGATAATCGGGATTTAGTACTCGAATGGGTTATTGAGTTCGATGATGAACTAGCGGATTCTGGGCCGTCCGATCTCAGTTAATAAACATGGACGGCCGAGATTAGATCGTGGGGTTTAAGTTGTAATAAGTTAATGTATTTTCCAGAATAAAGTCCTAACTTGCTAGATTTATTTAATGGCCTTCCCGAATGTATTTTGACTTGAAATTTTAACCATAGATTCCTTATAAAATCTAGTTTATTTTGATGTAAATTAATATGGGTTTTGAGTTTTTAAACATAAGTTATGATTTTTGCAAGTTACGAGTATTATGGAATTATTTGGTAATTTAAAAATATTTTATGAAATAAAAATTTTATAATATGTCTAAAATGTTATAGTTACTATATATTAATTTGGGATTTTTGGACAAGGGTAAATGGGTTTAAAAATTGTATGAGTTTTTCATAAGTATCTTATAATATAAGGTTTTTAATGTAACCAAAAATTAAGGTATAGTTGATTAATGAACTTTATATGTAACACCCCTACTACGCACAACACATTACTTGAAATCGCAGCGGAAAATAAACGACTAAACAGTAACTAAACGATTGGTGCTACAACGCCGTCAACCACCCACGTGGTTAACAAGGCTGAATAAATACAAGTGTACCGGTCTGATGATCAGACTCCCGAGCATAGGACTAATAACCATATATATACATCAACAAAATACCGAGTGTTTACACAAATCCTTCACTGTATACCGTCACTGTAAACTGTCATAATCAAGTATATAATACGCCACGGGAGCACAGGCGCATCCCGGGCAAACATCCAAAAGTACTCCAAAAGTAAACTACACCCTTGGATCTAGAGCCACTCCGCTTCTTCGATCCTCATCCTGCAGTAAAAGAAATATGGATCTCCCGAGGGGGTCAGCAACCCTTGGCTGGCATGGTTAACGCGCAGCCCATCGACTACCGGAATGCGCGCAAACTATTTGTCATGATGACATGGTATTTATTTTAAAACACACAACTCATACATATATAACATAACATGGGTATTGTACACATCATAACACACATCACACACATACAATTCCTTATAGGAAGAGAACCAACACAGTTAGTCCCCATTGAGAGCCTAGAGAATGTTGCCATGCTCATACTTAGCTCGTTACATAACTTGTTACCGTCCGGTTAGGTTGAACGGTTAACTTAACACAAGGTGCCTCGGATATAGTGATCCAAGCACACCGAAATAACACATAGTATGCCCCTGTGGCCCGACGTGAGTCAGTAAAATAGCCTTGGTTAAGCTAAAGGGAAGGTTAGAAACCAAATTGGAAACTTAACCATAACATACAGAGAGAATCGAACCGGTTATGACATCGACTCCCATACTCACACGCGTGGCCGGAACAGACCGGACTCCTCACTTCCCCCGTTAGCCCTTGTTAGTAGTTCATCATTGAACACAACAAACAATTTACAATCATAGGTCAAGTCTTGTTAGACACACACAAGGGGAGAGAGAGTCATACTCAACAACATAATGATATTTAACAACGGTAAACTCTTTACATGGCTTAATCTTACAAAGTCATAAACACACAGAAAAACAAACAACACACAAGCCGGTGTAAACCGGTAGGCAACAGACTGCAAGAAAACCATACCTTGGTCCTTGCCTCGACTGATTTCCACCTTGCGAGAATCCTAAACACATTAGTAACGTCGGTTAATTAACGCACTAGTCCATTATTAACATTATCTACTCAACATTACTTGTTTATTTTTATTTTACACTTGTTACAACTTTTCATCCTTTTAATTGCCTTTAAAACCCACCTAACATGTCTTACATAACCTCATAATATCATTACTAACCAACTACCATTTTTAGATAACAATTCCCATCTTAAAACAATAATTTTTGGTCCATACAGTGGCCTGTCCGAACTTGTGTCCGAGCTTCCAAGTTCGGACGCAAGCCGTGACTTTAGACAGAAAACAGACACACGTCCGAACTTATGTCCGGACTTCGGAAGTTCGGACGTGAGCCGAGAAAAATTTAGACAGAAATCCGTGCGTCCGAACATGTGTCCGGACTTCCCAAGTTCGGACACAGTTCGAGGATAATCCTAAGGATGGGTGGGTACGTCCGAACATGTGTCCGGACTTCCCAAGTTCGGACACTGTTCGCGAGTGAGAATTTCTTTACCCAACAGGGCCTGTCCGAACTTCCACATCCGGACGGTAGTTCGGACAAGGCATTATACTCCAATTTCTAAGCCTTCAAACACTTAACCAAATTTCCCCAAGGCCTCCAACACTTTAGTATCCTCTCCTTAAGTTCCTAAGTGGTATTCCTTGTCTATTCTAGTCATTATACCAAGACATATCTTCTACACAACATTATTACTTAAACATCATTTCTTACAAACTAAAACTCTTTATGTCATCATTGAAATCTCTTTTTCTAAGCTTGCACTTTCTCCTTATTTTAACATCATCTCCCAAGCATCATCTCTCACAACTAACTCCTTATATCCTTCTTGAAACTCTTTTCCTAGTGTACACTTCTCCTTATTTTACCAAAGTTTGCCTAGGTATTTACCTAAGTCCCAAAGTGACTTTGGTACTTACTAAATCTCAAGATCATGCCTAAGTCCTTATTACACACTAGAACACTTCCTAATTCATCAAAATTCCTTTAAGATATCTTGAACTACTTATTCATTTCCTACATTTTCTAACTCACCAAACCTTATGTAAACACTTAGAACTTCTTACTTCTTACCAAAATTTTGGCATGGATTCCCCTAGAACATTACTAAGCCTAAACACTTTGCTTTCTCCATTAAACACACAAGAACATCTAGAATCACCAAGAACACTCTCATATACAACTTCACCAAATTCACACTACATTACAATAGTGCATAATTTAAATTGCATGGCACTTAGGCCCTTAAAATGCATGGCTCTTAGGCCCTTAAAGTGCTTAAATCATAAACACTGAATTTCCACAATATATATGCCTTTAACCTGCGATTACATACAACAAGGCATATGTTATTTTACTAGTCTCCTTGAGAACACTTTACTAAGTCATTCACCATTTGCTCTTTAGGTAGTTTTAATAAGCATTTATAAGCTCATTTCTCCTAAGGCATTAAACAACATAAGGTTAATAGATTTACCTCCTTTCCAAACAATTTCTTTCTTGTTTCACTACAAGACCGGTAGGGTATTTGATTCCTTGTCAAGTTCTAAACAATATACAAACATTATAATGAGTATTCAAGCTATAAGCTTCATCTCATTGTAAACCCTAATTTTACATTGTTTCAAAAACATTAATGTAGTTGCTTTACCTTGATCTTTGAAGAGAGTTTGAATATATAACAAGAGAGGACTCCACCTAGTCCATGAAGAGTTGAAATGAAGCTAGAACAAAGTCACACAAAGAGCTATATCAATGTTTATTTTCGGTCAAGGTAAAAACATGGAGGAAACATGATTTTTCTTTGAGATTCCTTACCTAGAAGCAAAGGAGAGTAATGATATGTCAAAATACAAGCTCAAGCTCCTTCAATGGTGGAACACCTTGGCACCGAAATGGGGCTCTTGGAGTTTTGAGAAGATAGGAATGAAGAGCTTGATGAGAGGAAGAGATTGGTGGTCTTAGAATTTGATTTGGACAAGTGAGCTTGATTTAGCAAGAGGTCAAAGATGGAGTTTCTATGGTGGTAGTGGTATTACCGAGAGAGAACAGCAAGAAGGAAGGGAGAAGAAGATTGTGACCGTGGGAAATGAAGGAAGGAAAAGAGGAATGAGATAGAATTTGCTTTTAAGAGATATTTATGCTTATAAAGTAAAAAGTAAGTTTAATTAGTTTTCTTTACTTACTTATTATATCAACTAGAGGGTGGTGAGTCACCACACTTAGAAAACCGGCCCCCTATATTATAATGAGGGTATTTTAGTCTTTGTTTGTCAATTTAATTACTTTGTACAACATATGTTATAAACTAGCTTATAACAATCACTATTCACCCAAACAAGGCACTTAGAAGTGAAATTTTTGATTTCCCATTAATATAGCCACCCAAATGTGATACTATATAGTACACATATATATTTAAGAGTAATGATGGACATTTAGCCACTCAAAACTCATTTACAAGACAATTTTTCAAAAATGTGCTTTAAGACTCCTTAAAGCACATTTTGTGTTTAAACTTGTTTTCAAGCTTGGTTTTCTTTGGTAATTGGTTTAATATGTTCATTAGTGTATAAATGAGGTCTTGGTAAGTTCATTAGGTCTTACCCAAGTTTACCCCAAGCTTAGAGCACATTTTGGCTCTTATTGACTTTAAAGCACATTTTGTGTTTTCTTTAGTTTAAATTTATTTACTAAGGTTTCTAAGACTCTTTTTAGTCTTATTACACCATATTTAGGTGTTTAAACAACATAACTAGGTTTGGGGTATTTCATTATAGGTTGGGGAAAATATAATAAGACTAAAATAACATTTAATACAGAATGTTAATAAATATTTTTGGGTATAAACTTTTAAGTGAAGTAAATATATATATAGATGTACGTATATATAAATGAAATAAAATAGTAACTTAGGCTAAATCAAGGAACTAAATTAATCTACATTTATATTAATTATATAATATGGTAGTTAATATACTTAATTGAAACTAATGAAAATACTTTATTTTATAAACCATGTATTGGATGTAGCTATGTGTAAAAGTTAGTATAAATAATTAAGTGCAATAAAACTACACAAGGAATGTCTTGAATAAATCCTAATATATATACACATAAAAAAACTACATAAATAAAAGAAATAAAATGCCTTATAGAAAATATAATATGAAGGAATTAATGAGATAAACTAAACCTCTACATAATACTAATAAAAGAATATTATATGAGGCGGTATTAAATTAAGATTATTAAACTTAAGGAGTTATCTTTGAATTTCTAAGATTTATATAAACCGTATTAAAATACATGTATAGTATTAGTCAACGACCATAATGTAAGTCTATAATTGGGTTAAGTAATTAATAAGTTAAAACTTAGGAAAAATTGTGATTAGATTACATAAAATGTTACACAAATAGATCTTATTCTATAATTAATGATAAATAAATGTAATACTTTTACATCTAAATGTTCTTGATATATAAACAATAATAAAGTAAATAAAATACTTTTACATGTGAATGTGAGGTGGATTAGTAAGTCTAGATTTAATCATTTCTTAACATTTAAGGTATTGAAATATAACTTAATGTTTTAAGTTACAATCATTAAAAGGATTATGATATAAAACTACATTAAACTATGATTTGGAAATTTATCTAAATAATAATCCTTAAGTTTCTTGGCATTAGATAAGCCATATGAAATACATTTATAATATTAATTACCAATACTTAGGATGTGAGCTTATAAATAAGTGATGTACATAAAAGTTAAAGATTTATAAAAAGGTTTGTAAATAGAAATTAGATACTTAAAAATCTTTAAACCTTTAATTAGGTGAAACTGGGTTACATAAGAGATTATATTGATCTACTTTACGACACTGAGAATATTAATATGTCATTTGGATATAAGGTATGAGTATTTTTCAGAATAGATGATCTTATTAAGTAATTGACAATTTCACTTGTGAATGAGAGTTTAATTCTTAAATAAATTCTACCTTATGTTAAGATATAATGTTCATCCTAAAACATAATAAATGAGATTAATTTATTAAGTTATTCCTTTGAAACCTTAGGTTTTGTAAACAATATGAAAAATGTATTTTAAGACGTAAGTTTATTAAAAATTTAGTATAAAAGGATTACATAGTCTATAGCGGGAATATGTGTAAAAATAAAACATTTGGGAAATTAAATGTAAGCAAGGATAAATAAAAGGTTATCTTAAAGTGCCTTATTATATAGTTAATGATAAAGTAAATAATATACCTTGGGAATACTAAATGTAAGAGTTCGATAAATCTAAGTTAACTATAATATAGTTATTCAAGATGAGAAGCAGTTTAACATCTTATGATAGGATTATTAGATGGTTGTAATAAAAGTCATCCTAAACTAAACATAAGATAAATGAGTTTAGTAACTCAATTAGGTTATCATAAAATGCATCTACAACACCATGATTCCAATATACAGGATGTAGATCTGAATTAAGTTGAGGGGGAAAACTTAATCATAATGGATTATTTGGTAATACTGATAAAATACATAATCATTACATTGTGAAATAAGAGTATAATATTCTAAGATAAACCTATCATAGGTCATAACCCGATATTTATTCTAAATAAGGAATAAAAGTATTACGCTTAAAATTATTATTGAGATTCTAAGATTAGATGAATAATATAATACGCACTTATGATATAAGGGTCTCAAGAGTCTTGAATTGAGAATTAGGGTTAAGTATGAATAAAGTGGATAAGAGTGTAACAATTAACAAGTGTTGTTAACATACATTCCCTAGTCTTACAACCTTGGGTTATACAACATTCTAACATAAGTCAAAGGTTATACATAACATTTAAGCGAGGGCTTAAAGGACAATTGAGACTTAGAAATAAGAGTGAGAAATTTATTTAAGTTTAACTTAGGTTACAAGTTATTGATGTTAGACTACCTTTAATATTCCTTAGAGTATTGTTGATTATTTGCACAAGTCGACTAGAACTGCTACAGCGATTACCAGGTACGATTTCTCGTACTCAGCTTGATGTGTTATGGACTTGATGGAATGTTTTGTACGATTTCTCGTACTCAGATACTTTTGCTAACGGACTTTATGGAATGTTTTGGGAAACGCTAACTGAGCTGAAATGAATTTCCAAAGGGAAACTACTTGTATGACTAACTCAGCTTGATGTGACTAACTGAGCCTTGAATGTACAACTTGCGTGGTTATTGGTTCCTTCTATCTGGTGGTTTCATTAGATATTATCTGCATGGGGTTTACGCCTCTGCACTCTGTAGGACTGAGTGTTTTGGTATCGCTCTGGTGCAGTTAATGATCTAGTGGAAATATGGGAAATGTCAATCTTTGTAAATGCTTCTTTTGACCCTGGATATTGTTTCATCCATGAGCTGAGTCTTGGTTGTGATGTGCGCACATCTTCATCGATAAACAGCGAGGGGCTGTATATCCCCTGTCCAATCGGACGTTGTAAACAGCGAGGGGCTGTATATCCCCTGTCCTATCGGACGTAGTTAACAGCGAGGGGCTGTATATCCCCTGTCCCAAAAGGGACGCGGTTGGCAGCAGGGCCATCTCTTCCAATTGGTTTTATTCCACTCTTGAGTTATGGTTCTTGGATATCTTCTTTCATTCCTAGTCCTTGTGACTACTTGGGTCTTTCTAATCCTAATTGGAACTGAATCTAACTTAAGCAATGGATGTTCACTAACTTCTGGCGTGGTTTCTTTTATGTTGGCTCACTCTACCTTCACGTAATTTATCTCTATCCTTGACTTGTTATCTTTGACTTGGTGTTTTGGTGTGCCTTGTTCTTCTGGTTTGTTTTGAGCATTTGACTTCAAGTTATTGTTATTTTAAGAGTTATGTTTTTCTTTTAATACTGTTGTTTTGGAGAGTTGTACCAGTTCCATTCCAGGGAACTGACTCACCCCTCCTGGGGTGGGCTGCTTGGTTTCATCTTGCAGGTACGGATTGTTATACAGGTGGCCACGAAGAGTATGAGTGATTGGGATGGGAATTAGGAATTGTGGAGAGTTTTTATATCTTGCACTAGTTATGTTTTCTCGAGTTCAGACCGTAGCATTTGTAATATCATAAGTTGTAATTGGTGAGGTTTGGTGCCAGGTGTTTGGAACCCGATGATCTGTAACCGCCTTAGTATTTTATTTCCGCTGCATTTATGATAAGTAGGGGCGTTACAACTTGACTCACCAGTTTAAGAGTCAGGAATTGGAGCCAACCTCTCGTGACTCCACATCCTCACTCGTGGCCGAAACTATATCAATCTTCTACTCATTCCAATTTAATTACCAATTTAAGTTAGGATGGTTAGCTTATTAGGAATAAGTTAGAAGTCCAAACACATCACAATCGGTCACAATATAATGCATCATACATACACACATTCATATTCATCCAAACATTTCATGAATTATACAAACTAAAATTTAAGAAAATATTCACAACATACAACACTACATATTCACAAGTATGCATATTAACTCCGACTCGTGCATTTATCTTAGTTGGTGACCAATTAGCACACAACACACAAATCAGAGTAACCAAGATAGTATACGGGGCATGAGGAATCCATACCGTTCACCGTTGTACGTGTTTCCAGACGTCCTTCCGGTGTCACAAATCAAATCCTATGACATGCGTACAATTGTATGGTTAATCTACCATTATTAATCTTAACTCAACTACTTTTGTGTTTACAAATCCATATTCACTACGCCTTTACATTCCTTACACTTATATTTCATGTTACTTACTTTCCATTACTTGTCCATAATTTACATACACATATATATATACATATGTATAGGTGGGTGTACATATATATACATATATATGTATATATACTAGTTATAAGCTTACTGTTTTTTTTTTTGTAAGTTTAGGGCCGTCCGACCCACCGTCCGACCGAAGCCCTGGGTCGGACCATTCCAGTAAGGTTCGTTCCCAGAAAATTACCCTGTCCGACCCAGCACTATTCCGTCCGACCCATACTCTCTGGGTCGGACCATTCCAGAAGGTTTTGGTCCTGTCGTCCAAGCTACGTCCGACCCACGTCCGACCTAACGTATGGGTCGGACGAAGTCAGAAACTTCGACGACGGAAAAATTTAGCCTGTCCGACCCACGTCCGATCCACGGCTCCGGGTCGGACCATTCCAGAAAGTTTACATCTCGTTGTTTAAGCCCTGTCCGACCCACGTCCGATCCAGACTCTGGGTCGGACGGTTCCAGAACCTTGTTATAGATTTTGTTTTTCCTTCCCAATTTCACCCATTGCTTCCCCAATCTTCCTACATGCATCCTAACATGTTTTTGTGCAATTTAAACACCCTAAATCATGCTAATTCATTTCCTAATTCATTACACAACTCTATACTAACTTATATACACAATTCTCTTAATTTCACTCAAACACTTACACAGTTTTCTTCCTTGATGCATTTTGCTACAGATTTTGATACTAATATTCCCCTTCTACATCTCCCTCTTCTAATGTCATTTCTAACACTCCTAATGCATCTAGAATTCATTAACTATCTCTCTCAACTTCCCCTCTGTTTATTTCGATCAAAATCTGTTACAACCTATGTCATTCACCTAGTTTTCAATTCACTAAGTGTTCTATCCCTAGGTAAATTTTGACATAACCTCCCCTATATTTCTACACTCTCACCACATTTTCTAGTTCACAATTCGACACTCTTTTCACCTGTTTCAACAACTAACAATATGCAAGCTCCCATATACAAATACCAATACTAAAACAACACTTACAAATTCCTGCACATCACTTCCCATTCCCAATTGTTTCAATAAGTTTTACACATCTTTAAAAGCTTCAAAATACTTACACTCTCCTACACATTATACTACTAATGCATTACCATTTTACAATACATATTTTTACTTCTAAAATCTTTACATAGACAAATACACAAGGCTACACAATGAGCATTCTTACCTTGCTTTCCTTCTAGATTTTCTTTCTCCTCTTCCTTCTTCCTTCTTTCTCTACCGGTTTCGAAATCTCAATCCTCTAACACTACAACCATTCATATACCACATTCAATCTAGAACTAACCCTAACCATTAATCAAGTTTCAATCTAGGTTTTAGGGTTTAGAAAATTTGTTACCTTCCAAGAGTTCAAATGGAGCTTGGAGTGGCTCAAGAACGATATTTCCAACTCCACCAACAAGCCAAAATCGGCTAGAGCAAGAGGAACAACAAGGGTTTAGTTTATGAATTTCGTTTTGCCCACAAGGGCTAGAAAGAGATGGAGTTTTCAAAATATTTTTACCTTAGAAGAACAAGGAGAAGGAGGGCCTTCTAATGGTGGTGTTGAAGCTCCAAATGGGACATACCCATGAAAACGAAAATGGTTGTTTTCGAATTTTGGAAGGATGAAAATGTAGCTCTTGGTGAGAGGATTACAATGGTGGTATTTTTATAATTTTTGGAAAAGCTTGGAGAGAGTTACAAAGGGGAGAAGTATAAGTTTGTGGGTGTTTCTATTTCCACCATGGAAATCGCATGAGGTAGGGGAAGAAGAAAAGAGAGAGTGAGGAGGGGTGTGTTCACGTGAGAAGAGAGTGAGGGGTAGGAGAGAGAATTGCAAAAGTGAGTGTGAGAGTAATAAAGTGAGGTGAGTGTTATTGTTTTTGTCTTTTATTAATAAGAAGGAATAAAGAGTGTGTGAGAGAGAGGGGGGAAATAGAGCCCTCGGCTGCACCCACACCCCACCACAAATTTTACTTTTTATTTTAAAAGTGGACACATAAGTTTGTGTTAATTATGTTTCTACCCCACAACTTCCCGTTTTTGACAGTTTTTACTAATATCTCGTTTTATTGATTTTATTGGTTCTAAAGCTCCACTAATATTTATTAATGATTATTTAGTTGACTAAAACTGTTACGAGTCTATTTGACCCGCTTAAAGACACGTTTTCCCGGTTACCTCGAAAAACGCGCTTTAAGATTCGGTAATGCTTTTAATCCATTTTAAGGATCCGTTTTCTTCGGGATTTGTTCCCTCATGATTATCTACACTTGATTAAGCCTCTAAATTACTTATTAGCCTAATTAATCACTATTTTTAATTACGGGGTATTTCAATCTACCCCCTTAAGAAACTTTGCCCTCAAAGTTGCTCAAGGTTAATGGTTTAAATAATTCTACTCATTAGGCAAACCAATTGCACTAATGTGTCTTACTACACCTATGAGGTGTTTAATTCATTCCACATTGCAAGCATACACATTTCAACATCATACACAATACATCATTTCCATTCATACCATACCACAATACACAATACACCATTACCATTCACAATACACATTACACCAATACACCATACATTGCACATACGCATCATTCATTACACATTACACATACATACACATCCATACTAAATTCACTTGCACTACATGTGCCATACAAAAGTCTATTACAATTCCTACACACTAAGCAATGCTTATCGCGAAGCAATGCAAAAGCAAAAGGGCTCTACCCCCCTTAAAAGGGGTACGACCCGTACCCATATCGCTAAATACTAGACTATCTAATCTACGAATAACTGCGGGTACTTAGCCTTCATGGCATCTTCCAACTCCCATGTCGCTTCTTCGACATCATGGTTGGACCATAGGACCTTCACCATTCGTATAGACTTATGGCGAGTGTCTCTGGTCTTCCTATCAAGGATTCTCACTGGGGTTTCGACATATCTCATGTTTGGCTCAATGGATAAGTGCTCGGGCTCCAACACATGAGAAGGATCAGCAATATACTTCTTGAGTTGTGACACATGAAATACATCATGGACACGCCCCAAGTCCTCAGGTAGTTCTAACCTGTAGGCTACCGATCCAACTCTTTCGGTGATAGTGTACGGCCCTACAAACTTTGGGCTTAGCTTGCCCTTCTGACCAAAACGGAAGACACCCTTCATAGGTGAAACTCGCAAGAACACTTGGTCACCCACGGCGAACTCAAGGTCGCGTCGTCTCACATCCGCATAGGATTTCTGTCTATCTTGGGCTGCCTTCATGTTAGCTTGGATTTGTTGCACTTCGGCTTGTACTTGCTCAAGGTACTCCGGTCCTATTATGACCGCTTCACTTGACTCATCCCAACACAAGGGTGTACGGCAAGGTCTACCGTATAGAGCTTGGAAAGGCGACATCTTAATCAAGGCGTGATAACTATTATTATACGAGAACTCGATAAGATGAAGCTTATCTAACCAACTCCCCTGAAAGTCCAAGGCACATGTCCGAAGCATGTCCTCCAGTGTCTGGATGGTCCTTTCTGTCTGACCGTCGGTCTGAGGATGGAAGGCGGTACTCAACTTCAGTTCTGTACCCAACGCTTCCCTTGTAGCTCTCCAGTATCTCGAAAGAAACCTGGTGTCGCGGTCAGATACTATAGTTTTAGGGACTCCGTGGTGCCTGATAATCTCCTTATCGAAAAGCTCAGCTAGCTTTACTACCTTCCAGGTGTCCTTCATCGGTATGAATCTGGCAACCTTGGTAAGGCGATCTACTACAACCCAGATCATGTTGAGTCCTCCCCTAGCAGGTGGGAGTCCTACAACAAAATCCATGGAGATATCATAAAATTTCCACTCCGGAACTGGCATAGATTGTACCATTCCGCCCGGTCTACGGTGTTCAAATTTCACCTTCTGGCATGTCAAGCATCTCAATACAAATTCTGTCACATCTGACTTCATTCCAGACCACCAGAAGTACCTCTTCATGTCTTTGTACATCTTGGAGGCTCCCGGATGGACTGATAATGTAGAACTATGTGACTCTCACAGGATGCGATCCCTTAGCTCAGCATTGCTTCGGGGGACGCATAGCCTGCCATTCAACCGAATCAAACCGTCTTCATGTAGCTTAAAATCATACTTTTTCTTCTCAAATGTGCCATTCTCGATCTTGTGTCTGATTTCGGTTAGGTAAGGGTCACTCAACTGAGCGTCTCGCACCTCGTCAACCAAGCTAGAAGAAGCGAGTAGCGAATGGAGCGAGTGTGCTCGACGGCTCAGGGCGTCGGCTACAATGTTTGCCTTCCCTTCCTTATACTGCAGGTTGATGTCGTAGTCTGAGAGAAACTCCATCCACCTTCTCTGTCTCAAGTTGAGTTCTTTCTGAGTGAATACATACTGTAAGCTCTTATGGTCGGAGTAGATGGTGATGCTTACCCCATAGAGATAGTGTCACCATATCTTCAAGGCAAAGACAATGGCCCCTAACTCTAAGTCGTGAGTCGGGTAATTCTCCTCATGCTTTTTCAGCTGGCGGGAGGCATAAGCAACAACCTTGCCATGCTGTATGAGTACGCATCCCATTCCTTTGCCTGATGCATCACAATACACCTCAAATCCCTCTGTGCCCTCTGGAAGAGTAAGGACGGGCGCTGAGGTCAATGAGTCTTTCAGTTTCTGAAATGATAGCTCGCACTCGTGTGTCCATACAAACGGTGCATCTTTCTTCATCAGTGTAGTCATGGGCTTAGCGACTTTCGAGAAGTCCCTTACAAATCTCCGGTAGTAACCGGCTAGACCAA
This sequence comes from Limonium bicolor, assembly GCA_023374045.1. Taxonomy (NCBI): domain Eukaryota; kingdom Viridiplantae; phylum Streptophyta; class Magnoliopsida; order Caryophyllales; family Plumbaginaceae; genus Limonium; species Limonium bicolor. The sequence continues at coordinate 359,508,405 of CM041776.1, forward strand.
GAAAGCTCCTAATGTCGGTAACAGTCTTGGGTCTAGGCCATGATCGTACAGCTTCTATCTTAGAAGGGTCAACTGAGATACCTACGCTCGAGATGGCATGTCCAAGGAATGATACCTGATCAAGCCAAAACTCGCATTTGGAGAACTTCGCATATAGCTGGTTCTCGCGCAGTGTCTTTAGCACTTTCCTCAAATGAACTTCATGTTCCTCTGGTGATTTTGAGTATACAAGGATGTCGTCGATGAAGACCACAACCGAAGTGTCCAACTGCTCGCTGAATAATCGATTCATGAGGTCCATGAATTTTGCCGGTGCGTTTGACAAACCGAATGGCATCACTGTGAATTCATAGTGGCCATATCTGGTACGGAATGCCGTTTTCTCAATGTCTTGTTCCTTGATTGCAATCTGATGATACCCTGAACGGAGGTCGATCTTGGAGAAGACTGAGGCTCCTTTCAACTGGTCGAATAGGTCGTCGATACGTGGCAGTGGGTATTTATTTTTGACTGTGACCGCATTCAGCTCGCGGTAGTCAATGCAAAGTCGGAGACTACCGTCCTTCTTCTTCACGAAGAGAACCGGTGCTCCCCAGGGTGATACGCTCGGGCGTATAAACCCCTTGTCTAGAAGGTCTCTTAACTGTTCTTTCAATTCGGTCATCTCTAGTGGTGCCATGCGGTACGGTGCCCTGGCAATGGGACCGGTACCTGGCAATAGATCAATTTCGAATTCCACTGCTCTTGGTGGTGGCATGCCGGGTAGCTCCTTAGGGAATACATCGGGATACTCGGATACAATGGCTACTTCATCACTGAACTCTAGATCTCGCTCCAGGTCTTGTACATAACAAAGATACACCTCTTGGCCCTTTCTGAGCTCCCGGTACATAGCCATGGCAGATATAAGTGTGGTCGAAGGCTCTCTCGGTCTCTGGCGGTAAGATACGGTAACCCCAGAAGGACTCTTGAGCAGCAAACGATGCTCGGCGCAGGATTCTACCCTTGTGCCGCTCCAACCAATTCATCCCAATGATTAGTCGAATCCCAATCCATTGAATTCGATGAAGGAAATGGGAAACGATTCGCCTTTGATTTGGATTGTGGCTGATTGATAATACTTGGTGCACTTTACTCGCTTCTTCGATGGGAGAGTAACCGTGAAGTTCGGTAGCTCATCCGCATCTAGCTTCAACCTCTTCACAAAGGATGGTGATACGAAAGTGTGAGAGGCGCCGGAGTCGAATAACACATTGGCATCAATGCCATTTACTGGGAAGGTTCCCGTTAGAATGGTGCCACTCTTGCCGGCTTGTGCTTCGGTGAGGATGCTCAGGTTACCTTCGGTACCGAGTCCACAACCTATTGGATTTACAATTGGATAAGTATTGATGGTGGGCACAAGTGGAATTAAATCAACACTGCTCTTTATTGATAAACCAACCATCATACATACCGTGTCTCTAATACACGTTACTAATAGATTACATGATACTAGGAATTTAATACTTTCTAAAGGTAAGGTTCAGGCGTCTTGGTTTCATGTGTGTGGCATTGACTATTGCCGGCGGTGCCGTATTCAACTTGATCTTGTTGATCCCGTGATACAGCATCCTAGAGTTTCCACCCATGATTAGGACATCTCCTGATCTCAATACCAATTTCTCTGCGAGGTCCACACGCTTCTGCTCGCTATACAGGAATACGGCGTCATCACCAATGGACCAAGACACTATGGGCACTCCTTGTTCAAGAGATTCCGCTGTCTCGTCCTTGTCTTGGTGTAACCCAAGTCGTCCTTCTCTCTCGTAGAAGTTGACGATAAAGAGGTCCGCTTCAAGTGCGGGGATCGGTTCAGGTTCACATTGTTGTGCAAGTTCTACTACTTGTGTGATGAGTGTCTGAAACTCTGGTGGTATTGTCGGTGGCGTCGCTCCATCATGTGTTCGTGTCTCCTGGTATGTCTTGGTATAAGGGTTCCAGTCCTTTCCCAAGCACATCATCTTCAGCTTCATCTTCGCTCCACCGGGGAATTCAGGTGTGTAAAATCCACCTTGACCCGTTCCTAGCTCGTTGCATCGTCGAATGATTGAGATTTGCGCTTCGGGTGTCAGGTATCCCTTTAATAAGATCATACCTGGTCGGATGACCTGACACTGTTTGTTGGTGTAGTCGTGGTTGGTGATGTCGATCTCTTCTTGATTCAAGTTTACCGGTATCGGGTAACAGATACTAAAGCTTCCTATGGTTATAAATTTCATCTACGGTGAGTACTAGTTTCAACTACTTCATTTCATGCTTAATACACACTCCATTTTATTTATTCACGCATTCACTCATACAGTTACTCTACTACTAGGCATGCTATTTCAAGGATTAAAGGTTTAGATGATTACCTGGGCCGGATTTCGAACCGGACCCATCACGGTCAATGACATGCAGAACAGGCTGCCTCTGAGGTGCGCCCCTCTGAGGGCCCCGGGATCCCTGTCCCTGAGGTGCCTGCTGGGCCGGTGCATCGCCAGATGCCACATCCTGCCCTCTCTCTGCTTGTAGTTCTGAAAGTTTCCCTTTGGCTTAGCATTCTCTGGGCATCTATTAGCTGTGTGTCCCAGCTTCTGACAGTTGTAGCATTTGATGTCTCTCCCAAAGCAGTCTTTACCAGGATGGTCCTGGTTGCACTTTCTGCACACATAGGTGCGGCCATCGGAGAAGGTTTTGGCGACAGGAGCTAGAACCTGAGGTTAGAGGGTTAGCACATGTGTGCGTGGATATACTAGATATGATACTTATACGAATACAAATTGGATTAGGAATTTACCCTTAGGTGGGTGTGATCTCAGTGGCTTTGCTGCCACCGGTGCAGAATAACCAAGCTGAAGAAGCTCAGCTGGTTTGCCTGCTCAGCATGGGCACTGCTCTCACCCTGGGATTTCTTTTGGGATTGCTGAAAGAAATTCCCTTCTTCTTTTTCCAGCTCTTCCCCTGGTTCTGCTCCTCAGTACTGGTATGTTGTTGTTAGCTTTGCGCTTCAGCGCGGTCTCTTCATCCCTTAACTGGCAAGTGATCTCAACGCGAGAAGCCGCGTGATAACACTCCTGAAATCTCAGGTATTAGCCGAGACTCTCATTTAAGGAAAGGATAAGGGAAAAGATTCAAGGAATTGAAATGATACTAAGGGTTAACCGTTATTTACCTGAAGGGAGGTAAATCTGGTGTAGCCCATACCGTACCGAAGGCGATGGCTCAGACCGCCATAGAAGCGATCGACCAACACCTGGCCGGTGTATCCTAGATCAGGGAGGAGACGGAGTATAGAGGTGAAGGTGCGGTAGTACTCATCGACAGTCATCTTGTCTGTCATCTTCAAGGCATCTAGTTCTAGCCTTTTCTTGGTTTTGACATGCTCGGGGTAGTATTTAGAACGGAGGAGTGATGCGAAAGAATCCCAGTCGAATGTGGGGTCGCTGACGTGCTCATGCTTGACCAGCTTCCACCAATCCATCGCCGCATCTTTGAGGTAATAGGCTGCTACTCTGACTCGAACTCCAGCAGGAGCTTCGAGTGTTTCGAAGGCCGTCTCCATCTCGGAGATGTAGGCCTCGAGCTTAGCCGGATCACTCTCGCCCCTAAAGCAGGGAAGGCGGAGCTCCGCTACAGCTTTTACCCAGTTTGCTTCTCTGGGTGGAGGGGGAGGGATTGGCCCCGCTTGTGTTTGTTGGTTCTGCTGAGATTGTTGTACAGCTTGGATTACTTGTGGTAGCATCTGCGCTACCGTGGCGGCGACGATCTCAGCTATCGTCTGCGCGCCGGGTCCGTCATTGCCCCCTCCTCTAGGGCGACCTGGATCTCTGCCTGGCATCTGAATATTTAACAGTTACATTAGGCTTGCAAGATATGACTCAAAGGTCTTGGAATTTAAGCAAGGTATCGTTCCAAAGAACGTCAAGGGTATCCGTTGTTAACAACGGTAGTTCCTAATTAGGTTTCTAAGTATCCGTCTTACGACGGTTGAAATCCTAACTCGGTAATCCCCTATGCTCGGTACTATGGACATCAGAGCGTTACTACGCTCTGATACCACTTTTTGTAACACCCCAACCGCTAATCCTATGCTTACCGTCTAATCGTCCTATTAACCTTACAAGTTCGCAGCGGAAATATTACATACTTACTACGGCGGGTGGTACAACGCCGCTAACCGCCCATACGGCTAGCTAGGCTTACCTTACTTACTGTCACGGTCTGATGAACATAACGTACTGAGCTACTAAAATTACTTGCCAATACCATATACCAAATACTTACATCTTGGATCACCGAGTATTAAAGTATATTCGATTACAACCTTTCAAGCTTACCAAAAGAATGAGTTTCTAAGGCTACTCATCTATACCAATTCCCATCCTATCAAAATCCAAAAAGGTGTACCCCATGGTACACCGGCTATTCAAAAACCGTAGCCATGTACTACTTAGTACACCCATCATGAATTCATTTTTACAACCCAAAAGAAAGACAGGAAAATTAAACTTCAACTCTCCTAGTCTTCATCCGTCACGGGTACCTGCGTGTAGTAAAAATGGTGCCCCAAGGGGCTCAGCAAACGCTCGTATAAACTCCGCATATACCGCGTGCTAGCTAGGGCACGCCGACTATTTGACGTCCACTAAACATGCTGTTCATTATTTTCATACATACATGCTTTGCATACAACATACATGCTATACAATTCATTACACAATTCAAGGCAACAATATCGTAGCATACATCTCACTTACCTTCACAAGGTTAGCCAAATTATGCATCCGGGTTAATCGGAATGCTTTACTCTGTTACTCATTACTTAATTCTCTTCTTACTTCCATTCACTTTACTTACTCATTCTTACTTACTTACTTATACTCAAGTTAAGTCGTCGGGACCTCCGGCCCTGGGGACTACACCGTCCCACCTCCGGGATTTACTTGACTCACCAATCCGGGATGCTACCCACTTAAGGGATTTGGGCCGCGGACCAGTTTAAGAGCCAGGAATTGGAGCCAACCTCTCGTGACTCCGCATCCTCACGCGTGGCCGAAACTATATCGGACTTCTACTCATTCCAATTTAATTACCAATTTAAGTTAGGATGGTTAGCTTATTAGGAATAAGTTAGAAGTCCAAACACATCACAATCGGTCACAATATAATGCATCATACATACACACATTCATATTCATCCAAACATTTCATGAATTATACAAACTAAAATTTAAGAAAATATTCACAACATACAACACTACATATTCACAAGTATGCATATTAACTCCGATTCGTGCATTTATCTTAGTTGGTGACCAATTAGCACACAACACACAAATCAGAGTAACCAAGATAGCATACGGGGCATGAGGAATCCATACCGTTCACCGTTATAGGTGTTTCCAAACGTCCTTCCGGTGTCACAAATCAAATCCTATGATATGCGTACAATTGTATGGTTAATCTACCATTATTAATCTTAACTCAACTACTTTTGTGCTTACAAATCCATATTCACTACGCCTTTACATTCCTTACACTTATATTTCATGTTACTTACTTTCCATTACTTGTCCATAATTTACATACACATATATATATACATATGTATTGGTGGGTATACATATATACATATATATGTATATATACTAGTTATAAGCTTACTGTTTTTTTTTGTAAGTTTAGGGCCGTCCGACCCACCGTCCGACCCAAGTCCTGGGTCGGACCATTCCAGTAAGGTTCGTTCCCAAAAAATTACCCTGTCCGACCCAGCACTATTCCGTCCGACCCATACTCTCTGGGTCGGACCATTCCAGAAGGTTTTGGTCCTGTCGTCCAAGCAACGTCTGACCCACGTCCAACCCAACGTCTGGGTCGGACGAAGTCAGAAACTTCGACGACGGAAAAATTTAGCCTGTCCGATCCACGGCTCTGGGTCGGACCATTCCAGAAAGTTTACATCTCGTTGTTTAAGCCCTGTCCGACCCACGTCCGATCCAGACTCTGGGTCGGACGGTTCCAGAACCTTGTTACAGATTTTGTTTTTCCTTCCCAATTTCACCCATTGCTTCCCCAATCTTCCTAAATGCATCCTAACATGTTTTTGTGCAATTTAAACACCCTAAATCATGCTAATTCATTTCCTAATTCATTACACAACTCTATACTAACTTATATACACAATTCTCTTAATTTCACTCAAACACTTACACAGTTTTCTTCCTTGATGCATTTTGCTACACTCCTAATGTCATTTCTAACACTCCTAATGCATCTAGAATTCATTAACTATCTCTCTCAACTTCCCCTCTGTTTATTTCGATCAAAATCTGTTACAACCTATGTCATTCACCTAGTTTTCAATTCACTAAGTGTTCTATCCCTAGGTAAATTTTGACATAACCTCCCCTATATTTCTACACTCTCACCACATTTTCTAGTTCACAATTCGACACTCTTTTCACCTGTTTCAACAACTAACAATATGCAAGCTCCCATATACAAATACCAATACTAAAACAACACTTACAAATTCCTGCACATCACTTCCCATTCCCAATTGTTTTCAATAAGTTTTACACATCTTTTAAAGCTTCAAAATACTTACACTCTCCTACACATTATACTACTAATGCATTACCATTTTACAATACATATTTTTACTTCTAAAATCTGTTACATATACAAATATACACAAGGCTACACAATGAGCATTCTTACCTTGCTTTCCTTCTAGATTTTCTTTCTCCTCTTCCTTCTTCCTTCTTTCTCTACCGGTTTCGAAATCTCAATCCTCTAACACTACAACCATTCATATACACCATTCAATACTAAGAACTAACCCTAACCATTAATCAAGTTTCAATCTAGGTTTTAGGGTTTAGAAAATTTGTTACCTTCCAAGAGTTCAAATGGAGCTTGGAGTGGCTCAAGAACGATATTTCCAACTCCACCAACAAGCCAAAATCGGCTAGAGCAAGAGGAACAACAAGGGTTTAGTTTATGAATTTCATTTTGCCCACAAGGGCTAGAAAGAGATGGAGTTTTCAAAATATTTTTACCTTAGAAGAACAAGGAGAAGGAGGGCCTTCTAATGGTGGTATATTGAAGCTCCAAATGGGACATACCCATGAAAACGAAAATGGTTGTTTTCGAATTTTGGAAGGATGAAAATGTAGCTCTTGGTGAGAGGATTACAATGGTGGTATTTTTATAATTTTTGGAAAAGCTTGGAGAGAGTTACAAAGGGGAGAAGTAGAAGTTTGTGGGTGTTTCTATTTCCACCATGGAAATCGCATGAGGTAGGGGAAGAAGAAAAGAGAGAGTGAGGAGGGGTGTGTTCACGTGAGAAGAGAGTGAGGGGTAGGAGAGAGAATTACAAAAGTGAGTGTGAGAGTAATAAAGTGAGGTGAGTGTTATTGTTTTTGTCTTTTATTAATAAGAGAGGAATAAAGAGTGTGTGAGAGAGAGGAGGGGGAAATAGAGCCCATCGGCTGCACCCCACACCCACACACAAATTTTACTTTTTATTTTAAAAGTGGACACATAAGTTTGTGTTAATTATGTTTCTACCCCACAACTTCCCGTTTTTGACAGTTTTTACTAATATCTCGTTTTATTGATTTTATTGGTTCTAAAGCTCCACTAATATTTATTAATGATTATTTAGTTGACCAAAACTGTTACGAGTCTATTTGACCCGCTTAAAGACACGTTTTCCCGGTTACCTCGAAAAACCGCTTTAAGATTCGGTAATGCTTTTAATCCATTTTAAGGATCCGTTTTCTTCGGGATTTGTTCCCTCATGATTATCTACACTTGATTAAGCCTCTAAATTACTTATTAGCCTAATTAATCACTATTTTTAATTACGGGGTATTTCAGATCACCTATATCCATACTATATCTATGAATACGGTGCGGATGGATCACCTATATCCATATCTATGAATACGGTGCGGATGGATCACCTATATCCATATCTATAAATACGGTGCGGATGGATCACCTATATCCATACTATATCTATGAATACGGTGCGAATGGATCACCTATATCCATACTATATCTATGAACACGGTGCGGATGGATCACCTATATCCATACTACATCCCCCTATATGAGAACTTGGAATGAAAAGAACTCATAATATCAGAAGGATACGAATGTATGTACCAATACACCATTTAACTAATGGAAACAACCATATGTGCATATATAAGACAAAAGGGTACTATAACACATAAGTATACAAATATTATGGATACAAGAATGAGTGAATGTATATATGTGCACATTTAGATATACATAGTTGGAAAAATTAAATTGGTTGATTGTTTGTTGGACGTGCGAGGTTGAACTTAACCCTGGTCAGGTCAAGTGATATTGAGCACAAATTGGGGTGGAAGGATAGTCCGACACTTACGCTGACCACGTAAGGGTTGGATAACTCTCGAAACCCCCTACAAGTGGACACATAAACTCCAAATAGTTGTGAAATTTTATAAGTTTGAATTAGTAAAGGGCAAAAGAAGCGGTGTTGATACTAGATGATACGATCATATGAACACATGGGTACATGATTTCAAAATTTGAGACTCCCAATATGGGAAGACTTAAAATGATGTGATGTTACTAGCAACCTAATGGTCACTACATAAAATATATACTATCACAATCAAATACAATATGTAACCGGTAGTATTCAATTACCTTAGTTCCTGGCGGAACATAAGAACAAGGATGATGATAAGGAAACTAAATATCATATGTTACACATAATTACGAACGGTAATACAAACTTAACATGTCGTTGTAACAATGCCACGTTTATAACATTCAAATACCAAGAACTAAATCGTTACTACAGAGCATACATAAATTAAAGCCAAAAGGGTCAGCCAGAAAAAACAATTCAAATCCTCAAAACCACACAAAAGGCATGAACTTTCGACCTCTAGAGTAAATGGATAGACCACCTACAACCCACCGAGATTGTGTATAAATTAAAATACCCCTTGTCAGTACAGAGGCTTTTACTCTTATACAAGAAAGGAACTGTGAGGGAAACCTAAACCTGAACGAAATCAGAGTCGCACAGCAGAAGCTGGTGGACCGTATCTCACATTTTCCAGTTGATAGATCGGTATTGATACTGATAAGAATCCTGGAGACATAAACTAAGCCATTAACATAGTCAAGACGTTTGATGAGAATATATTGTGAGTTACATTGCATAGGAACTAGAATGCTCAATGATAATTAACCATCTTGAACCAGGGCTCTAGGAGGGTATAATAGGGATTACGTGGGCGTAATCCATTTATAAGGGGGGTAGGCGCGTTGCGTTTCTACTGGGTAATTACTCGTTTTGTGGTGTTGTTTTGGTTGCTATGTTTGTGAACTGTGTGTGGGTTGGTTTGAATGCATGGAAGTCATGAATGAATGACTTGTTCACCTGGTTGATATGAGTGTAGTACATAAATAATATTGGTACATCGAAATATTATTGATAACTGGGTGAAGCCACAAATGTGGCGTAGTGCTTATAAGCACAAATGTTGAAATAGAACTGTGGTACTTGCGGGACATGATCCCTTGGTTAGAGAGAACATATTCAGGTCTTAATTATTGCATTGTGTGTTCCTACAGCCACACGTTGGGTGTGTGTATGAGATTGTTATGTGCGTGTATGTACGCTCGGTTATGAATGAATGTTGTGTGCCTCTATGAAGACTTGGGTGAAGCCACTAAGGTGGCACAGTGCGTATAACCAATGAGAATTATAATATATGAGACTTAATCCTTTGGTTATCGCGAATGAATGCGGGACTTGATCCCTAGGATTAACAGGAATGGAAAACATCAGTTAAGGAAGTAACAACTTCGGGACGAAGTTCCTTTAAGGGGGGTAGGCTGAAATACCCCAAAAAAATTAATAGTCCAAATTCGTGACGGTGAAATTTAATTATGAGTAACCTTTATGATCATACAACTAAAACGCGACGGTATTTTCCAAAAATAACACGTTATATAAGTCAGACATAAAACAACGTGTGAACAATTAAATTTAGTGTATACGTGTCCGGAAGCGTGACGACGTTACATAATAATATAGTCACGTACTTATACATGTACGTAACGTTACGATATTGTAACATTGTAATAAGTAATAATAACGTCGCGTGACTTCGTAACAAAAAAAAATATAATAACACGATATAATATATAGTCTTACATATAAATATAAATAGACATGTGCATAGCTTATACAAAAAAAAAAAGAAAGAAGAAAAAAGGAGCAAATACGCTCCCATTGAGGTTTGAACCCCGTACCTTTCGTACCTGTCCTGAACGTCTTAACCAGTTGAGCTATGCTCATATTCAATAACAACCTGCACCTCTAGACATATGAACCTACCCAAGTGACTAATAAAAAAAAACATTACAGCACTACCTTCATTTCGGAACAGGCGCACCTTATCGGTCTGCTCATTACCATTATGCCAGATCAGTCAGGTGCTTCTCATTCCAATCCCACTATCTGCTTCTCATCAGTTCCAAAGACCACTCCTTCTTTTCTCCTCATTCTCGCGCGGGCACACTGGGAAAACGGGATGCATGTTGCAGCTTCCCGGCATCAGTGATAAACATTCTCTATACCAAGTCTCGAACCAGCGACTAACCCAACCAAGATACCGCAGCTTTCCATGCGTTTAAACAACCTGGCACTAACTTCCTTGTTCAGTCCCATACTTCCTTGTTTCTTGCCCCGGGAGTGTAACCCCTCTCTTCCTCTCTGTTCACACTGGCCAGCAATAACAGCACCGGAAGTACCGTTGTTTCCTTGCCTTTCCACGGTACCGCCTCTCGAGACAAAATTACACCATAAAATTGGTACAATCTATAATGCTAAATAAAGCATGACACAATTTTACACACTAAAGTATAATATTACGGAATTCAATTAATTCCCTACCCCAACACAACGCAAACAGATAAGAAAAATGGCAATGAATCCGCCACTATGTTCAAACATCTATCGAATATTTTGTTCAAGGAGACAAAATAAAAGGAGTTGTGGGCCATAGAGAATTAAGTTCCGATTATGGAGGAACAAGTTCCGAAAGAGGAACTGTTAAAAACAACCGCAAGCAATACAACGATAACTGTGGAATTCAATGTTATAAAAAGATAAACCCTTTGGATCATATGTATATCATTAACTATGGTGATAAAAGAAGTGACCACACCTGCAACGTTATTTCGCATAGCATTCAATGCTCAAGCACTGACGATATATGATAGTATTACTTAACCATTTGGTATTGTACAATATATTACATACCACGTTATTCATTTTAATAAACCATACTTTAAATTACACTGTATGACTTGTAGTATATATATATGTACACTAATGTCATAACACTTGTCAATTACAATTTCATGATATTAAAACCATATCGTATATACTTATATATATATACATATATTCTGGGTTTTACACATATATTTATATATGCAATTTCTATTGGATTTAATCATATAGTACATATTTGCACGTATTGTGACAGTATTATTTCTTAAACTCCCATTCAAGGTATAAGTTGGTCAACCTGACCTCTTGGTCAAATTAGTTGACTTAGTCAAGCATGTTGACTTGACTAGTTTATCCAAGAACTTTAGTTTACGACATTCATCATAATATACGGTATTAAATAATGCATGTACTTTGCAATATGCTACCCTTGATTGTATAATTTGCAGTTTATCAACTCTATTCACTTATAACACCCATCATTTTATATTGTATGGTCCTCAACCATATTTTATACGTATTTTCCTACAAATATTAGTCACGCCTTTATGCACGTACAATATATATAACATATAAAACTCCCTTTATTTGATGTTACATTTCATTTTTTTATGTAAGGCGATTATTCTCACTAGTTGTAATATATTATGCAAACTTATATTGAGATTCCTATCTTGATATCATATAACATTTGTATAATACCATAATAAAATTTTAAAGTTTATTCATTATACTCATTATTTTGTAAGCTCATTTATTCATTATTATCACAATTGTTTTATGTGAATAGTCTTACTTATACACGTATTATATCCACTTTAAATACCAACTGTATATGTTGAAGTATATATATATATATATATACATCTTCTTACTTCAAATGTTTGTCAAGGTTAAAGTTACTTAGCCAAGCAATTTCCAACCTTATGATTCAAATTCAATTATACAATATCGTATAATTTAATTTCTCCTATTTAGTATCACAACCATAAAAAAAAAAGAAGAGAAGAAGGCAATTACCGAATATAAATCTTGGATTAAGATATAAGTAGTGATAAGAAAATATCACTCATAAAAAGGACAATGACGTGGGCTTTACTATCCTAAATAACGGTAATACGGTTCTCCAATACAATATATTCGAACATGCGATGTCCTAGGTAAATTCTAGGCAAGAAGATTAAGAGAACCTAATCATATGGGAGATATAAATACGGTGCGGATGGAACCTATATCCATACTATATCTATGAATACGGTGCGGATGGATCACCTATATCCATATTTATGAATACGGTGCGGATGGATCACTATATCCATATCTATAAATACGGTGCGGATGGATCACCTATATCCATACTATATCTATGAATACGGTGCGGATGGATCACCTATCCATATCTATGAATACGGTGCGGATGGATCACCTATATCCACATCTATAAATACGGTGCGGATGGATCACCTATATCCTACTATATCTATGAATACGGTGTGGATGGATCACCTATATCCATATAATCTATGAACACGGTGCGGATGGATCACCTATATCCATACTACATCCCCCTATATGAGAACTTGGAATGAAAAGAACTCATAATATCAGAAGGATACGAATGTATGTAGAAATATACCATTTAACTAATGGAAACAACCATGTGTGCATATATAAGACAAAAGGGTACTATAACACATAAGTATACAAATATTATGGATACAAGAATGAGTGAATGATATATGTGCACATTTAGATATACATAGTTGGAAAAATTAAATTGGTTGATTGTTTGTTGGACGTGCGAGGTTGAACTTAACCCTGGTCAGGTCGAGTGATACTGAGCACAAATTGGGGTGGAAGGATAGTCCAACACTTACGCTGACCACGTAAGGGTTGGATAACTCTCAAAACCCCCTACAAGTGGACACCTAAACTCCAAATAGTTGTGAAATTTTATAAGTCTGCATTAGTAAAGGGTAAAAGAAGCGGTGTTGATACTAGATGATACGATCATACGAACACATGGGTACATGATTTCAAAATTTGAGATTCCCAATATGGGAAGACTTAAAATGATGTGATGTTACTAGCAACCTAATGGTTACTACATAAAATATATACTATCGCAATCAAATACTATATGTAACCGGTAGTATTCAATTACCTTAGTTCCTGGCGGAACATAAGAACAAGGATGATGATAAGGAAACTAAATATCCAATGTTACACATAATTACGAACGGTAATACAAACTAAACATGTCGTTGTGACAATGCCACGTTTGTAACATTCAAATACCAAGAACTAAATCGTTACTACAGAGCATACATAAATTAAAGCCAAAAGGGTCAGCCAGAAAGAACAATTCAAATCCTCAAAACCACACAAAAGGCATGAACTTTCGACCTCCAGAGTAAATGGATAGACCAGCTACAACCCACCGAGATTGTGTATAAATTAAAATACCCCTTGTCAGTACAGAGGCTTTTACTCTTATACAAGAAAGGCACTGTGAGGGAAACCTAAACCTGAACGAAATCAGAGTCGCACAGCAGAAGCTGGTGGACCGTATCTTACATTTTCCAGTTGAAAGATCGGTATGGATACTGATAAGAATCCTGGAGACATAAACTAAGCCATTAACATAGTCAAGACGTTTGATGAGAATATATTGTGAGTTACATTGCATAGGAACTAGAATGCTCAATGAGAATTAACCATCTTGAACCAGGGCTCTAGGAGGGTATAATAGGGATTACGTGGGCGTAATCCATTTTTAAGGGGGGTAGGCGCGTTGCGTTTCTACTGGGTAATTACTCGTTTTGTGGTGTTGTTTTGGTTGCTATGTTTGTGAACTGTGTGTGGGTTGGTTTGAATGCATGAAAGTCATGAATGAATGACTTGTTCACCTGGTTGATATGAGTGTAGTACATAAATATTATTGGTACATCGAAATATTATTGATAACTGGGTGAAGCCACAAATGTGGCGTAGTGCTTATAAGCACAAATGTTGAAATAGAACTGTGGTACTTGTGGGACATGATCCCTTGGTTAGAGAGATCGTATTCAGGACTTAATCTTTGAATTGTGTTTCCTACAGCCACATGTTGGGTGTGTATGAGATTGTGTATGAGATTGTTGTGTGTGTTGTACGCTCGGTTATGAATGAATGTTGTGTGCCTCTATGAAAACTTGGGTGAAGCCACTAAGGTGGCACAGTGCGTATAAACAATGAGAATTATAATATATGAGACTTAATCCTTTGGTTATCGCGAATGAATGCGGGACTTGATCCCTAGGATTAACAGGAATGGAAAACATCAGTTAAGGAAGTAACAACTTCGGGACGAAGTTCCTTTAAGGGGGGTAGGCTGAAATACCCCGAAAAAATTAACAGTCCAAATTCGTGAAGGTTAAATTTAATTATGAGTAACCTTTATGATCATACAACTAAAACGCGATGGTATTATCCAAAAATAACACGTTATATAAGTCAGACATAAAACAACGTGTGAACAATTAAATTTAGTGTATACGTGTCCGGAAGCGTGATGACGTTACATAATAATATAGTCACGTACTTATACATGTATGTAACGTTACGATATTGTAAAGTTACGATATTGTAACGTTGTAATAAGTAATAATAACGTCGCGTGACTTCGTAACAAAAAAAATATATAATAACACGATATAATATATAGTCTTACATATAAATGTAAATAGACATGTGCATAGCTTATACAAAAAAAAGAAAGAAAAAAAAAGGAGCAAATACGCTCCTATTGAGGTTTGAACCCCGTACCTTTCGTACCTGTCCTGAACGTCTTAACCAGTTGAGCTATGCTCATATTCAATAACAACCTGCACCTCTAGACATATGAACCTACCCAAGTGACTAATAAAAAAAAACATTACAACACTACCTTCATTTCGGAACAGGCGCACCTTATCGGTCTGCTCATTACCATTATGCCAGATCAGTCAGGTGCTTCTCCTTCCAATCCCACTATCTGCTTCTCATCAGTTCCAAAGACCACAACTTCTTTTCTCCTATTCTCGCGCGGGCACACTGGGAAACGGGATGCATGTTGCAGCTTCCCTGCATCAGTGATAAACATTCTCTATACCAAGTCTCGAACCAGCGACTAACCCAACCAAGATACCGCAGCTTTCCATGCGTTTAAACAACCTGGCACTAACTTCCTTGTTCAGTCCCATACTTCCTTGTTTCTTGCCCCGGGAGTGTAACCCCCTCTTCCTCTCTGTTCACACTGGCCAGCAATAACAGCACCGGAAGTACCGTTGTTTCCTTGCCTTTCCACGGTACCGCCTCTGCACTACTGCGCTATTTTTCTTTCCTCTTCATACCCCCGCCAGAGAACAACCAGAGCGGTGACAGCAAGCATTGCTCTTCCTCTGCATGAAACCAACCCGAGAAGCAAACCAGGAACATCAACCTTTTTTTTTTGGCGCATCAGTCCATGGTGAGGCCACAGAACCGGTAATTTCCTGTAATACTTCCTGCCCTTGCCTTCCTGTTTTAGTGCTGCTAGGGGTATCAGGTTACTCATCCAATCTCCGATTCTGGCAGCCCATGAAGAATGCATCAAACTTCACGAGCAACAGGCCGCTGCTGCATCTCTATGTATTAACCGAGGATTCCAGGCCAAAGAAAAAAAACAGTAAGTGTACTTCATCGTGAACCCCAACTACGACACCTTGAATTATTTCCCTCTTATGGCTCCTCTCTCCTTCACTCAATCACAGAAGAAGGAAGAAAGTGAAACAGTAAAAGCATGGAAAAGAAACTGATTCTACATTTTTCCAATCAGAAGCTGTAACAGGCTTCACCCATGCTCCAGCTTGATTTTTCCTCTGGTGCGGTGAGCCTTTGTAACCGACTCTTCCCGTGTCTATCTCTCCTGCATTTGCTAATTAATTCAAGCTAATTCATTTTCCAGTTATTTCAAAGCTCACCAAGAGTGGAACGGGAGAGGAACCTACACTTGGAAGCAAGGTAATACCAGCATTTCAGAAACTGATTTCTTTTCTTAGTTTCTGTGTATCTATGCACTTCGAATCCATAAATTAACTTCCACTGGTATGCCAAGCAACTAGCCTAATCTAAGCTCCTTAATGTCCTCTTACTTCCTTCTTAATGCTTGCTGAAACGCACCCCTAAGAACAAACTAGGAAGGGGGCCAAGAAGGAACAGAACACCTAGCTCAACCGTTTCTGAAATCCCAGCTCTGGTGCAGTTTCGGTTTCAGTATGATTAACTCCTAGAGGTGATAAGAAGGATGCACTGATATAGTAATGAACCTAAAACACTGCTAGTGCACCTAACTAACTTATGAACACTCTGAGAGATAAAAAAGAAAACAAAACTGTTCTGGTGCGCTAAGAATAGAGGAAAGCAAAGACTGAGGTTACGTTCCAAATTTTAGTTTTCAGTTGCAGTTTGTTCAATCTCCTAGTTTCAGCATGAGGATGAATTTGTAACTAACAAGTGGTATCTTAGCATAACATCTAACTGCGTGAGGTAGCTCTAACGGAATATATGAACAGAAGACGAAAACAATCTGTCAAGCTTCATTTGTTAGCATTTCGTGTTCAGTAGCCCTTATTTTCTGTATAACCAAAGTTCAGAAGGGTGATCAAAAATCTTATTGGGTGATGATGAATCTGCTACATAGCTAACACACCTAATTAGCGTATCAACACTGGGGAAAACCAAAAGAAACAAATTAGTGAACCAGTAGACCAACGGAAAGGAGAACATCAGTTTTACATTCCAGTTTCATGATGCTGTTTTGTTCAGTTAGTAATTGAAATGTCTCAGTAGTTTTGTCTAGTGGCCTTGAGTCTGTTTTTGAAGATTAAAGCTATGCTAAGACGATAACCAATACTTAACTAGGAAACTAAGGCAAGTTGGGGAGAGTTGAGAATCAGAGGGTAAACAAGAAGAGAAATCAGGTAGGAGAAAGCTTATCAGTTCCACAGTTTCAGTTTTCTCGGGTTTTCATGTGTAGGAGTTTCTGTGCGATTAATACAGGGGTTACATGAGTGTTGTATTGGACTGCTTCCGAGTCTAAATATAGCTTGAACACATGGTTAAATAAGTGAGTACCTAGGGGAGTTGAAGGTCAGGTTAAGCAACAGAAAAACAATGATAGAAGTAAAGCCATAGCAGTAATTTTCTGTTTCAGTTGTACAGATCTGGTGTAAAGCAGTCTTGGAGGGGAAGACCTTATTGCTTTGGGCTAGACTAGAGTTTTAAATATATTAAAGCATCAAACTAAAAAGATAAATAACTTGAGGAGGAATTTAAAGGCAGATTCATGAATAAAAAGAAAGATAGAAGAGAAGAGGCCAGCTTTGAGTTGCAGTTTTAGTTTTCTGCCCAGCTGAGTATTAGGATGTTTCAGTAGCTATTTCAGATTTGTCTTGGGTCTGTCTTAAGAAGGACACCATATTAAGACACCTAACTAAGTGATTCAACAAGCTGAGGGAAACTAGGTGGTAGATTAGACAGCAGAAACAAAGCAACAGAAAAGAAAGATGAAAGTAAAGCCTTACAGATTTTCTGTTTCAGTTTCAGATTTCTGTAAAGTAGTTATGAAAGATAATGTCATGGTTGTGTTAGGCTTGACTGAGGTGAAAAGTATATTAGGAAACCTAATTAAGGGGCTAAACCATCTGGGGGAAATAGAAACTAGATCGATGAACAAAGGGAAAGACAGAAGGGAAACTATACCAACCTCATGTTCAGTTTTCTTCGGTTTTGTCCAGTCTCTGAAGTTTCCTGTTTTAGTAAAGGTAAGTTTCAGTAGCATCATCAATATTGTTGTGTGACGGTAATGAGTTAAAACTTTGATCAACAACTAACTAAGTAACTAGACAATGAAAGGGAAATCAGACTGGAAAGCAGAAAGAAAGCTATAGAAGATGACAGGTTAGTTCCAGATTTCAAATTCTTTAGTCTGTCTAGTTTCAGTGTTAGGTGTGTAGAGAACATAAACCCATTTATTGTGGGTTGCCCTTGGTTTAGAGACTTGATAGAGCCTTGAACTAACTGAGCCAGCAGTTGGGAAATTGATAATCAGGTTAAAGGATGAAAGTAAAAACAGATGAGAAATATCAGTTCTGTATTTCCAGTTTTGCAGTTTTTGTATTTTATCAGTTTCTGATTCTAGGATTTCAGGTTGTTTAAGAAGTTTCGGTGGCTCTAACTTAGTGCCTTGGGGTGTTTAGAATTAAAGCGGTAACTAATGCATAACCAAGTA
The DNA here is from genome assembly GCA_023374045.1 of Limonium bicolor. Classification (NCBI taxonomy): domain Eukaryota; kingdom Viridiplantae; phylum Streptophyta; class Magnoliopsida; order Caryophyllales; family Plumbaginaceae; genus Limonium; species Limonium bicolor. Next base: position 359,527,040 of record CM041776.1, read on the forward strand.
GTCAAACAAGTGGGGGAAAAACAGAAGATAGATTCAGAAAGAGAAGAAAAACAAAGAAGAGTTATCAGTTTCCAGTTTCAGGTTGGATGAGTTAAGTGTTTCAGCTTTTCTTTTCTTTTGTTGCAGTTCAGTTTAGCTTAGTGTTGAGGGGTTTGAGGGAGTTGAGGTGAGTTTATAATGAATATAAACACCTCTAATATGCCTTAGAAGGTTTATATACTTGATGGGAAAGAATCAAACAGCAGTAGAGTTAGCTAGATACAAGTGCCAAGAAAAACAAGTAATACTTAGATTGTTGTTTCAGATTTTATTAAAGGTATAGCTTCTGTATAACTGATTGCATGGGGGTCATAAGAGTGATAGTCGATTGATAATGAACCAACACCTTTCTAATGTATCTAACTAAACTTAGGGAACATCTTGGAAGTTTAGACACCCCTAGATACATTAAAAGCATGGTAATATAAGGTTATGTACTAAAACCTTGTTCAGTTTTGAAAACACTTAAGTTCTGTATAAAGGAGAGTTCTAACATAATTGGGGAGAGTTATGGGTAAATAATGAGCTTAAACATAGCTATTTAGCCGAGGAAAGAATACATTTAGGTAAGTTAAATCCACCCAAGGAAAAAACTTGTTACAAACTAGCACTTTGAATACTCTAAAACGTAGCTAGAGAGGAAAGGACTTAGTTAAAGTGTAGTTGACTATGTGAATGTCCTAGGGAGTAAGATAAGCCTAGGATTAATACTTGGGACAGTTCTAAGGGTTAATATAAACTAAGCACTTTAACCAACATACCTAGGGAACAACACCCGTTAATAAGGCCGTCACATGAATCATGAACTGACACGTTACTTTTAATCAACACCAGGGCCATAACGAACGCTAATCGGGGACCCCGTGCGTGAGACGACACGTGCTTCTGGAAAAGGTTATGGACATGTGTGGTTAGTATGTTGCCGTGTTACACGGCTTGTGTGCTGTGTGCCTTGTTTGACTAAGACCACAAGACTAATGCATGAAATCGGATGTTTGTTTTTACCGTGCTTAGTGTCTGTGTGAACTTGTGCAAAGCATGGATGGATGATTTCTTATTTTCCTTGCTTACCCACTTGCTATTATTGTGCATATTACGTGGGCGCACACAGTAGTGTAGTCCCTTCTCGTTGGATTGAAAACCTGAGATGAAATACAACGAACTACATAAACGAAACAGGAATTTATAAAGGGAAACTCCTCTTAAACTATAGAGGACTTCTAATGATACCCACTATGGTGTCGAACTTATAATGATAATGAAAGGTAAAAATACCTATTAGTGGAACACATCCGGAAGTCTAGAGACGACCCCGCTTCCTTGACGCACGACGCCGAGAATGGAGGATTGGCTATGAGAAGAAGTTCTTCAACTCGTGGTAATAAGATAATTCACAAATAACCCTTAAAGAAACAAGGAAATATTAGCACCTACATGAGATGGTCACGGGATCCAAACTATATCCCCGGACCTGGTGCAAGGAAAGAGGAAGGAAATACACTTTAAGGGAACAAGAGATAAGAAATGAAAACACACAACGCTCGAATGATCCTATAGTGAGGATCATGGGTATAACATACCTATGCACACGTCTTATTACTTACATGAATGGTTGTGGCTATACTAGCAGCTCGTTGTGCTTGGATGCGTGTTTGATGTGCTATGATGCCAGCATGTTGTGCTTGGTTGTTGTTGCCAATGTGATACTACCTTTAAGTGTGTATGATACTATGATGTACTGTAGTGTGTTTTACGGCTTTATTATAGCATGTAAATTGGCATAATAATATTTGACCAAGTAGTCGTATGGCCCGGCAACATACGGGCTACACACGTTCATACTCAGCGTAGTTTGCCGAGTCCTTCCCAAACCAATTTTTTTTTTACAGGTATTATGCCGGACGATAACGGAGCGTAGGCTGGATGGCTACCAATGGGGGTAGTCCATCAGGGCATAACGTTTGAGGATGTGGCTATATGTTTAATGTACCCGAGATGTAATTTTCAGTTTATAATTTGGCAATTCGTTGTAGACACTCGATATTTGAAATTGTATCTTATATTGTATATGAGTTTTGGTGAGGGCTGTTTCCAGTCATGCAGACCGTAACTTGATGTTGGTAGAAGTGGTCATGTCAACCACGTGGGTGGTTGGCGTCTGTAGCACCCGGATGGAGTTTATACCGCTGCAAAGTTAACTTATGATATTGTGAGGCGCTTCATTTAACCTATGGATGTTTTATTCGGGGGTGCTACAGTATAAGAGGGTATGATCATGAGAATGGTGAGTAAGTTGCATAAAAGAAGTGGAAAAGTCTAAGGAGGGTGTTGCATGGTCAAGGTAAATGAAGAACAATGTCAAGGTGATAAGGTAATGGAAAGAAATGTATAGGTAAGCTCAAGAGTTTAGGAGAGATGAGTAACCAAAGGAAAGGAGAGGAATTAGTGCGTGGAAATACAAGATGACCTTGGAAGGTTTAACAAGCAAAGATGGAAGGTAATGATGTTAAGGAGGAGTTATATGGGTTGAAAAGAAACACTTTGGTTAGTTGAAGTTTTAGACAAAATGCACATGTTGGTAATATAAGGAATTAGTTAACAAGTGTTAGGAATTTCTTGCAAGAATTGAACTAAAGGTTGGAATGATCTTTGGAGGTTATTTTAAAGAGTTTGGAGGATGATTAAAGGTGGGTTTAAGGGTCTAAGTGATGTTAGAACACATTAGGAGGTTTGGGAAAAATTTGGAATTGAAAGAACAACTTAAGAGTAAGGTCTGTGGTGGTTCGACCCAGGGTCCGACCCAGTTCTGGGTCGGACGGGCCTCTGTTAAGCCACCGTAAGTGTTTCTGGAATGGTCCGACCCAGTTGGTGGGCCGGACGATGGGTCGGACAGAGGAGTTTTAAAAGACGGGAGGATTTCTGGAATGGTCCGACCCAGTGGGTTGGGTCGGACATGGGTCGGACAAGTAGAGTTTTTCAAACCCGAAGGTTACTGGAAGGGTCCGACCCAGTTGGTGGGTCGGACGACCCTTAAGACTTAAAAAAAAAAAGAAACCCTAAGAGAGTTTAGTGGTATTAAGGGTACCCCATTAAGGAGCCAATGATTACTAGAGGTATAAAGACCTAAGGGATTAAGTTAAGTGTAAGCTTAAAAGTTTAAGGGTAAGTTTGTAAGATTAAGTTGTAAAACTTAAGAGGATCTAGGTGGGGATCATTAAGGGTTTAGTAAGATAAGTAAGTTGAATTGAGATAAGTTATTAACAACCTAAAACTGAATGAATGTTTTAGGACTTGGAATTTGGACTCCGGAAGAGAGTAAGCAATCGAACGACCAATGGTGAACGGTACAGTTCTTCTTGTGACCTGCTTGCTAACGAGGTGTCCCTCGGCTTGTGTCCTATTTGTTTTTGTGTGCTCACTAAACAAGATAAAGCATGCAACCGGAATATTATGTTTATTGTATTGTTGTGTGATGTTTGAAAACTAACACAACATACGGTGAGAACTTACTAACCAACGTTTAGTAAGGAATTGAGTGAGACTAAGGAACGCTCCCTAATATTAGTTTGTTATAAACCGAAAGAGGTTAACCAAACAAACAATGTCTTGAGACTTCTACGAACTGGAACTTAAGGGGGGAGTGAGGAACCCGGGACTGACTCCGGTCATGCATGCTAAGGAAAAAGGGGGTCGGTATCTATAGTAGATCCGACTTCCGATTAAGGACTTGTCTTCGGACTTGTTGCCTAGGGTCGGTTGCCGGCTCAGCTACGTTGGACATACAGTCCAAGGTAGGTGGCATTAAGATGGTGCGGTAGGATCACCTAAATCCTAAATTATAAGATAAGTTGTTTATTCAACCAATGGAGTTAATAGCTCATTGGCTAGGGTTGCTTTTGACCCGACAAAAATAAACATTGAGATAAGATACAATCATTTCTATTTAAAAGAGTGGTTTGTATTCTAAGATTAAGATAAGGTTGAGATAAGTTGCAACCATTCCTTTTTAAAGGATGGTTTGTATTATTAAGACTAAGATAAGCTACATCTACTCCTTTATAAAGGATGGTTGTTTCTAAGATTAAGATAAGCCTAAGATTGAGGTGAGATAAGGATGGACTAAGTTTAAGAGGGAATATAACTTAAGGAGTTAAATAATTAACTCTCTAATTAAGGGAACACATTTAAGTCGTTCATTGTGTTTGAACTTTGATTGTTCATATTTGGATTGTTGTTTACAGCATTTATTATTATGCTGTGCATCTAATCAACCTCCATGCTATCGACAATTAGTCGTCGTAGCCACGTTAGCTTGGGGCCATGAGAGGATCGTACCAGCATTCGTGCTGACCCCCTTTGGGGGCTGTTTTTACTACACAGGGGAACGTTAGGAGGCAGCCGTCACGAGAGTAAGATGGGGTATAAGTGTTACGGGATAAGTGTGGCCTACGAGTTGTTCATGTACACTCGTATGGCAATTTGAGTTAGTAAGATGTATAGGTTGTGAGGGGATTGTAAGAAGGATATGTATTTGGTTAAGGTTGGTTTGTACTAGTGTTCGGTATATTCTGTCAATCAGACCGTGGCAAGGTCCTGGAGTGTATTGAATTCCGCTGTGACATTTATATATATATATATATTGTTAAGTTGTGAAACCACATTTGGATTGAGATGGGGTGTTACAAAAAGTGGTATCAGAGCGTAGTTACGCTCTGAAGACAAGAATTACCGAACTTAGGAGAATATTGAGGTTGAGATTGAGTTATGGGTTAAGGGTTGAGAGATAGAGTGAGAGGTGCGTTAGTCAGGACTTCCTGGTGTTTAACGGATATCCATAGTACCTAGACCCTCCCTCCACATCCCTAACCCTGAATATGTGGAACAAACGCCAGAGGGAAGAAAGCCTTCTCTTACTCGGGGAACCCGATCTGGCAGTTAGCTAACAGCAAGCAATACGAGAAACATCTTGTTGCACAACAGTTACGGAGAACTTGGAGGTTTTTAATGGAGCGCAACAGAGAAACAGGCGCTACCTATGGAATTCTATCAATAAGGGAACGGTAATTACCGGCAACATGGGTCGACATGCTACGCAGTCAAAATAACCCGCAATACCAATGATAAGGAAAGCACTACGGGTGCAATAGAAAGGAAAAGGGGAGCGACATGAGTACCGGACAGTGGTCCGAAGGAGCATAACAGTAGGATAATACAAAGCATGAGGGTTGAGATTACTGGAAGGTCCAGTTAGAAACGGGAACTCCAAACCCCATACAATGAGGAAGGTTACAAAACCTGGCCAACATAACGCGGATGACGGTAGAAACTCATACAAATTGTATACCGAAATAGGACTACGATGTAGTGCTTAAAGGAGAATCATTACTTAGTAACCACAACAAAATACGTGAAGACGGGAGCGAGGATTAAGACATAAGAAAATATTAAGGGGTTCCCTTAGGAAGAGGAACGCCCTGATAGATGACAGTACTGTCAAACAACAAGGAAACTGCCGGATGGTCAGCTATCCAAAATAAGAGATTATCGAAGGAGTCCCAAGGACTACCAATTACATGGAAATTAGAAGGAAGTACCACTACCAATGTACCTTGTACCAACAGCCCATCCTGCATGGCACACTTGCCATAGCAAGTGCTACCACGGTTAAGCTACACGGAAAGCCATTATGGTAAAATAGGAGAATGCTACAGTTGTAACACATATTAATACCGGATTATAAATCCATAAGAACAGAAAAATAAAACCTTGGAAAGGCCCGACGGCCTGACCATGATGAGATGAGGTGACACACCAGTCAGCCGGGAGTGGAACTTGGACAAATATTAAACCATATAAATATTAACAATGGTATAACCTACTACAACGACAACCGACAATACGGTAAGAACACCAATCCCGAACTCCAAGGGGAAAACCTAAGAGATCGCTCGGTAATGCGAGCAAAACACTATGTAAGTAATAACGTACAAGGAATACGATGGAGACCGTCGACATAAAAACTTTCAACAAGAATGGGATAAGACTCCCGGATTGATCACTAAGAATACCAGTAATAAGCATTCTTCAGTGAAGATGTTGGAAAACCCAGAAAACAAGGATAAAGGAAATGAACGTGAGCTATAACCTGCTGAGGATTAAGGACGTACAACCCTGGAAAAGGAAAGCTCAGAGGCCTACCCCCACAGAGCGGGCATAGTCGAGCCGAACAAACTGAAGAATGACAGTTAATACTGTTTGTCTAACTAATTAACACCCAAGTATGATTGATCATCAACGGGTGGCGTAGTCAACGGAAGTTGAACGATGCATCGAGGTGGAAGCATAAGATGATAGGATGATATCCGACTTGGACACCGTGAGGCAAACGCCTAATACGAACTTAGCCTTATTTGCTAAAAAACATAAGTCCAGTGGAATGGCAGTATCGTCAAGGACACTAAATAACCTCAGATCACCTGAATAAACTTCCATAGCAGGAAGCCGGATGCAGCGACTTACCATGAAACCCAATACTACATTTAGTATGTAACCTAACGGTGGATAGTGTTCAAAGGACCAGAACCTATAAGGATGACCTATGGATGAGTAAGAGTACAAGTAATGAACTGAGGCATTAAGCACTAAGAGCCTACGAGCCAAGGATGTTAACCACATCAGAGCCCGAGGCACAGTAAGTTGTAAGAAAGCTTATTTAAGCCATGAAGGAACTACAATTCGTAGATATGAACGGTTACCAAACCTATAACTTAAATTGTGAAAGAACTGCCAAGAAAGGGCACCAATGAGAATAAGGGAATAATGCTAAGGACAGGGACGGAGAACGAACCATTCCTTTTAGGGTGGGGACACCTCTCCTTGTTGTGAGGCCGTGAGTGGGAATGAGCCCCTCAAAAGGGCTTTCACTTATTAGAGATGCAATACGCTTTTGTTAGAGAATGGAAACTGTAAACTTGAGATTACCTTAGGACATATCAGATACACTTGAGTAATAAGAAAGGCTGTAGAGACAGACCTCATATCCAACACCCAGGATATAAGAATCAGTAATCGTCAGAGATAAACGTTGTGAGTGCACAACATGGCACGTCAAATGACCAATGCTCAGAAGAGCTTGTGAATCAGCGGACGACTTCTTTAGTAACCGATTAAATTACATGGTAAACAACATCATAAGGATGAAAGAAAGCGAGAGAAATTAGTCTACTTCCGAATCTGAGATTGGAGCAGAACACCTTCGTATTAAGAGTCAACTATTTTACAGCACGGTATGACAACCGCCATACACCGGAATGAGAGAACTCCCAGTGTGTTTACACCAAGAAGGGATTGAGAATAAGGTAAGACATTAGAATAAGTGAGTAAGAGGTTGCACCATCAATGGGCAACATGGTAAGGGCCAACTACCACGGTAGTAGTGGTCGTGAGTCCAATATTTATATAAGTGGATTAAGTCATGGTGCATGGTAAAGCGACCATTATGGATGAGCCGTCAAATATTGACAATTATAAGTTAAGACCAATATAAGTAAGGAAATAAGATGGTAGACGAACTATGCATTTATGCCAGTAGTCTGGATCTGGTTAGATAAGATTTCACAGGAAGCACACTACCCATTCCTTAAGAAACTGGAAGTGCGCGCATTCCTAGTAGCATAAATATGAGAAACAAGGTAAGAGGCTCTACGGAAAGAGACCTCAATTATTAAGAGACCGAATCAGTACGGGATACAGAAACAGCTAGAGCATACAATACCCAAGAACATAGTAAATGGATTTTCCTTGATTAAATCAAGAAGAACAATAAGTGTTATTATGGAACGATGAAAGAGGATATCGACAACAGAATACTTCATAATTAGCAATAGCTAAACGTGTGACGAACACTATGAGTTTACTAAAAACGAGATGTGGGACGACTGCACCCCACAGGGGCTTGCAGGCCTGACACGCTCATTTATGAGTTAGTTGGGTAAGTAGTAATGTACCAGTAAGGTACCCCATGCATGTAGACGAGTGGTGTAAGGAACACGGGAAGTAGTCGACTCCGTACCACCGACAACGACGCAAGATCAGACAAGAGCAGCTACTACCACAAACAGTTGAAGAAAAAGAAATTCAGTTCAACCAACAACACAAAGGAACCAGAGAACAAATAATTAAAACTATGAAGTGCGAGAAGCACGGATTGTTAAGTACAGACATTGGATATGTCTTAAGAAGTTAAGGATAACACTGTGAAGCGCAGTAAGCACTAAACAGTAGTTTTAGATTAAGGGTCCACCTTAGATGGAAAGAACGATTTAAGCACTTAAGAGAACGCCAAGAATATGAACATTAGATCTCCAGAGAGACGGGATAAACAAGCTACAACTTATCAAGGCCGTGTATATATATAAAGATAACACGTGTCCATTAAGAGATCCTTAGTACTAAACCATAAGCACGCAGAAGAAAGATATAAAATACTGTAAAAGGATAAGCGAGACAGTTAAGCCTAAGACCATCAGAGTTGTGCAGCGGAAGCTAGCAGACCACTACCTTTGAGATTAGACCAAACTAAGTTAAGGAAACGGTATAAGTACCGTTAACAATCCTCGATACAGAGACTAAGTCATTTCTGATCGAATTATAAGTAAGATAGATGACATGGAAGCTAGAATGCTTGGTGAAAATTAGACATCTTGAACTTATGTTCAAGGATGATATAATGTTGATTACGTGGGCGTAATCCATTTTAAGGGGGGTAGAGCGAAAACCGCTTAGCGTATGTTTGTGTACTGAGTACATAAACTACAGTGTGCATAGCATAAAATAATTTGAGAATATGTTTTACATAAACATTTTGAGAAAAAAAATATGGTTGTTGCGCACAAAGATGTGAATACCATACATATTAAGTACCTATCTTGTTAACTCCGGTGTGAGTACGAGTTAAGAGAATTAAGGAAGAGGATTAAGGAGATTTAAGGAATAAGGAATAAGGAATATATGAGGTATGAGTCGATATGAGACTATGTGTGAGATAAGAATAAGATAACACTATGAGATATTATTTGACATGAGAATGAGGAAGAAGATAGTAATGCTATGAGATATAAGATGGTGCGAATTGGCATGAGACGGTTATAGAACTTAGTGGGAATTTAAGTCTTGAGGTAATTACTACAAGATGAATCGGGAATGTTTGATGGACTGAGTCCACACTTTGGAGATGTATTGATTATGATTAGAAGAACTAAAAAGATAGAAAATTGGACATGAGTGAATTATTTGGATGTTTGAAAATGACGTGGGAGGTGGAACTTGATTTTCTAGGGATCAAGGGAAACCAAACACAAATTGGGGTGGAAGGATAGTTCTGCACTGATGCTGATCACATCAGGGTAGGATGATTCCTAAAACTCCCTACCAGTGCTCACAATTAAATTACACTACGGATAGATGCCTTAGGATAAAATGAAATTGGAGTTGATTGTATTTTTTTAATTAGAGGAATTATTCCTCACGTGACCTCGTAAAAAGGATTACCTTTTTACTGAGTCTCGCCCATGAAGTCGAGGACGCACGAGCCTTTGTCTTCGGACCGGTGACATGGGGAGAGTAGAGTGTTTTGTATTCTTGCCCATGGAGACGAGGATGAATGAGCCATTTTCTACGGACCGGTGACATGGGAGAATACGTTGGAAATTATGTGAATGTTTTAATCATCAAAAGAAACAAAGAGAATTTTGAGTGCTATACATGCTTAAGCATGTTGTGTTATATTTAAGTATAAGAATTTGGCGGATCTAATGATCCAATGAGTTTAAGTATACATAAGTATGATCTATATGATTTATGGAATGAGGTAAGACATGCATTCTAATAAGATAAGATGCATGGGAACTTTGGGGACAAAGTGCTTTTAAGGGGGGTAGATTGAAATACCCCAAACCTAAGTATGCTAAGTAAACATAAAATTATGATGTAGTAAGGCTAGAATATGCCTTAGAAAGATTGGCAGAAAATTTAAACCAAGGAAAACACAAGAAAGTGCCTTAAGGGCAATTTGGGCAAAAACGTGCTTTAAGCTTGGAGTGACTTTGATTAGCACCCAAATACCATTATAAAACTTTATTAATATGCTAATGGACATTTTAAATCAATTAGAAAAGAAAACCAAGCTCAAAAACAAGCTTAAACACAAAATGTGCTTTAAGACTCCTTAAAGCACCTTTTTAAGAAATTGTCTTAGAATTGAGTTTTGAGTGGCTAAATGCCCATAATTACATCTTAATCAACATGTGTACTAATTAGTATCACATTAGGAAGTCTAAATCAATGGGAAATAAAAGACCATGACTAGCCTTATTTAAGAGGGGGTCGGTTTTCTAAGGGATGAGTCACCCAAGACTTCATCAAATAAGAAAGGATAAAGAAGAGTAAAGTAAAAGGAGTTACTATTTGCTTTTATAAAGCAAATATCTTATATTAACCTACCTCTCTCCACTCTTCTTCATTTCTCTTCTTCTTCCATGATTTTCTTCCGCTTCTCTCTGTTCTAAACCGTCTCCAAGCAGCACCCATGGCACCACTACCTTACTTTGTCAACAACTTACTCATTTTAGCTCCAAATCAAAAACTAAACACATATATCTCTAAGTTATACCAAGACCTTGCTTCCTATCTTTTCAAAATCTGAAAAGCCTCATTTTGGAGCCATGGGAAATCACCATTGGAGGAGGAAAAGCTTGCTTGAGGTGTTCATTATCTTCACCATCCATTCTAGGTAAGGAAAATGAAAGAAAAATCAACTTTCCATCCTTTTTCCTACATGGCCGAAAATTTACTACTCATGGGGCTTTGTTTTTATGCCTTGTTCTAGCTTGTTTTATTCACCAAGGACTAGTGGAGGTCCTCTTTCATTCAATGCCCAAGTCTACCTTGAGACTTCAAAGGTAATCTTCAACTTTTAAACCTTAGAACACATTTTTAACCTAGGGTTTACTCCTTGAGGTTAGTGCATTGTTAAGTACTCATGGGAGTCATTGAATATTGATTAGAACATTGGCAAGGGAGATTTAAGTGGTGGCCGATATTCATTCAAGAAGAAGGTCTAAGGAGGAAGATAAGATAAGCTTGAGAAAACAAGGTAAATTACTTACCTAATGGTGGTTTAAGGTTTAAGGAATGAGTTTTAAAGGAGTACCAATGTAGCCTAGGGCTTACATTAGGTAATGGGTTATATAACCTAGGAAAAAGAGTTTAAACAAGCTTGTGAACTTGTGACTAAGGAGCCAATGAGAATGAGTTAGTAATATAAGTTTAAGATGAGTTTTAAGAGCATTATAAATACTATGAGATTGATGGGTGCATTTGCAGGTTGAAAGCGTTTATATGTGGGAAATTCAGTGTTTAAGTTTAAGTCATTTATTGGCCTAAGAGCCATGTCATTTAAGAGCCTTAGTGCTATGCAATTTAAGATTATTGCAAAATATTGAGTTTGTTGTGAATGAGTTGGTTTGGGTGATGAGATAGGATGAGGAAGAACTTGATGTGTGTGAGATGGTTGAATGAGGAAAACAAAGCATTTGGGCATGATAATATGCTAGAGGAGCTATGGCGAAATTTGAGTAGAAAACAAGGTGTTTAAGTGATAGTGGTGAGTTAATATGCCCTAGGATTCACTAGGGATCATTATGAGGAATTTGAGTGGAAATGAGTTAGATAAGGAGTTCTTGAGGTTTAGGATGACCTAGAATTGCCTAGGAGGAAATTAGAGGATTGGTGGGTGTATTGAGCACACCAAAGTCATGTTATGAGGAATGGTAGGACCTATGCAAGAATCTGGAGGAGATGATGTATAATGCTTTGAGATGGTTTAGGTTTGAACTAAAGAGTAGAACAATGAGAGTTTCGGGAAGTTTATGTAAGAGGTGGTGATGTTAGTAGTGGGCTAGTAAGGTTTAGTTTAAATGGTAATGTGTGGACTTGGGTGATGGAAGTGAAAGTTGTAGGAGAATGTTGTAAGTCATCAAGGAAAATGACAGAACATATAAGAGGGTATGATCATGAGAATGGTGAGTAAGTTGCATAAAAGAAGTGGAACAGTCTAAGGAGGGTGTTGCATGGTCAAGGTAAATGAAGAACAATGTCAAGGTGATAAGGTAATGGAAAGAAATGTATGGGTAAGCTCAAGAGTTTAGGAGAGATGAGTAACCAAAGGAAAGGAGAGGAATTAGTGCATGGAAATGCAAGATGACCTTGGAAGGTTTAACAAGCAAAGATGGAAGGTAATGATGTTAAGGGGGAGTTATATGGGTTGAAAAGAAACACTTTGGTTAGTTGAAGTTTTAGACAAAATGTACATGTTGGTAATATAAGGAATTAGTTAACAAGTGTTAGGAATTTCTTGCAAGAATTGAACTAAAGGTTGGAATGATCTTTGGAGGTTATTTTAATGAGTTTGGAGGATGATTAAAGGTGGGTTTAAGGGTCTAAGTGATGTTAGAACACATTAGGAGGTTTGGGAAAAATTTGGAATTGAAAGAACAACTTAAGAGTAAGGTCTGTGGTGGTCCGACCCAGGGTCTGGCCCAATTCTGGGTCGGACGGGCCTCTGTTAAGCCACCGTAAGTGTTTCTAGAATGGTCCGACCCAGTTGGTGGGTCAGACAATGGGTCGGACAAAGGAGTTTTAAAAGACGGGAGGATTTCTGGAATGGTCCGACCAAGTGGGTTGGGTCGGACATGGGTCGGACATGTGGAGTTTTTCAAACCCGAAGGTTACTGGAAGGGTCCGACCCAGTTGGTGGGTCGGACGGTGGGTCGGACGACCCTTAAGACTTAAAAAAAAAAAGAAACCCTAAGAGAGTTTAGTGGTATTAAGGGTACCCCATTAAGGAGCCAATGATTACTAGAGGTATAAAGACCTAAGGGATTAAGTTAAGTGTAAGCTTAAAAGTTTAAGGGTAAGTTTGTAAGATTAAGTTGTAAAACTTAAGAGGAGCTAGGTGGGGATCATTAAGGGTTTAGTAAGTTAAGTAAGTTGAATTGAGATAAGTTATTAACAACCTAAAACTGAATGAATGTTTTAGGACTTGGAATTTGGACTCCGGAAGAGAGTAAGCAACCGAACGACCAACGGTGAATGGTACAGTTCTTCTTGCGACCTGCTTGCTAACGAGGTGTCCCTCGGCTTGTGTGCTATTTGTTTTTGTGTGCTCACTAAACAAGATAAAGCATGCAACTAGAATATTATGTTTATTGTATTGTTGTGTGATGTTTGAAAACTAACACAACATACGGTGAGAACTTACTAACCAACGTTTAGTAAGGAATTGAGTGAGACTAAGGAACACTCCCTAATATTAGTTTGTTATAAACCGAAAGAGGTTAACCAAACAAGCAATGTCTTGAGACTTCTACTAACTGGAACTTAAGGGGGGAGTGAGGAACCCGGGACTGACTCCGGTCATGCATGCTAAGGTAAAAGGGGGTCGGTATCTATAGTAGATCCGACTTCCGATTAAGGACTTGTCTTCGGACTTGTTGCCTAGGGTCGGTTGCCGGCTCAGCTACGTTGGACATACGGTCCAAGGTAGGTGGCATTAAGATGGTGCGGTAGGATCACCTAAATCCTAAATTATAAGATAAGTTGTTTATTCAACCAATGGAGTTAATAGCTCATTGGCTAGGGTTGCTTTTAACCCGACAAAAATAAACATTGAGATAAGATACAATCATTTCTATTTAAAAGAGTGGTTTGTATTCTAAGATTAAGATAAGGTTGAGATAAGTTGCAACCATTCCTTTTTAAAGGATGGTTTGTATTATTAAGACTAAGATAAGCTACATCCACTCCTTTATAAAGGATGGTTGTTTCTAAGATTAAGATAAGCCTACGATTGAGGTGAGATAAGGATGGACTAAGATTAAGAGGGAATATAACTTAAGGAGTTAAATAATTAACTCTCTAATTAAGGGAACGCATTTAAGTCATTCATTGTGTTTGAACTTTGATTGTTCATATTTGGATTGTTGTTTACAACATTTATTATTATGTTGTGCATCTAATCAACCTCCATGCTATCGACAATTAGTCTTCGTAGCCACGTTAGCTTGGAGGCCATGAGAGGATCGTACCAGCATTCGTGCTGACCCCCTTTGGGGGCTGTTTTTACTACACAGGTGAACGTCAGGAGGCGGCCGTCACGAGAGTAAGATGGGGTATAAGTGTTACGGGATAAGTGTGGCCTACGAGTTGTGCATGTACACTCGTATGGCAATTTGAGTTAGTAAGATGTATAGGTTGTGAGGGGATTGTAAGAAGGATATGTATTTGGTTAAGGTTGGTTTGTACTAGTGTTCGGTAGATTCTGTCAATCAGACCGTGGCAAGGTCCTGGAGTGTATTGAATTCCGCTGTGACGCTTATATATATATGTTGTTAAGTTGCTAAACCACATTTGGATTGAGATGGGGTGTTACAAAATATGTATTAACGGGGGTGAGGAATCCGGTTAGGCCGGTCGCGCGTTGTTGGGAGTGGGTATCCTTTTTAGCCTTACCCTCCTCTCTGTTATGGTTGTTTCCCTCACGGGTTACGATCTCCCATTAGCTTACTCCAAAGCTTAGCTATTCTGACTTATGATCGGTTTAGGGGGAACATGTGTTTGTGTGGTGTGTTTGGGTCACTATATCTAAACCATCATAACTTAAGTTACTCGTCCGACTATTAGGACGGTAATGAGTGTTGTATAACGAGCTTAACATGAGGGTAATATCATTCTCTAGGCTCACAGGTGAATTAACTATGTTTGGGGTTGGTTCCTTAAGAGAACCGTACCCGTTGTGTTATGTGATATTGTTGTGTTGTAATTCTTATAGCGGTGTGATGTTATATGCTGTAAAATGTGGAGTATGTGGATCATGGATATGAATCCTAGTTTATGATAAGAGGCGTTTAAGGATAACCCGATTAATGGGTAAGTATCGTCTATTAAGGAAGTAGCTCCATTAGAGGAGAAACACTCCAGGGTTAAGGAAAACAAGGAGTGATTTGTTAAGTGTAGATGCGTTGGCTGTTTTGTTGAGCCCATCGTGGTGGAATGTTATGTGTTGTATGTTGATAGTTTACAAGCATGATTCAAATATAATCAACCGCATGCTAAGACGACAATTAGTTGTGCGTGGCCCGGTAGCATGCGGGCTGCGGGATTACCATACCAGCAAAGGTGCTGAGCCCCTGGGGGGCCACCCTTTTCTCTTCTTTTCCAATTTCAGGTACAAGGAGCTGGTAGCCGTTCGAGAGTAGGACGGGGTAGTCGCTTGTACATGGGTAATCATTTAAGTTATATATGTACAGTTGGTGTAGTAAGACCGAAATTGTTATCGGCATTAGTTTGTGAATACTCGGTACAGTTGGAAGCTATGTGTATGTTTTTGTTGTTAATGGAAAGGGATAGTAATGTGTAGTCGCTCGGGAATCTAGTCCATCAGACCGATACAATGTATGTGTAATAGCCTTGTTAGCCACGTGGGTGGTTAACGGCATGTAACACCAACGAGTTAAGTAATGTGATGAAGTATGTTTTCCGCTGCAGTTTGTTGTTAAGTGTGTTAATATTGGATGGGGTGTTACAAAAAGTGGTATCAGAGTGAAGTATCGCTCTGATGACTGAATTACCGAGCTTAGGAAGTACCGAGTTAGGAGTTTAAGACTTTGGGTTAAGGGTTGAGTGATAGCGTGAGAGATACGCTAGTTAGGTATTACCAGTGTGTACTGGAAACCTATAACATCCATCCCGCCCTCCACAATCCCTGTTTTATAACTGGGGAAAGAACGCCAGAGAGATGGAAGTCCTCTCTTACTGGAGACAGTTTCCGTCTGAACAATGTTAACCACATTTAATAGCGAAGAATGAAGAATCTTGTGTATAGAAGAATAGAATTTCCGGCAACCTGGGTCGACATGCCGAGCAGTCGAGAATAACCAGCTTGCAACGCACCGACCGTGCAACAGGCAAGAAGTGAAGTAATGAAACCCGAGACGAGTGTCTACGGGACCACGATTATTAAATAATGTCACCAACGGTATACCAACCGACAAAGGAACTACAACGTAGTGCCCAAACAAGAGACAAGTCTCAGTAACCATGACAAATGCGTGGAACGGGCTATGAAGAAGATACGGTACTAAGTAGAAAGGGGTCTCCAAGAATGGGAGACACCCCAGTTAATGATTATCATGTGAAGATAGTGAGAAGTACCCAGAAGATTTATTGTTAAGTTTGTAAGACCAAAGTAAGGGCCAACAAGGCCACTGAAGACAGTGCAGGTAAAGAACAATACCACAACCGGTATGTGTTGAACCGATAGCCAGTTAGCATGGCGCACTTGCCATGGCAAGTGCTGCTATAACAGGGATATTCGGGAAAGTTATAACAAATACAAAGTACTTAGTAAAGTACCATGAAGTTAAGTGAGATCATCATAACCGTGGAAGGGCTTGATAGCCTAACCTCTGTAATTGGAAGTACACCAGTCAGCAAGAAGCTAGACTTGGTTAAAGCAAGAAGACGTTGTGAAACCATGAAAATTTTTCTTTCAAGCTTAGATTTATTTCAAACTCTTTTCTTTCAAAACCAGATTTTCTTTCAAACCAATACTTCTTTCTAACCTTCTTCTAAACCAAACCAGTAAAACCAAGGGCAGTTGATAAAGATACAACAGTGGATAAACTTTCCCTCGATTAAGTTCGAGAAGCACAGAATGCATATTGTCACGGGACAATATAAGGGAGTTGACAACAGAATACTTCACCTAGGCGTGTGACGAACACTACGAGTGTACCAATTGTAATGTGGGACGACCGCACTCCGATAGGAGCTTGTGGGCCTGACAGACCTACTTATGGGTTAGTTGGGTAAGTAGTAATGTATCAGTAGGGTACCCCACATATGTATACAAGTAGAGTCCGGAACACGGGAAGTAGTCAACTCCATACTACGGTCAGCAGTAAAAGTCAAGCAAGAGCAACGGATTACCAAGAATGGTTAAAGTAAAGGAACTCAGTTAAGTTAACTAGACTAGAGGAATTAGTGAATTCATTTCATGGAAATGTTTTAAGAGTCAGGAGGTGTGAAGTGCACTAACTGTTATGTAAAGACATCACATATGTCTTAAGAATCCCGAGGGGTAAACATGATAGCTGGAACGGTGACCCAGCCTGTACATGACGAGGCAAATGCTTAATGTGGACACATTAATGTGCAATGAACAGGATGAAACTCCCAGGATGAGTACCTACACTACCAGGAGATGTTGATCTTCACAGAAGAAGATAATAAGCCAGTGAAGAACGTAAAACGGCGTGGCTAACTGAATATACCAATAAGTGCGAACCAGATGTAAAGGCATAACTTAACAACACCCAGGAGCAATCCTTGAAGGGTGTTCGCATCAATGATAGTTGAACAAGATAACGTGACTAAAACACAAGGATTGAAACTAACACCCAGTTTAGACATAAGTTGTCAGGAGACGGACTTACAATCCTAAGGGGCATCCCAGGAAAGAAAACGTGTTGCAACGACCTTGTCATGGAGCCCAATATGGCGTCCAAACCATGTAATGTTGTACAGAGAAGTACATGTGTGTGGACAGCCTACAATGAGCGCAGCCCAAGGCAATAAGGCTTATCAGCCACAAGCAAGATATGTTATGTAAATTTGATTGATTGCAGAAGATTATGTTGTATAAGTGAATAGAGTGGAGAACAAACCACTGCATTAATAGTGGGGATACCTCTCGATATTGTGAGACCGTAGGAGCGGTAGTTATGTGAACCAAGTTCAAGAAATATGTTAAGGATTGACTATGTTATTATTGGGGCTGAATAACGTCGGCTTGTAACTCGAGTGAGCAACGCTCAAGGAGCATTCTGTAGTCATCCAAACGGATGATGTAAGTATATGTGTGAAAACTAATATGACAGTGAATACCATGTAAGTTAGTGTTGTGCAAGAAGAAAGAACACGGTGCGCAGAAAGTGACCGTTGTATAAGTATTGTTAAATGATAGTATGGTAAATAAGCAGAGTTATGAGTTAGACCCAGTGGAGATACAACGATAAGTATAGAAAATAAACTGGGCAGTAAGCCAGTAGCCAGTATTACCAGATAAGAATCTCAGTGAAACATAGTGTGAATTCCATTGCGAATCGCATAAGAGATTTACTGTCAAGAGTTTTGATAAGTGAAAAACATATAGACTTATTAAGGTTTAATCACCTTATAATTTGTAGCATTTTTAGTAATGTTTCTCACTTATCTTGGGTTTTTCCTATAATTATGTTGTTATATTAACTGATGTATTATATGTGTTAAAATGTAGGAAAAATACCAAATAAACACATATATTATAAGGGATTAAAAGAGAGGCACGCGAGAGGCACGCATCAGAGGCGTGTCCGCCCCTGCAACCGCCTAAAATTAGGCGGACGTGAGACCATGCAACCGCATTAACAGATGCGGACGTGAGACCCATGCAACACATGCGGACGTGAGACAAGTGAGGACCGCATGAACAACCGCCCCATATAAGGTGGACGTTTAGGCGGACAAGATAGAGAGGAGACCGTGCATGCGTCCGCATGGAATAAAGCGGACAAGCAGGCGGACATCTCTGTAAACGTCCAGATCTGGAAATTAACGCAACGGGTTATCTTCTTCGCCGACTTTCTTCTTCCTTTCGGCGCGCCTGCAACTTATCCATCTACTCCATTTAACATATCAGGCGCTTCCTTAAATCACTCACGCGGTGTTCCCTCTTCTTCCTTTTCCTTCCTTTATAAAAACCACGCTCCATTCATCTTCTCCAGTGTCCTTCCGGAGGTTCCTTCTGTGGTTCCTTCCGGAGTTCCAATTCACCCCTTCAATCCATCTTTGTACCACTACACCGTCACTCACTCGTTCATTCCATTTCTAATCTCCCGTCTTCTCCATTTGTTTTCTTTTCATTTCATTAGTCTCACCTCTAGTGTCACGTATTTAAATAGCAGATCTCTATTTAATATGTTAGGCTAGTTTACGTATACTCTGGGAATAATTATTATGTATCTGTATCAATTATGCGATATGTTTTACTGGTTTTAATTTTAATGAAGTTTGTTACGCTTAAAGGTTTTCTCGCATCTTTTTAATAAACCTCATGAATTTATTAAAATGCTTTACTAAGTCTGTTTCTAATCTGATCGGTGACAAACAGATAGGTTAATTAAGCCGTAAAACTGTAGGAACTTATTTTCATTGTTAAGTTAGTACAAGTTGCAAGAATAAAATTCCTCATACTCCTCTGTCGTCCACCAGTGGGTGCTTGAGTTTTCATCGGACCTTGCATATCTGGAACAAGTTCTTATGAGTTTTCATCGTGACCTTAAGAAAAAACAGGAATCTTGCCAAACAATTATAATTAAATCAGTAAACCTAGCATGAAAGAGCAGATATTATATTAACGTGAACCAGAGTCCCATTTAGTTTATCTCTGTTAACTTAGTTTATTTTATCTTTCTTTTTATTTATAAAAACAAGTCATTAATCCCCCCTCTTTTGACACGCTTAGGTACTATAATATGCCATTAGTCCCACGGTTCGATATCCGGTCGCTTACATTTTTACTATACTACCACGATCGGGATTTGTTTGCAGCCCGACTTTATTTTGAGTTTTAATTTCTTTTCTTTTATGTTAATTACACCAGTTTTCTAACCACTCAGATTTACACTCTGCAAAATGCGCCGTTGCCGGACTAGATTTATTCTATTTCCTAAGCCCCGTATTATTCACCTGTTTTAATTATAAATTTCTGTTCTTTTTATCCTGTTAATATTATGTCCATAATATTTTGTTAATTGTTTATATTAATTATCTACTATATTTTGTTTATATTATTATATTTGTTGTTTAATCTAACTCCTAACATCTAATACTAACTACTAACATTTTAATTTTGTGTAATCTAATTCCTAACGTTTAATATTCTGTCAACTAATTGCTAACATTTAATTTTCTGTAAATTAACTTCTAACTTTTAATTTTATGCAATCTAACTACTAACTTATAATTTTTGTCGTCTAACTACTAACTTATAATTTATTGACATTTTTATTCGGTTGTTGTTTGATAAGTATAATCAAAATAAAAAAAAAAGAGAACGAACAGAGGCCTGTCCGCCCCAGTCCATGCGGACTCCCACGCGGACGCCAATAAGGCGTGTCCGCCTTGTCCCGTGCGGACGTCCAAGCGGACGCTACTCCGCTCCGCCCTCCTGTCCGCGCCCCTCCAAGCGGACGCCAACGCGGACCGCTAACACTTGTCCGCCCACCTGTCCGCACCTCTCCACGCGGACGTCCAAGCGGACGTCACCCCTTTCTTTAGCTGAACTCCGCGTTTTATTAAGTCTGTTCTTCCCCAATTCCCCAATTTTGCTCCAGCTCGAAACCGAAGAGAAGAAGCAGGCGCGCGAGCTAGCCCCTCTTCAAATTGCTCAATCTTCTTCAATTCTCCACCGAATCACGCAAGGGATCAGTGCAGCCTCCACCACCACCGCAGTGATTTTTATTTTTATTTTTGTTATCTAACTTTATATTACTCTATCATTTACTAACATTTTGTAGACTAATACTGTTTTAACCTTGTCAAAATTTTGTTACATACAAGAAGGTAACAGTTCAGTTTACTTTATGTTTATGTTTTATGCAGTGCTTTATTATTTATGTTTTTTATATTATTATTTTCTTTTGGTGCCATTTGAGTTTTGCTGGCTATATATGTTTTCCTTTTCAGAATAAATTCTATATTCGAACATATAGCTGAACTCGCCTATGGAAGCAACCTCAGTTGCTCTAGGAATTTTGATATCTTCGGTTGAACACTTGCGCGAACTTAAGTGTGAGGAACATCTCACCCCTACCAAAGCTTAAGTGTGAGGAAGGATACCTTCCTCAATCTACGATACAAGGGGAGTTTCAGTTCTTCCTTTATTATATTAATGTTCAACCTATATGAGTTTAATCCTTTATGAGTCTGTCATATTTTGAAAGTTCCTTTTCTTGAAATTAATTCTGAACAATGAGGACATTGCTGCTCTTAAGTGTGAGGAAGGAGAGACCTTTCCCTGAAAATATGATAGTTGTTCGATAACGCCACACTCGCTTTTAGCTACTCTAATTGCCTGTAAAAAAAAAGAATGAAAAAATGAGATAAAATAATTGTAGAAGTGTCTGAAATTATGTCAAGTGACAACTGAAGGATAGTTTTATTTAAAGGAGTTTGTATAAAATTATTTTCCATCAAAATACTCTATTTTCACTCAAAATATGATAGATCTGCTAATTGTAAAAACCAATTTAGTTTAGCTTGGGATTATGGAAATATGTGGAAAGTTAAGGAAAGAAAAGGATAAAGACAAGGTACTCCACTGTTTATGAATTTTTCTAACCAAAAACAGGCCTCGTCTATCCGGTTATTAAGTTCTTTGGGGTGCTTTAACACCTATCTACCTAAGGTCTTGTGACCTGGGATAGAAGACCCAACACCGCTACAAGGATAGAGAGAAAAGTCTGGGGTACAGAAAAATAATGCAATTAAAAAAATTGAGTGATTTGTATATACAATTTGCACATTCAAAAAAAGAGAGATGAAAATAATAAATTGCAATTTATATTTATTAACATGAGTACGTGGTGTTGAAAGGTATTGTGGAATAAGGCATTACTTCACACCCCTTGTCATCCCGGGTTAGAGAATTGAAATTGGTTGGAAATCCCAGGTTAATCTAACTTGTTTTCTGCAGTCTAGTTTTTCTATGCTTTTATTAAATTGTTCTTCTTCACTGTTTGCAAAAACCTACTTCTAAGAGCAGAATTATTCTTTCAATTGTCACTTTGTCTAAATTCCCTTCTACACTTATTTAATCTTGTTTTATTTTTATGGCTTAGAGATAATTATATTCCTTATTTGCTTGAGGACAAGCAAAAGTCAAGTGTGAGGAAGTTTACGCCTCTGCACTCTGTATGACTGAGTGTTTTGGTATTGCATTTGTGCAGTAATGATCGAGTGCGATAACTAGGATTCGGGAAATGTTAATTGTGGAGGAAACAGAAAGCGGCTTATAACGCCATGGTGACTGATGCATAGAAAATGCAAGGACGTACCAATGAAAGAGTACTTGTATAGGACCAAATGTGGAGACAAGATTAAGAACAAGTGACTACAATAGCACTAAATACCAACTATCGGTATGGAATATACCTCAAGCGTGGGAAATAACTGAGAGAGCACTACATATTAGGTGGTAGCTCAATCTCAACCGACAGTAAGTCGGAAGAAATCAAGTCAATCATTGTGAAACACATAACAGTATACACAGTAAATTATTATGGAAGTGGATAGGAAGTTTATAACTCACCGAATTCGCGCACAGTTAGAGATACCACGCATCGGTTGAGAAACCGTTATTACCAAGATAAAGGTGATATTAGAGATGTACAAAAAAATATATAATAGCGAGTGGGGGCAACTAAGCTCTACAGTTATCAGAGTTGCGCAGCAGAAACTAGTGAGCCAGTGATTCAAGTGTTGAGTGTGCATAGTGAATATGAGTAAATGGCTAATTATCAATGCCTAGAAGCCGCACAGGCCAGAACAGAAACCAGTTCAGAGTTAAAGCGAACTCCAATGAGAATTTTTGGTTTAGAGACTAAAGCGCCAATATGGTTAAGATCCTCTAACCAGAACACATTGTATAGCAGACCGCGTGGAAGTTAAAGTACTTCACGACGGCAGAACGTTTTAAACCAATGACTAAGTGATTGATTACGTGGACGTAATCCCTTTTAAGGGGGGTAGAGCGCAAAACTGCTTAGTGTGTATTACCGTACAAGTGTACGTAGTGTACGTGACCTATATTGTGCATAGCACAAAATAATTTGTTTTGATGATTGGTGTGTGTGTTACGTAAACATACACATTCATTCATGGTTTAATTGTGGCAATTGCACACAGAAGATGCGAATACCATTGTGATAAGTGTGTTTATTTGTTAACAGTTGTGTGTGATAGTACAAGTGTGGGGAGTAGAGAAACTCCCGGGGAACTAAAACCCCAACATTATATGTTCATATGACACTAAATGTGAAACTGTGTGTTGTATTTTGATAAAATATATGTGTATATATACAATATATGATGATGAAAGGGTATGAAACCGACATAGAACCTAGTAGAATAAGATTCCCTAGGTAACAGGATTAAAGTGAATGGAGATAACTGATAGATGAAGTTCTATCCTTGGAGATGTAATGATTATGACTAGAATGACAAAAAAAAAGATAGAAAAATGGGATATGCTTGAATTAGTTGTTGTTTGAAATTGAAGTGGGAGGTGAAACTTGATTTCATGAGATCAAGGGAAGCCGAACACAAATTGGGGTGGAAGGATAGTTCAACACTGATGCTGATCACATCAGGGTTGGATAATTCTTGAAGCTCCCTTAAGTGGTCACAATTACCACGCTAAGAAAAGAAGCAAAGAGCATAAGTTGGACTTGGAGTTGTATGTGTTTTCAAAAGGATTTTGAATTGGTATTTATAAAACGTCGATAGATACTTTACATAATTAAAGTTCTCTGACTTAACCTCACAAGGAAAAATTTCAAATTTAAGTGATTGTTTTGATCTCCCAAAGGAACGGGGACGGAAGGTGTCCATCGCGACCGGGTTCTGCGGGATCACAGTATATGTAAAAGATATTTTTGGTTGCCATACATGCTAAGACATGTTGTGTGGTATGTGTAATAAATATTATTTTGACCTTGAGTTCCAAAAGTGTATGTTATCAAGACCTATGAGTCTAAATGTTGTTGTGTTACATGGACCTATGTGTCTAAAGGCTGTTATGTTATCAAGACCTATGGGTCTAAATGTTGTTATGTTACCCAGACCCAAGAGTCTAAGGGTTGTTATGTATGTGCAAATGTTGTTAAGTTACCCGGACCGTTAAGTCCGAGGATATCATATAGGTATGTTATGTTATGTATGGATGTGTATATGTACCCGGACCGTTAAGTCCGAGGTTGTGATGTAAAGTATGTTTGGTTACGAAAGTTTTATTTTGTAAGTAATCCCCGTGTTCTAATTCAATTGATGCGTGGGAAGTGTGAACTTCAAGGACGAAGTTCTTTTAAGGGGGGTAGATTGAAATACCCCAAACCTTGATATATTGTTTAAATACTAAACTACAATATTTAAAGGCTAAAAAGTGCCTTAGAAACATCAGTGTACAATTTAAACCATAGTAAAACACAATAAAGCACTAAGACACAGCTTGAGCAAAAATATGCTCTATGCTTGGAGTGAACTTGGTTAGGACCCAAAGAACCTACCAAGACTAAATAATATTCAATTATGATTAAATAAGGCTAATTAAGTCCGTAGGAAACCTTGGTTGACAACTAAACCAAATAAAACACAAATAAATACCTTAAGGTCAATATGGGCAAAAATGTGCTCTAAGCTTGGGATAAATTTGTATAAGACCTAAAGGTCATATCTATACCTTAATTATATGTTAATGAACATATAAAATCGGTTACTAAAGGAAACCATGCTTGAAAACAAGTTAAAACACAAAATGTGCTTTAAGGAGCCTTAAAGCACATTTTTGAAAAATTGTCTTGTAAATGAGTTTTGAGTGGCTAAATGTCCATCATTACTCTTTAATTAACATGTGTACTACTTAGTATCACATTAGGAAGTTTAAATCAATGGGAAATCAAAAATTTCACAAATATGTGCCTTAGTTTGTGAATAGTAACTAAATTAGGCAACTTTATAACATAAGTCAATATAAGTTGTCTTGTTGGTCAACAAAGACCATGTGTTGGCCTAAAACACAAAGGGGGCCAGTTTCCATGGGTGACTCACCACACCTACACAAATAAATGAGTTAACTAAGTGATAAAGCAAAAGTTACTATTTACTTTTAGCATAAATATCTCCAAAAGCAAGCTTCCTTCTCATTTTCTTCTTTCCTTCTTCATTTCACACGGTCTCCAATCTCCTTCTCCCTTCTCCTTTGGTGATGCTACAGCACATGCACCATCTTCAAACTTTGTACCCTTATATCTCCTAGTTCCCTTTTGCCAAATCAAAAACTAAGACCACCATTCTCTTAGTTTAGTCAAGCTCTACAATCTTGTCTTTTCAAATCTTCAAAAGATCCATTTCGGTGCCATGGAGATTCACCATTGAAGGAGCTTGAGCTCATATTTTCATGCCTTGTCATTCTCCTTTGTTTCAAGGTAAGGAAAACCACAGAAAATCAATGTTTCCTCTTGTTTTTGTGTGTAACCGAGAATCACCCTTTGATGGTGTGTTCTTTTGATCTTTCATAGCTCCATTTCAATCTTCAAAGGACAAGGAGGAGTCCTCTCTTGTTACTTATTCAAGCTCTCTTTTTATCCAAGGTAAAACAACTATCCTAATGTGTTAAGACAATATATATAACCTAGGGTTTACAATGAGTTTGAGCATGAAGCTTGAATACTCATTACCTTGCTTGTACATTGATTAGAAGTTGGACAAGCAATCAAAGCCTTGCCGGTTTTCTATCAAAGAAGGAGCAAGGGGTGACAATGAAAAACTTGTGAAGGAAAATAGGTAAACAAACTGTCTAAATGTAGTTTAAATGCCTTAGGAAAAATGAGCATGATTTGCTTAATAAAATACCTTAGGAGCCAATGGCAAATGAGCTAGAAAAATGCTCTCAAGGAGTTTATTAAGGGCATATGTATTGTTGGGTGTATTTGCAGGTCAAATGCAATATATACATGTGGAAATTCAGTGTTTATGGTTATTGCAATTTAAGGGCCTAAGTGCCAAGCAATTTGATTATGCACTATATTGTGATGTAGTGTAAATTTGGTGAAGTTTTGTGTGAGAGAAGGTTCTTGATGGATTTAGGTGTTCTTGAATGTTTAATGGTGAAAAACAATGTGTTTTGGTATGACATTGTGCTAGGAGAACCTATGGCAAAATTTGGAAAATGTATAAGGAGATTTAAGTGTTTTAAATGAGTTTTGATGATGTACTAAAGTCTTGGAGGAGTTTGCTTAAGGTTTTGGTATGTTGATGTACAACAATGCAAATGAGAGTTTGGGATACTTCAACGCCGTGGTGAGAAAACATTTGGGATAGTTGTTGTCATAGGTGGGAAACACCATTTAGAAACCTAGTAAGAAACGTTATAAGTGTTGGTAAATTTTGTAAGAAATTGAGTAACAAGTTGGACAAGGAGCTAGGTGAGTTAAAGATGATATTTTGGCTTTAGAATATACCTAAGATCATTTGGGAAGTTTATACATTTAATGGATGTGGAGAACCATTGCAACAAGACTTAGAAGATGTCAAAATGCAAGATCTGTAGCAGTGGTCCGGGACTTAGGTTTTGGATTAATGTCCCGGACCATGCATTAAAAAGGGGCCAAGAGTTCTTACACTACCTTGGTCCGGGACTTAGGTTTTGTATGAAGTCCCGGACCACCCTCTGATTTACCCCCGAGAGAATTTGCCTAGATTGGTCCGGGACCTAGGACCTGTATGGAGTCCCGGACCACCCCATTAAAACAGCCCGAGGATTTTACAATGACAAGGTCCGGGACCTTAGTTGGAGACCAAGTCCCGGACCACTTAAAAAGTTGAGTTTAAGGTTAAATAATGATGTCTAATGGTGGGGGTTGATAAGTAATGATGTATGAGATTGTTAAGGACATGTTAAGTGAGTTATAATGACAATTGAGTGGGTGAAAATTTGTATTAAAATGTAAAAGTAAAAGAAGTTAAAAATGTGAAGTTATTTAACTGATTAACGGGAGTAAGTCATGATCATTAGACTTTAAACAAACAAGTTACCCCGGTGTTAATGAAAGTAAATGTAATGTTACCAGTTGTTCAAAGATGTTACAAGGAACATGTGATGGCACGTTAGAGTGAAACCCCGGTGACAGGTATGGTTTTCTTGCAACCTGTGTCCTACCGGATTACACCGGCTTGTATGCCAATGTGTTTTTCTGTATGTTTGCCACGTTGTAAGATAAAACATGTAATGAGTTTATAGTAATTCATTTATGTGGCGTGTTCAATTCCGATACCATTTAACCTCGTAAGTGTTAAACCTTAGCTAACTGAGTCTAGGATCACATGAGAGTTCGGTATTCGGATTTAACGACCCGAACCATGGGACGTTCTAACCACGGCTATGCGTGAGTTAATTGTGTGATGTTTGTGTGTGAATGTATGGACCTCCCTCGTGTGTCTAACCCAGTTGAAATACCTTTTGGTGTGTGGACGTGATAGATTCCACAGTGGGGCTCTAACTATTTATCTACAAGTAAATATGTACTAACGGGGGTGAGGAATCCGGTTAGGCCGGTCGCGCGTTGTTGGGAGTGGATATCCTTTTTAGCCTTACCCTCCTCTCTGTTATGGTTGTTTCCCTCATGGGTTACGATCTCCCATTAGCTTACTCCAAAGCTTAGCTATTCTGACTTATGATCGGTTTAGGGGGAACATGTGTTTGTGTGGTGTGTTCGGGTCACTATATCCGAACCATCTTAACTTAAGTTACTCGTCCGACTATTAGGACGGTAATGAGTGTTGTATAACGAGCTTAACATGAGGGTAATATCATTCTCTAGGCTCACAGGTGAATTAACTATGTTTGGGGTTGGTTCCTTAAGAGAACCGTACCCGTTGTGTTATGTGATATTGTTGTGCTGTAATTCTTATAGCGGTGTGATGTTATATGTTGTAAAATGTGGAGTATGTGGATCATGGATATGAATCCTAGTTTATGATAGGAGGCGTTTAAGGATAACCCGATTAATGGGTAAGTATCGTCTATTAAGGAAGTAGCTCCATTAGAGGAGAAACATTCTAGGGTTAAGGAAAACAAGGAGTGATTTGTTAAGTGTAGATGCGTTGGCTGTTTTGTTGAGCCCATCGTGGTGCAATGTTATGTGTTGTATGTTGATAGTTTACATGCATGATTCAAATATAATCAACCGCATGCTAAGACGACAATTAGTTGTGCGTGGCCCGGTAGCATGCGGGCTGCGGGATTACCATACCAGCAAAGGTGCTGAGCCCCTGGGGGGGCACCCTTTTCTCTTCTTTTCCTATTTCAGGTACAAGGAGCTGGAAGCCGTTCGAGAGTAGGACGGGGTAGTCGCTTGTACATGGGTAATCATTTAAGTTATATATGTACAGTAGGTGTAGTAAGACCGAAATTGTTATCGGCATTAGTTTGTGAATACTCGGTACAGTTGGAAGTTATGTGTATGTTTTTGTTGTTAATGGAAAGGGATAGTAATGTGTAGTCGCTCAGGAATCTAGTCCATCAGACCGATACAATGTATGTGTAATAGCCTTGTTTGCCATGTGGGTGGTTAACGGCGTGTAAACAAATGTCGATGGGGTGTTAATGTTTTCCGCTGCAGTTTGTTGTTAAGTGTGTTAATGTTGGATGGGGTGTTACATTCGCTCATAGGCTCAGGTGATCTCGGTCTCATAGGTATGGGAAAACAAATGTCGAAACATCCTATTAGGTGAGTGGTTTCCTAAGTTAGGTCTCTCTAAATTCTTATTCATACAAACACATACAAGTCTCATCGACTGAATAACTGTAAACACACATTCAAAGCATCATGCTTTTGGTTTAAGTTCTAGGCTTACCGGTTTCGCGCTGAGCGCTAGCCTCAGCGCCTGAAGTTCCCACTGAGTACAGGGTGTTTCTTCCTGGAACAATCTCTTTCCCCTTCTGACTCCCGGATGAGGATGGATGTCCTCCCGGTCCTCTAGTATAGGTGTTAGTCTGTGGTACCTAACCTCCTCTTGATCCTCTAGTCTCTATAGCTGGTGTCCTCTGTGAACCTCTAGATCCCTTGATACTCTGCTTGCTGGGTTGGAAAAGCATTCGTACTCTCGATGGCCTTCCTTTTTGCAATAGCGGCACTCCACCTTCCTGCTTACGCAGTCTACTCCTGGCTGATCATTTCCACAGCGCTTACAATAGTAGTGGCGTTGGGTTGGCTTATTTCCTATTGTTTATACAACATGGTTTAGTAAGGTATAGCTAATAAATATTTTGGTTAAGTAAGAGGTGGGTATCCTTACCCCTGGGTGGTGCCGATCTAAGTGGCTGTGCATCAATAGTTGGGCCGGTCAGACGAGGGACCTGCTGTTTCGTCTTCTGACCATGGAAATCCTTCCGCCCCTTCTTCTTGTCAAAGAATTTCCTACTGCAGGTTTTAGGGTTAGTGACCAAAACTAAGTGTAGGTAATAATGGCAACTCATTCTTGATGAAAGGTTTCTTACTTCCCCTTCTTGTAGTAACCGCCAGAGGTTGCTCCCCCATCTTCTCCTTCAGGATTCTTCCTCTTCTTTCCCTAGGCTTCCTCCCTAGACTGAAGCATTAACTCTGTTGCCAATGCGGCGTCATAACATTCTTGTAAAGTAGCAAAACGTATTGCTCCCATAGCGCCTTGGATGCGAAATTGCAAACCTCCCCTAAACTTTTGGATCTTCACAGTGTCGGAGTAGTCGACTCCTGGTATGTAATCTAGCAGGCTGATAAATCGTGCGTAGTACTGGTCGATTGTTTGGCTCCCCTGGATTAAGGTCTCAAACTCTTACCTTTTTCTCTTCTTTAAGTGTTTGGGGTAGTATTTCTCTCACAACACCTCCACAAACGTTGTTCATCCAATGTCCGGTGTAGCTCTATGGTGGCCCTCCACAGACCGCCACCAAATGTCAGCTACGTCCTTCAGGTTGTACGCGGCGATGTCGACCTTCTGGTCTTCTGGAACTCTGACAGCCTTGAAGGCCTTCTGGTGCTCTACAATGAACTTCTCTAGTGCCGCGGGGTCTGGTTCCCCTGAGTATGTTGGAACCCTAGCGTCTGCAACGCTCTTCAACCAATTGGTTTCCCTAGGCTGCGGCGGGTGGGGTATGGCTCCCGTAAGCTGAGCACCTAGTTGCTGCGCGAAGGCTGCCATGGCCGCTGCTAGGCCTGGTACTTCTGGGACATCTGCCGGTGTCTCGCCACCGCGTCCACTGCTGCCTCCACGTGGTCTTCCTCTTGTCGACATCTATAAGATAGTATACTATTATTTCTACTCGGTTGCTACACCGTTTTATATACACAATCACAAATATAGAAGGAAGCTAACTACTAGCAATAAAGATATCCCTAGAATTATCTAGATCACGAATCCTCACAGACGTTTCCCGTATCCCAATATTCATATGCTCATGTTCTTGACTCAGTATCCTTCATCAGAGCGTAACTACGCTCTGATACCACTTTTTGTAACACCCGTAATCCTAATCCTGTAATAACGTTGCAAGTCGTAGCATAATAAAAAATAATTCACAGTGGAAAATAAAACTATCTACCTTGTTGTTACACGCCGTTACTCACCCTTGTGAGTAACAAGACATCCTTACTTCTTCCAACAATCTCAACTCCTCACGTTGTGATGAACAGATACTGAGCACTCTAATTATTACAAACCAAATCCAAACTAAATGAGCAACTAACTGAATACAACAATCTCCTTAATACAATGCATAATAAAACTTAAAGGGTTCTTTATTAAAACCCACCAGCTACCCTGTGCCCCGCACTCCAGCTTGTGTCTTCTTCAATAACTTGAAATGTTTTGCCCATTGAAGGGCTCAGCAATCGAAATGCTGGTATGCTAAATGTAGTCCTAAGTCATCTAGATTCCTTAAGTCATTTTAGCCATCTTGATATTAGATTCATTACATGAAATACCAGTTTACAATAATAACAGTAATAACTGTAAGTGTTAAACAAACACATAACAGTTCACCTGCAAATCACATCACATCATAGTAACAACAACCAGATAATCAATCACCAATAATCCATAACAATAACCAAATAAGATACGCATATTAATTAACTGTACTTGTAAGTTGGTCACAAGACCTTTATCCTTTTAAACCAACCACTTAAACTTTTCCAATTAATTTCCACCTCAGGCGTCATGTCAAGACAACCCTTAATAACTTATCAATGGACAGTAGTCCCCTGGGTTCCAAAGGAACCGTTACCAGCTGACCTTATGGCCCTGGATAATTGACTGATCCGGTCGAACCTGTGTACCAACGGTAGTGCCCTCCGCCATCGTCGAATGTGGAAATGGATTCTTTGAGTGACTCCCCATTGAAGTCCCTCGTAGTGATCACGATGCGCAACCAGAAAGTCGAAACAGTTTGGATTCCTCTCCTTATAAGTTAGCCCTTTAGTCAATGATACAATATCCAATCCGTGAGTTAAGACTATAACAGTTGACGATCAGTTAGGTTCAATATCATCTAAAGGTCAGTTAGTCTTGTTCCAGTTTAGATGTATAAACTTCCAGTAATAAGACGTTCGCGTAAAAATAAACGTAACAGTGTTGAGCAATACAGCGTGCAATATCATATACATAAATCACAGATATCGCTCTTAAACAATTAAACACATAACGTCTGGACCTTAGGAAAATCCTTAGGACATTCAGACCACACAATTAACATACCGTTCACCATGTAACTCGCTAGCTTGACAGTTCATGCCTTAACAGTTTCTCCCCGTACGTTGTTATATTTAGAAGCAATACCGGGTAATGTTTATACAACCATTCACTAAGTATTACAGTACTGTCACTGTAGAGTTTATACTCGTAGTATACTAACTCTGTATGTTAATTATTTCCCCCTGTTATTTAATAGTGGCTCTAGGTAGTTCAACAGTTCGATATTTTATGTGATATCCACATGTGATAATGAATTCCTACCTTATAGTATATTTCCATTTCTTAATCATATACTCATAATTGTTTCCACTGATTCTTTATATTATACCATTTGGTTATTTTTATTATAACCACGATTATTTTATAAACTTTATATTATATTCCATAATATATCATAATACTTAGTTTTAATTCCTTTCTTCATTAAATTACAAAACCAACCATATATTTTCGGTAATTACTTAATGAGCACATAACTTTTATAATTTGCTAATTAACCACTTAACTTTTGGTATTTACAAATATATATACTAACTTTTATAAATTACAATTAAATCCCTTAAACTTTCGGTTTTAATATATACCTTTCCTTTATTTACAATTTTACCCCAAAACTTTATCTAAGTTACATATTAACTTATAAACTATAGTTTTAATATTTAATTTCTTAAAATACCGAAATGACCCATACATTTTTATTATTTATGCTTTCGCCCCTAACCAATTCGGTTTTATATAAAATCTTTCATAAATTACATATTCACCCCAAAACTTTTATAAACTTGATATTTTATGTCATAAATCATTTTAATCCAAATTTTTTGGTCAACACTTTGACCAAAGCCTAATTTCATAATTAATATTTTAATATACCCAGAAACTCATTAGTAATTCGGTTTTATACCAAACTTTCCATAAATTACAAAATAGCCCCAAAATTTTATAAAATGTTATTTTAACACTTAAACACCTGTTTAAATTTACCAAAATTCATAATACTAATTCCTACTTTGTATTATATTATAATTAGGCCAAATAACCCCTTTAGTTCTCGACAATCATATATAACACATTATACTTTTCAAAATTTACATTTTAGCCACATAACCTTGTAAACTAGCCATTTAAATACTTGTAGCTATTTTTAATACTCCCAAAATTTATAATATAAGTTAATATACTTATATATTTCAAAAATCGCCAAATGAAACATTTAACTCTCGGCTTTAATAAACATTTACTATATAGTTTTAAAACTTGATTTAAACTTTATAATATATACATATAAATGTATATAAGCCATATAACACTTCTAAAATTATGCTAATGACTTAGACTGATTATAAACTCAAAATAGAACATTTAGTCCTTAGATAATTCAGCCTATATATATATATATATGTATCCTAATTAATTTTTGTGACACAATTTTATACCTTAAGGTAATAATCTTACCTTATATGTTATAAATTATTTTCTTGGCATTATAACCCAATATTTTCGGCCTTAATATTTCTAAGGCTCATACATAATTTTTATACCAAAGTTTGAAGCTTAAATCAAACTTAAACTTAATGACCCTTAATTATTGAAACTTACTCCTTAAATCAAGACAATTCTTGTACTTGATTTCTCCTTGAATTCCAAGCTCCTCCAATGGTATTTTGATGAAGAGAATTTGGCCTCCTTATGTAGATTTAGGAGTTCCATGTGTTAGACTTCTAACAAGGATTTATAAATAAGATTTGGAGTGGTTTTACAAGAGTTTACCTTAGGTATTTATCAAGGTATTTTCGGTACACCTTGGGATGATTGTAGATCCAAGTTTCCTTCATGAAATAATGAAGAGAATATAGATTTAGAAGTCTAGAATTTTCGGAAATGCCTTAAGGAATTTTACTAGGATTTTCAACATGAAAATATACGTTAACTTGATCTTGTTGTTCCTTGTGTTGTTGTTGAATCAAGGTGACTCCTTGGAACACTTATGCTTGGCGAAAATAGCAAGGGTTGCTAGGATCATTTCTTGCTTCAAGACTTAGTAGAATTAACTAGGAATTTACATAGAAATGGTGTTAGAACACAATACACTATTAATGGAGCTTTGAAGCTCTAAGGAATTAACTAGCAAATGAAGAAGAAAAGAGAGAGTAGAGTGAGCTTACCAATTCGGTGAGGGAAGGGCAAAGAGCAAATGAAACTCACGTATGGTATTAGAAGAAGGGCTTAGGAATGAATCAAATGAGAATAATTGTTATATTCCAAGGCATTACTTTATGTCTTTGTTTTTTTTATTTTTGACATCAAAATTTGACTACAAAAGTCTCTTAATTGCAGCACACTTTCGGCTAGATTGGCAAGGGAATTGAAGGCTTTGATTGATAATTGAAACTTGAAGACAAAGGCAAGGTAGGCACATGTTTTCTTTTGATTTTTCTAAGATGTCTACCATGCAATAGTTGTCTTCTTTTCCTTGTCATTTACGGTAATACATGTACAAGTAGGTAATTGATTTCTTTGACAATTGAAACATGAGAACATGCTAGGTTGGTAGATGTCTTATTTGATTAATTATAGAGCAATCAAACTTGCTTTTCTCCTCCTTGAAATCGGCAACATAGGCTAGTCAAGGCCATTTGATTTTTGTTTGTTTTGAGACAAGAGAACATGCTATTTAGGTAAATGTATTATTTGACTAATTATGTAGAAATCATAACTCCTTTTCTCCATATGAAATTGGCATCTCAAGGGTAGTAACATGGCTGTTTCATTTGTTTATAGTCTTGTAAAAAGTAGATCTAGCTTTTCCTTATTTGATTCCATTGTTTTTCATTTCTTTTTCTAACCTATTCTCTTTGATGTTTTCTTGCAGGTCATACGGTAATGGAGCTTCATTTGACTTCAATTACTTGATACATTATCATATAGTATAGGTAGGGATGAGTCATCATTCCATAAGACAGTTTACAAGTTAAAATCTAGTCTAAATATACCCAAAATGACGCCTAACATAGAGGCTATATGGGACTGATTTTTTATTTGATTCCTGTCACACTATATTGTATTAAGACCATATTATAACATTTTATAAGTCACAACATTTAATTGTACATTTTTACTGAGGTAGAAGATGAAAGTTTTAAGGTAAAAATGCTGATTTTTGGTACCTTTTTGACCCAAACATCGGCCATGGTTATGCTATGATTTTAGCACTTCCATTAATTTATTTAGATGTTAAATTTATCCCCTTTTAAGATTATCAACTCGTGGCTCCTCAAAAACTTCAAGGTAATTGTGTAGAACGCATTTTTGTGACACCCGAAGGTACGTTTTTGTGCTTTAATGATTTTTCGGAAAATAAGTAGTCTCTATGAGTTCCAAGTGTTTATAACCATTTTTATAGTCAATAATAATATTTTAAGGTGTTACATTGAGTTATATGGGGTTATATCAACTCCTAACTCAATTTCCGGGCTACCGGGACACTCCCGAGGCAAAATAGGAGCGTTAAGAAATTCGTCCGAGCACTTTGTTTATTTTTGAGAAAGTAGATCAAGCATTCTCTTTAAAATGTTTAATAATGATCTTATGATTTCTTAGAATGAATTATATAGGACTTTGTGCCACCTTGGCACTCCTCCAGGGCATTCCCGGGGGTTTATGGGGTCCTCGTCGGGAACCTCCGAGCGCTTTGCGTTTAATTGAAATTCTACCATGAGGACTTCATCTTAAATGTTTAATAAAGTGTTATGGTGAATTTTGAATGAAGTGTAATGCTTTACACCTTTCGAAAAAGTATTTCCGGGACTTTAGGGCCCTTAAGGGAACTCCCGAGCATTTTGTATTTTTACTCAGTTTTAGATGAGGTCCTGTGTTCTAAGGGTCATATAATGATCCTTGATTAACTTCATATGAAGTTTATAGCTTATATAACTTGTTTAGCTTAAGGTTGGGCTTTAACGCACGTTTTCGACCTTAAGGAGTTTAGGTGCGTTTTTAACGCCTAAGTGTTTATATACATTCTTAGGGTTTAATAATCCCCGAAATAATACTTATTTATCATTATTTAATTATTTAAAGGTTAGGGGTATTTCAGTTTTTGTGTGGCGTATGTGCGAAGTAACGTGAATGGTATTTGTGTGGAGAAATCAGAATGAAAATGCGGTCGTAGCGGTGTGTATTGGTGTTTGAATATGTGCAGGTGAATGAAGATGGAGTATGGGAGATTAGGAGAATGGGGAGTGATCAGGTGATCATTGTGTGTCCTGTGTGTGTGCATTGATCCTACTTAAATAGCAAGGAAAAGATGGATTAGGGGAGCGTATGTCTGCTGGAAAGAAAAACTTTCGGCGTGGACAACTAATAGTGCAGACTTTCGGCGCCTGGGTGGAAACTTTCGGCGTTAATCATCATGATTAACTGCACCGAAAGTGCTGTATTATTTTTTTACGCATCTGTGTGACGTTCGGATCAGCGTCCGGATCAGGACGTGTGTGTCTGGATCTGCGTCCAGATCAGGACGTGTGTGTCCGGATCTGCGTCAGGATCAAGACATGTGTGTCCGGATCTGCGTCCAGATTAGTTGGTCCGGACGTGTGTATTTTTTTCATTTTTCTGCAACTTTCAACTGGGCTTAGATTCTTCGTTTGAGCTCCGTTTTACTCCCAGTTTGTTGCGTTGGAAAGCTCTTGAGGAGAACTATGCATTTCTACCATAATTTCCTGATTTTATCATATAAATTGGCATCAATTATTACCCAAATTAGGAGTCATGAAAAGTATAGGATAAGTGTGAGAAAGTGTGTAAAAAGTTACACAAAATAAGGATTTTGCACCTATAAAGCTACATCAATTTCACACTTATCAAATCACCCCACACTTATCCTTTTGCTTGTCCCCGAGCAACAGTCTCAAATACAAGTTAAAACCGAGCTAATGGAACTCATTAGAAAAGGAAGAGCACAGAGGAAAACACTGCTAGCTTCACCAATCAAGGGGTAACTCACAATTATTTAGCACAATTCATTTCTTTTCCTAAAAACGTGAAGTCATTCAAAGCTAACAGGAGAGAAATTAAACCATAAGAACTTAGCCATTAGCCATGAGCCAATCCACCTTTTTCCTTCACATACCACGGAAACGACAAGGGGCATGAAGTAAGATCTTATTCCCTCATACCTTTCAATGCCACCTACTCATGATCCATAAGAGAAATTAATCCTCTTCAGCAAAGCAATAGCATTTTGTTTTTTCGAATATATTATTAAAATTAGCATGCTTAGGATCAGTAGAGTACCTTGCCTTGTTCTTTTTCAACCATTTCAATCCAGTTCATTACTGGGCTCAAAGCTAAGAGCAAAGTTCAGATGGTGAACATTCTCATTGGTTTCAGCATTTCTAGAACAAAGACTTCATTTTAGCAATTAAAAACCAGAAAAATTTCAAATTTTTGCACCGCAAGATTGGCTAACCAACTATACTTCCTCTATGGTTTCCTTCTAAATTGAGCTATCTTAGCAAGACTTTAACAAATGCAAGAGAAAAGAGCTTACACAAAAGGCGAAATGCGAAGGAACTTACCCCACCCCACACTTAGAGTGGAGCTATGTCCTCATTGCGTAGAAAGAATTTTTAACATTGAGCAAGCAATCCAACAGGAAAATCAAATTTGCACACAGCAGACCATAAGGGAGCATATAAAATATTCAAGAGTAGAAAAGGTAAGAATACTCCTCAGAGTCCGCTTAGGATGTGTAGCAAAACCCGCCCCACACTTGAGTTCATCTTACAGGAAGCAAGTTGATAAATCTAATCTGCAAAGCCAGAAGAACTCAAGTGGAACCAGACAAAACCATTAGCTTGAAAAATAAGAGCCAAGGCTCTTGCAATGCACAACTCTGCCACACCACAAATAAAACAAAGGATTTAAAATGAACAACTAAACCAAGAAAGCGAGAAAGAGATACAAACCGGAGGGTTGCCTCCCACCAAGCTGCCCAGAGTTAGAGTCTCTGGCTAGACTTCATAGATAGTATCAAGGAGGGCCACCACAGCAGCTAGCAATAACTTCCTTCAATCTGAAATACCATTGCGAGCGCGGCTTCTTCGATGATTTTTGAGGAGGTGCTGGAGTAGATATAGCAGAAACAGAAGTAGTGGAAGAAGAACTCTCAATCAAGGATACGCCCGGTGCAGGAGGCTGAGAAAAGGTAGTGCCTAGGTACTTCTTCAGACGAGCACCATTTACTTTGAAAACCTCTCCTGACTTGTTTTCCAGCTCGTAGGCACCATAGGAAGTGACTCCCACCACCTTAAATGGACCGGCCCAATGGGATTTCTACTTTCCAGGAAAAAGACGCAACCTAGAATTGAAGAGCAATACCAGATCCCCCACTTTAAATTCTCTTTTTTCTGAATCATTCGATCATGGATCCTTTTGGTGCGCTCCTTATAAATTCTGGAGCTGTCGTATGCTTGTTCCCTTAGTTCTTCAAGTTCAGATAGTTGAAATTTCCTTTTCTCCCCAATAGCATGTAAGTCAAAATTCAGGGCTTTCAGAGCCCAATAAGCTTTATGTTCCAGCACAACTGGAAGATGACAGGACTTCCCACATACCAATTTGAAGGGTGACATCCCTATTGGAGTCTTGAATGTCGTCATATATGCCCACAGCGCATCATCAAGCTTGACAGACCAATCCTTTCTGGAGGAGTTGACTGTCTTTTGTAGAATCCATTTCAGCTCTCGGTTACTTACTTCAGCTTGACCATTCATTTGGGGGTGATAAGGTAAAGCAACCTTATGGGTCACCCCATACTTAGACATCAAGGAATCAAAGGCCTTGTTACAAAAGTGAGAACCACCATCACTGATGATAGCTCTGGGTACTCCAAACCGGGTAAAGATATTCTTTTTGAGGAACTTGATCACAATTTTGGCATCGGCAGAAGAGCAGGGGATTGCTTCGACCCACTTGGAAACGTAATCCACAACAACAAGGATATATTGGTTTCCATGAGAAGTAGGAAATGGTCCAGTGAAGTCAATACCCCAGACATCAAACAGTTCCACTTCAAGTATTCCCTTCTGAGGCATCTCGTGCCTTCTTGAAGTGTTCCCCATTCTCTGGCAATTATCACAGTGTGTGCAAAAGCGATGGACATCCTTGTGTAGAGTGGGCCAGTAAAAACCACACTCTAAAACTTTTGCAGCTATCCTAATGGGACCATGGTGACCACCTGCCTCTCGAGAATGACAGAATTCCATTAAACTTCATATCTCTTCGTCGGGAAGGCACCTCCTAATCCACCCATCAGCGTATACCCTAAATAAATAGGGATCCTCCCACAAATAATGACGAGCCTCAAACAAAAATTTCTTTCTCTGGTTGTAGCTTAAATCATGAGGAATTAAGCCAGAGGCAAGATAATTAGCCAGGTCAGCATACCATGGCTCTTTTACTTTCTTAATCACAAAGACGGTTTCATCTGGGAAAAATTCATTGATGGGTACCCGTCATCAGGAATGTCCAGCCTAGAAAGATGTTCAGCAACTCCATTTTGCTTCCCATTTTTATCTACAACCTCCAAGTTAAACTCTTGAAGCAGCAAAATCCATCTCAGTAGTCTAGGTTTAGAATCATTCTTCTGGAAGAGATACTTCAGTGCTGAAGGATCCGTGTGAATAATTACCTTGCTTCATAACAGATATGGTCTAAATTTATCCAGAGAAAATAACATAACCAGCAATTCTTTCTCTGTTGTGGTGTAATTCTTTTGTGCATCGATCAGAGTTTTGCTTGCATAAGTAATCACCGTCAGTATTTTATCCTTCATCTGACAGAGCGTAGCACCAACAGCATAATCACTCGCATCTGTCATAATTTCAAATGGTGCTGACCAATCTGGAGGAACAACAATGGGCGCTGAGCAGAGCTTGTCCTTAATGGTCTGAAAGGCAGTCATACATTCATCAGAAAATTGAAATTTGATGTCTTTCTGAAGCAGGTGTGAGAAGGGTTTTGCAATCTTCGAGAAGTCCTGTATGAATTGCCTGTAAAACCCGGCATGACCTAGGAAAGATCTAACATCCTTAACTGAAGTCGGTGGAGGTAGCTTCTCTATCACCTCTATCTTGGCCTTATCCACCTGGATGCCTTCCTTAGATACCTTATGCCCTAGAACAATACCTTCTTGTACCATGAAATGACACTTTTCCCAATTCAGCACGAGGTTTGTTTCCTCATAGCGGGATAAGATCTGGTCCAGTTGCTCCAGGCAAACATCAAAGCTTTGTCCATAAACAGAGCAGTCTTACATGAATACTTCAATACTCTTCTCGATAAAGTCATTGAAAATTGCCATCATACACCGCTGGAACGTCGCAGGGGCATTACAGAGCCCGAATGGCATCCTCCGATATGCGAACGTTCCATATGGACAAGTGAATGTCATTTTCTCCTAATCCTCTAGAGCAATAGGGATTTGAAAATATCCGCTGTAGCCGTCTAGGAAACAGTAGAACTCCTGGCTAGCTAACCGCTCAAGCATTTGATCGATGAATGGTAGCGGAAAATGGTCCTTCCTTGTGGCATTGTTGAGATGACGGTAATCAATGCACATTCTCCATCTGGTCGTCTATCTCTGGGGACTAACTCACCCTTCTCATTTTGGACTGCTATAATCACTCCCTTCTTCGGTACAACCTGCACTGGGCAGACCCACTGGCTATCCGAAATTGGGTAGATTATTCTCGCGTCAAGGAGCTTTAACACTTCAGTTTTTACTACCTCCTTCAGGTTGGGATTTAGTCTCCTTTGGGGCTGTCTTTTTTGCTTTATATCTATCCTCCATATACATTCTGTGGGTGCAGAATCCTGGATTAATTCCTTTGATGTCTGCAACCGACCATCCCATGACACCTTTGTGTCTCTTGAGCACCACCAGAAGTCTAGTTTCCTGTAAAACAGACAAAGATGCAGAGATAATAACAGGCAGGGTATTACCCTTTGCCAAGAATATATACTTAAGGTGTGAAGGAAGAGATTTAAACTCAAGGGCATGAGGCTTCTCTATGGAAGGGATGGGCCTCTGAATAGGCCGGTCGAGTTTCTCCACAGCAGGTGTAAACGAACGGAAGTAAGATCTCCCTTGATTAAGCCATTGTACTACTGAGGCCATTTCATACCTTTCCTTCTTATCTTCAATAGATAGACTCAGTACTTGCCCTAAAATGTCAGAATACTCAAACAAAGAATTAGAAGTATCGGTACGCCTATGGATATAGTCATCCTCAAGATCATAAAAATCCTCAATTAAATCAACCGAGAAAACAGCATGAGAAGAAGTATTTTTCCACATCATCTTATTAATATCAATACTCAATTCTTCATCATGAAATTTCAAGGTAATCTTTCCTTTATCAACATCTATAACAGTCTTCGCAGTTCTAAGGAAAGGTCTACCTAGAATTAAAGGTATCTCAACATCCTCATCCATGTCGAGGATCACAAAATCAGCGGGAAGAAAAACTTACCCACACCGATAACGACGTTTTCCACCATACCTCGTGGTGTGATCGAAGATCTATCAGCTAACTGAAGATTGAAATGGATTGGAACGAGCTCACCCGCATGAAGCTTCTTGAACATAGTATACGACATCAGATTGATGCTCGCTCCCAGGTCACAGAGACCATACCCGCTATCTATATCTCCAATGGAACAAGGAATGATGGGCTGTCCTGGAACACCGCGCTTAGGAGGTAGCTTCTGCAAGATCGCTGCAGAACAAGTCTCAGTCAGCTGGATAATATCCTTCTCTCTATACTTCCTTTTGTTCGAAATCAGATCCTTAACAAATTTGGCATAGTTAGGCATCTGTATAATTGCATTGATAAGAGGAATGCTGATAGTAAACGTACGAAAAACATCTAAAAACTTTCCAAACTGCTCATCAAGCTCTCGTTCCTTGAGAGGATTAGGAAAAGGAAGTTCTTTCGTAATTGTTTTTCTTTTTGTGTTATTTACAGTAGTCATATGAGAGTTGGAATAAGTAGGAGCCTGGTTCCCCTTTTGAACTACCTCAGGAGGGGCAGGTTGCACTGATGGTGCACCGACGTTAGTGGAAAGAGGTTCAGTTTCCTCATCAGTTTGGCCCGCTGCCACTTTATCATTATTCAATTCTCTTCCACTTCTCAGGGTGACTTCCTGTGCCTCTTCTGTATCCTTATAGTCATCGATGATTACAAATTCAGAAACTGATACCGCCTTTAATTGCTCATTTGGGTTGAGGTCTGTCTGGGAAGGTAATGAACCAGAAGGCCTTTGTGTAATAGGAACTGAGTCAACTGACTCATCGTCCCTTGCATATCCACCATAGCCTTCTCCAGCTTTTGCTGACCAGTTGACAAATTCTGGTTGATTACAGACTGTTGCTCCTGGGAAGTGACCAATTTTTCCACCATCTCTGGAAGTCTGGCATTATTTGAATTTAGGGATGGTTGCTGGAATTGTGATTGTTGTGGTCTGTTGATTATACGTAAGGTCTAAAACTTGGTGGAGCTCCTTAGCTGGCACCTGCTCGCGGTTGCATCTGATGAGAATTTAGAGCGCATTGTTTGGATTTCCATATCTTAAATGGATCCTAATTCTGCATCCAGGGATGCTTATAATTCTGACCAACAAAATTAGCTTCCTCCATTTGCCTCATCTCAGAAACCGTAGGGCAATCTTCATAATCATGAGCTCCTCTGCACTGAGAGCAAATGTCGCTGGAGCCAGTAGACACTGCCTTCATTGTTTGAACCAGAGTCCGTCCTAGAGTAAGTTGTTCTAGCATTTTTGCCATGTTACCCATGGTGGTTTTTAAATGAGCTTGATCGGCCATTAGCTGCTCTGTCATGGGGTCCGGAGCTCGTGAAGGACTAGGACCCACAGAGAAGACTATTCTTCTGCTAGTGCTCCATTGGCGAAGATCCTCGCAATATGATTCCATGGCAGCCATAAACTCCTCTCCACTCTTGGTTAATAGGTTTTCACGAAGGGCTGCTCTTACTTCTCCTCTATTTTCCTCTCTTAGCCCTTGGAAGAATCCTTGTGCTAGAGAGGTCGTATTTTGACCATGATGAGGACATTGGCGAAGTAGTTCCTTGAATCTATCCTATGCTTCGCAGACAGTTTCGCTACCTAACTGCTTGAAAGCTGTCAGGTCTGCAATCATCTGACGGGTTCTAGAGATGGGGATATATTTTTCATAAAATCTATCTGTCATCTGCTCCCAGGTAGCAATCCGCGGGACTGGAAGAAAATAAGTCTAGCCTTAGGCAATGGGTAACGAAAGAGGGGTATTTTTGGTTTTGGAATCAATAACAGACAAGAAAATAAATAGCAAATAAATAAAAGCGATAGATAGGAAGTATGAACGGAACTCTAGGTTCAGGGAGCTATTTCACTAGCTAGGTTCTGCATATCCTACTACTTTAACGGAGACTTGGATCGGCTTGTAGTTCTCAAATATCTATTCTGTATTATGTCCTAATTCCAGGTAGCTCATCTAGACAGGACGCGTAGCTCTAATCTAGAGTTGACGGGTATACCTAGATAGTTTTATCACACAGAATTACTAGTCCGACTAGGAAACCTAGTTGGACCGGACTAAAGCACCTAACTGCTAATGCAATCTATCCGATTGCAATTACCACAGGCAACAGGTTAATAGAACCGTCAATGCTAATCACCTTGTCTGATCATAACACGATTCGAAGGCTTATAATAAATTCATGACGTTTATTAAAAGCACTTAAAAGCATTAACCTGAGCAATCTAAATAGTCTCAATTAAGCAGTAAAATAATGCAGAGTTTAACTAATTACAACATCCCTTCCCCCAGAGTAAATTCTCTTAGCTAGACATAGTAATTGAAAACATTAATAAGAGAGAGTTTAAAGAAATCATCTGTTATGGAGATTCACTTGCTCTCTCTGCTTTTTGTCCCGTGCTACGCTAACTTGGAGGTTGTAAATGGTGACAATGAAGTGAACGTGATGGAAATGAAGTGAAAATGGAGATTTTGGAAATGTTGTAAGGCATCCAGACCTGTCTGGGTCGGACGCAAATCTGGATGTGAGGTGTCTGGATCTGTCTGGGTCGGACGTATATCCGGACGTGGGTTTTTGTGTGGCGTGTGTGCAAAGTAACGTGAATGGTATTTGTGTGGAGAAATCGGAGTGAAAATTCGGTCGTAGCAGTGTGTATTGGTGTTTGAATATGTGCAGGATGTACACACGGTTGTTAATTGTATTGTTAATTGATTTGGTGTTGTACCGGTATGTACACACTGGCTGGACTGACTATGAGCCTGTAGGGTTATATAGATAATGACCTTGGCACATGATATGTCTAAATGACTACCATTATTAGATTCACCAACTTTGTGGGTAAAGTTTCTTAAGGGGGGTAGATTGAAATACCCCAGACTTAAAAATGGTGATTAAATTATTCTAATATGGTATTTAAGGGCCTAATAGTGCCTAAAGAATATTGGTGAAGAAAATAAAACCAAAAGAAAAGAGAAAACGCTTAAAAAGCATAAAACATAAAAATGAGCGTTATACAACCATATGAGGTATATGACCTCGGTTAGGGTCCTAGATGGATTCCTATGGCTTAATTACACCTAAATAACTTGTGGGAACAATTCCCGAAGAAAACGGATCCATATAGTGGGTTAAAAACGCCAAGGAAACTTTAAAGCCGTTTTTTGAGAAAACCTGAAAACGTGACTTTAAGTGGTCAAACAGACCCATAAAAAGTATAGTAAACTATATAACTATAATTAAATATTAATGGAAGCTTAAGAACCATTAAAATTAAAGAAATGA
Source organism: Limonium bicolor (assembly GCA_023374045.1). Classification (NCBI taxonomy): domain Eukaryota; kingdom Viridiplantae; phylum Streptophyta; class Magnoliopsida; order Caryophyllales; family Plumbaginaceae; genus Limonium; species Limonium bicolor. Next base: position 359,571,622 of record CM041776.1, read on the forward strand.
GAAAAATCCAGAAAATGGGTCCGGTTAGTGAATAGTGCCCAAACCGGGAAAATTAACGAGTGTTTCTTGTGAAAAGATGAAAACACCCCCAGCTTAATTAGCTAGTGGGGCCGGTTTTTAGATGTGCCATTACTCCCTTCTTGTAACTAATAAACTAGCTAATAAGCTAGAAGACTAAAGTCAAAAGCAAAAAGTAAAAGTAACAAATACCCCCTTTTTGCTCTCTCTCTCTCCCCTCTCACACTCATTTTTCCCCCTCTCTCTCATTTCTTCTTCCTCTCAACCGTCTCCCTCCTACCTTCTTCTCCTGGAATGATTTTTTTTGAGCTCCTCCCATGGCTCCTCCATCTTCCTCCTCATGCCCAAGCCAACTCCATGCTCCAAATCAAAAATAAATTACACATTTGAGCTCCTCTCGTCAAAGGCTACCTTTCCCTCTTTTCAAAATCTCAAATGGGTGAAGTTGACCACCATGGGTATAGCACCATTGGAGGAGAAACCTATATTTTATAGAGCTTGGGAGCCTCCTCTTTCATTTAAGGTAAAAAGATCCAAGAAAAACTCATTTTTCCTTCCCTCTTTGAATTGGCCGATTTCATCTTTTAATGGGGCACTCTTCTTTCTTTGTTTGAGCATTTATCCAATCCGCCTCGAAATGGTCGTTGGAGCTCCCTCTTGATTCATGACCAAGAACAAATCCTAGGGTTATAAGGTAATGCCCTAATTCTTGTGCTTTAAGCACCTCTTTGAATTCTAGATTAATTAATAAGCCTAAGAGTATTGCTTAGTGCTTAATTTCTAATTTGAATATTGGCTTAGAGTGTGGGAAATTGAATTACTACCTTTGACCGAAAATGGAAGGAGAAAGAAAAGAGGGGAAGATTGGAAAAGAAATTGACAACCAAGGTAAATGATCTACCTTGATGGCTATTCTAAGTGCCTTTATAATTTTGGGTTGGGAAATAAAAAGATGAATCAAAAATCTGAACCGGAAATGTGTTTGATTGAGATTAGAGAGATTGGTGGTTGAGTTTAATGTATTGGTAGATTGTGGTGTGATTTAAGGGCGTTGGAGCCATGCATTTAAGATATTGCATTATATTATGTTTAATGAGTTTTGAATGAAGTTTGTGTGCTGGTAGGATCCACTAGAGATGTGGTTAGTTGGATTGATTAGGAAGTGACGAAATGATGTATATGAGAATGTTAGAATTGTAGGTGAACTATGGTGAAATTCCGGTCGAAATCCTAAGAGATTTAGGTGACTTGATGAGTTGATGCTACCTAGGGTGAACTAGGTGTTTGGAGAGACCAATTGGATTAGTTAAGCACCTTGAGATGTTAAATTAAGGAGTATAAAGGGTGGAGCAAAATCTGTAGCAAATGTGTTGTTAAAGTGTCTTGGATTGCCTAGAGATAAAGTAGCTTCTATAGCCTTGAGAATGGTGAGAGAATTTGGGTATTGTAAATGCAAATGGCAAGGAAGAATTTAGTATGGTCACAATGGTTGGAAGTATGATAAAAGTTGTCATGGAAATGTTGTTAATGCACTAGTGTGCATAAGTGTGAAAATGGGAGTAGAAATTTGTAGAATTAAGCAAGAATTGAGTAAGAGTTTAACTAATGGTTTAGGAGGGTTTAATGAGTGTTTAAGGTGTAATAACATGGTTGTAAACATGTGGAAAGATTAGAAAAAGTTTGGGTGAGGATTAAGGTTGGAATTGGGGGTTGAAAAATGACAAGTATAGCTGCTTTTAGCAGGGTCCGGGACTAGGTCCTTGGACAAAGTCCCGGACCACACCTTAAAATGAGCCGAAAGTTGCGTTCAGGGGTTGGTCCGGGACTTGGGATAGGTACAAAGTCCCGGACCAGTAGAGAAAATCACCCGAAACTGATGCAGAGCATTGGTCCGGGACTAGAGACCTGGACCAAGTCCCGGACCAAGCCAGTTTTTCATCCGTGGGTGTTTTTAAGCCCCTAAATGAATGGGGATTGATGGGTATTGGTATTAGATGATGATTAGGACTTGTTTGGTGACATTTAAAGGTCCTTAGGTGTATAAACAAGTCCTAGATTGAATATGAATATGAATGTGAGAACTTAAAATCACATGAGTAAAAATGAGATTAACGGGATAATGGGGCAATTACAGGTGCATTAGTCTTTTTCCATAGTGCCTTAACATTAATAAAACGTTTGGGATGTTATCAATTATGCGGGAATTAGCTGAGGAGCGCGAGACGACGCGTTAGAGTAATTCCCGGGTGAAAGGTATGGTTTTCTTGAAACTTGTGTCCTGTTGAGTTGCGCTCGGCTTGTGTGTTGCTTGCTTTGTGTGCCGACCTAATAAGATAAAAGCACGAAAAAGTTTACTACAATTGATATATATATATATATATCTTGATGCATGTTGTGTGTCTAATCATCCTTGCTTGAATGTGTGGTCTTACAGAGTGTTGTAGACCGACTTGTAAATGTTTAGCGATTGGTTAGGGACTCGTAGAATGAGTCGAACCATGAAATAATCGAACGTGGGAAAACACACGAGAATTATTGATTAAAGGACAACGATAACCCAAACCTTATGAATTCACTCGAAACCAGAAAAGCGACACACGGGACTAGTGAACTCCCAGATAATGATAAGTCGACCTCCCATATGAGGGTGTGACTTAATGTAAGAAAATAACCAAACTCCTAAGTAATGGAAGTGTAGGGGCGACCCTTAAATCGATGAATACAACGTATTAGGAAAACCTCCTAAGTTATGAGATAGCATCGAGAGAGATGCTGCTGACTAATATATATATATATTAGTATATATTGTTACTAACCCGAGAGTTGGGTTAGAGGGATTGTGAGTCACACGTGCAAGGAAGAGGAAACAATAGAGAGTTTGTTTCTGACTCCGTGGTCAAACTCCCTTGTTACAGGGCTGTATGCCACATAGTGGTGCCCTGCGGGGCCGTGCGCCATATAGTGGTGCTCGATTGGAGTGAGACTGGTAGAGCTTACCCATCTAAAGAGGTAAGCTGGGTATTATGGGATGAGAAGAGGAGACATGAGAGAATGTTTCTAATTCCGTTTTGATATTATAAAAGCCCGGTGGTGAGATCTATGTGTTTCTCTGCCCGGAGGCCTATGAGGCTTAACTTAATAATTATTCAAGAGAAGAATAATTGAGGAAAGTAGATCGGTACCGAGAGTGTCCAAAGATCTAGGAGACAAGTAAACTATCCGGTTGAAATGGATAAGTTAGTGACTAATGAGAACGAGACTTACTTGAGGTAGGGTTTCTCAAGGTTTAAGAACAAGGTAATTAATCTAATGAACTTGATGAGTTATCCTAGTTGGTTGTATTCCTTGCTTGATTACTTGTTATGAATGCGAGCATGTGTATGTTATTTGTACTGCATGTTTTGATTTAAATAAAATCTATCGCATGTTAAGACAGGAATTAGTTGAGTGTGGCCCGGTAGTAGCGGGTTGCACGTCTACCATAACAGCAAAGGTGTTGAGCCCCTTTGGGGCCACCCATTCTTTTTCAGGAACTACAAAGATGAATACTGTTTGAGTGTAGGACGGGGATGGCGGTTAAGCATGGGTAACCGGTTAGATACGTTTGTATTATACGTATTGGTAGGGTAAGTCCGAATGTGTTATCGGCATAGAGTTTGTAATAGACTCGGCATGTTATTGATTAAGGATTGTACGAGACTCGGTTTAGAATTTGTAAGAGGATGTTAATGTATTTGTGTAAGTACTCGGTTACTCCGGTCCATCAGACCGATGCTGTATTTAATTTAGGCCTTGTTAGTCACGTGGGTGGCTAACGGTATTGTATCACCCCCCGCTGTTTGTGGATTTCTCTGCTGTGATTGTATTAATGAACGGGATGATTACGAGCTAATGGTGTGATTTGCGGTAGGGGTGTTACAGTTGTGAGACTGTTACACAGTTCTTCGTGAGTAACTGCTCACAAAGAACAACACTCTTGGCATTTACAATTGGTATCAGAGCAGGTTCCCCTTCAGTGTTTGAAGAGAAATCTTCAGGGGTGATCAAGATGAGTTCCTACAATGTCAAGGCATCAAAGCTCACCAAATTCAACTATGCTTGTTGGTATGAACAGATGAGGGATCAACTCATGTCCATTGACCGAGTCGAATCGTCAAAATCCAATTCTCAATCGTATGAACAATTGAATAAATGACCCAAAACCCTCAATGAATCGAATCGAACCATGTTGAACCGAGATTAGATAGAACCGAAATTAAACCACTATCCACAATCATCCGAATACAAAAAACATTCAAACCGAAGCTATCCAAACCGTAGTCACCCGAAACCCGATAATCACCTAAAACCTAAAGCAACCCGAATAAAAAATAAACCGATAATAATCCAAACTAAACCAAACCATAAAATAATATTATTATTTCTAATATGTAGTCGTCTTTAAATATACTTTGATTCTTCAACAATACATTGGTCGCCGGAGAATATCTGTCATCAAAGCACACCAACAAGAATGTTATGTTACCTACTTTATTATAAAAATAAAATAAAAGGTTTACCACTATTGAGCTGAGCAAAGATAGGATAACAAAGTATGGGGCATAAACCTTTGTTAATTAATGACTTGAGTAGTCAACTTAGTATAATTTTATTGAGATATATGTAGTCATCAATGAAAAAGTAATTATTTTAATATGACATTTACAAATTTGTATCGGCTTAGCCCAACTCAAATAATTCACTTGAATTAGACTCATAGTCCAAAAAAAACCGAATGCACCATTGACTAACCCGAACCATAGGAAACCATACCAAAACCACACTAGCCGAAAATTACCCAAACCGAAATACAATCGAATCGATCCAAACCAAAAAATTACTTCATAAACCCGAACTAAACCCAAAAAACCAAATTCACCCGACCTAGTATGACCCGAGTTGAATATTATATAGTTCAAGGTTGACCCGAACCAAACCTAAGCTAACCGAACCGAACCCGAAAGATTGACCCGAATTGCCACCTCTAACCATCCTCCCCCTTGGAAGAATTCAATTTCTCGGAGTAGTTTTGTACATCATCGCTTGAGCTACGGTGTTGGTTTGGATGTCTGTGCATCAACCCAGAAAAACAAAAGAAAATGAGTGAAACCGAATAGTTAGATTGGTCGACCATAGAATGTAGTCAAACTCTTCTTAGAAGAACTACCAAAGAGGGCAATGTCTTACCTCGCCTCTATTGACGTCAATCAAGGAGGGCGAGTTTTCAAATTTGCCTCTATTGACGCAAAACAATGGGGGCGACCGCATTAAGTCGCCCCTCTTGATCATCGACCAAAGCAAGCAATTCTTTGTGTCAGGGCAAAGAGGGCGACTTTAGTTGCCCTCGTAGATCTTATCAACCAGGGCAAGCCAACTTGATCATCACCATAATCTAACATGGCATGTTTTTAGAGGCAATCATAGGGGCAATTATTTACTCACCCTTATAGTTTAACAAGGCAAGTTATTGATCTATTAGGGCAATAAAAGTTGCCCTCGTAGATCTAACATGTTGTAGTGGTCGGGTGGTGCTCCGACTCTTCAACAATGAACGAAAGGAAAACTAAAGGAAGAAAAGGAAAAGGAAGAAGATGATTGCCGGGAAAAGTGCAGAGCCGTAGCATCAGGAGAATGTAATGGACGTGTTGAGTTGCTGCTTGTGTGATAATCAAGAAGATGGGGGCATATGTGGAACTTTACCACTTAACATTTGAAAATGAAAAAGTCACCTACCAACAGCCCGGTCTTCCCATGAGATTAATTTAGATTAATCAGTTGACATTAATGTGGCCTTAATCTAGACCCAAATTTAAATCCAACCACCGAACAGGGTCTAAGTCTATTTTAGTCAGTCGTTGGTAGGGCTAGCTACATGTCTTATAGTATACAAAAGTCTACACATTTTTGTAAGTGGCTGCATCTAAATATAGGTGTAGTTGGTTCGTTGGCGGTTTATTTCCTTGTACATTGACGGGGCATCAATCTGTTGGGATAAGTCCAAAGGCCCCATTCTTTTGCGATATTATCAAAACGAATTTATTTGATCAACTCATTTTTGTCTCTATATATGTCACATACATCAATTGTCATATTAATTTTTTTACATTTTCTCTTACTTACTTTTTCTATGTAACATCAGCTGAAAACTGACATTAGCTCTCAGTTCAGTTTTACAAAAGGATGGAGCCATAATGATGTATGGGTTACTAGGCCATTCTTTGAGAAGCTCTAGGTTGGATAGAGCATTGGTGGAAAAAAATACCAATTTGCCCTTGATTTGACATTTGTGTTCAATTCCATCACTTTGCAATAGAGAAGTCTAAAACCTCTTTCAAATATAAACTCTGGCCAACTACCATTGTCCTTTCTGTTTGACCGACCATCTTCCAACATCTTGCCACTTTTTCTTCTTCGCCAGTAAGTTGGATGCTTGCTCTTTCCTATCGTTCACCTCCATTTTCGGAAAGGATTGGCTACATGTGACTGTAGGCGGACATGGCTACAATCGAGAGTAGCAGCGTGCGCTTAGCGCTTTTTTTTCCTTTTTTTTCTTTTTTTTTCTTTTTTATATTATAAAAATTTTAAATGGTTGTAACTTTTAATATATAAGTTCAAAATGAAAAAAAATTATATCATTGTTCACCTAAATTCAAGCTCTTCAAAACAAGACCAGTCATAGATCTATATTGACAACTTTAAAAAAATTAAATTATTTGTACATGTATAGTGCACAAAACGTAAAAGAAAACTTGTACAGATGGTCTTACAAACCTGTACAAATGTTCACCAAAACATGTACATCTTCACGTAAAAACATGTACATCCTCTCATTAAAAACATATAGATAGTGATATAAACCTGTACGAATCGTTAAATATGTACATCATTAGATTAAAACTTGTACATATAAAGAAGAGCACTTGTACATATGGTCATACAAACATGTACAGATGTTCATTAAAACATACATTCTCACAATTGAACATGTACATTCTCACATTTGAACATGTACATCATCACATTAAAACATGTACATTCTCACATTGAAATATGTACATTTTCACATTAAAGTATATAACGACTTCCAAATAGATTACCCTAATCCCACACACCCTAAAACCCACCATAGGAAAGATAAAAAACGTCGAAGACATTTTTAGGGTTTGTAGTGGCGGGTTTAGGGTAGACCCTAAACCCGCGACCACAAACCCTAAAAACATGTCGAGTTAGTTACTACAATATAAAGTACAGATGAAATTTCAAATAGATTATCCTACCCCAAAACACCCTAAAACCCACCCTAGGAAAGTAAAAAACGTGGAATTCACCACTTATTACTTAATGAATCATAATATCAATTTTAATGAATCATAATACAAAATTAATTAATCATGTTATCATTTTAGTATATCGTCGTATACACGTAAAAATAATTTTTTAAAAAAATTATCAAAACATATCCATGACTGGTCTTGTTTTGAAGAGTTTGAATTTGGGTGAACAATGATATAATTATTTTTCATTTTGGATTTATATATTAAAAGTTATAATCATTAAAAGTTTTTTATAATAAAGTAAAAAAATTAAAAAAAATATATAAAAACATGAGTTACAGTACTTACCGCGACAAATGAGATGAAAGAAAACAAATAACTAGTTCGATTGCACTTGCTCCTAGCGCGCCAAATGAGAAGAAAAAAACGAGTTGCACGCGCTCCCCCAGTAGAGTATGTAGCTATCTAGGTACAGTAGGTTGTAGGTAAGAAATTACCTCCATTTTTTCTATTTATGCCGCTAATTACGACTTCGTTGTGTTGATCGTCTTTTAACACTGCTAGTGTTCTTTGAAATTGTAACCGACTGGAAACATGTACTCTCGCAAAAGTGTAAGAGTGTGTCGTCCTTTCCTATACTTTAGCGATTCTGTAAATTTATTTCAGTTAAGTATATGTGATTATTTGTTCATAGTCTCCAGTTGTGGACAGTGCCTTCATTACCTTCTTTTTTGGTGAGACAAAAAACCCCAGTCCTTGTTAAATGGAGGGCCAGAGTGTAATACCACAAAACAGATGAAACGAAAAAGAGGAGATTAATTTCTAAGCAAAACAAAGCTCTATCTTTAATGGATTGAATTCCCGGATGGGGAAGAAATTTGAGGTCGAATCGTTCCTGTCAAGGATGGAGACGGGGCCGGTGGGTGGATGGCCCCCCAAATTCCTTGGTATATATTTATATTAGTTCTAGTTTTTTTATTATATAATTTATTTATGTTAATAAATATTGTTTTGTCCTTATAATATTTTGTAAAATATCTCTATGATTTCACTAACTACTATTTGTTATCAATTTTATTTTTTTGATATGTAATATTTATTTTAGAATTATATTGTAAAAAATCATTTTTAGTCCATATTGAAGAATAAAACTCTTAATATTTTTATTTTAACAATACAATATAAAGTAAAACTTATTATTATGTTAGTTTTAGAAATTATGTACCCCTTCTATTTATAATATAAATGTTTTAACTTTTTCTATAGATTTTGCAAATTAAAATAATATTAGAATTACTATAAATAATTTTTAGAAGAAGTAATATTAGTTTATAACTATTATTGACATTAACATATATCTAGTATACCAATTTTTTAAATCTTGAAATAAAAAATGTAAAACAAACCTCTTTATATATTAATCTACCTATTTAGACTTTAATTAATTTTTTGTGTAAAATTTAATAAGTACTATAAAATTTTAAAATATAATTATAAATATTAAAAAATTATATATTCAAAAAATTAAAAATTAATTTAAAATATTAATTAATATTATTAAACAAATTCCCACCTCTTAAAATAAAATCTGACTCCGCCTGATTCATGTCTTAATAATAAAGGTGGTTATGTGTAAATTTACACATTAATGGAACACAAATTCGATGGCGCGGACAGTCCGCATCCAATATGGTATGGGCTTGTCTATTTGGCAGTCTAGTCAGTAGCTGACTGGGTTGCCTTTTTATTATATTAACGTTAATTGATTGTAGTTTTTAAAATATGTCCAAAATGAAAAAAAAATTATATCATTGTTCATCTAAATTCAAGCTCTTCAAAACAAGACCAGTCATGGATATGTTTTGACAACTTTAAAAAAACTTATTTTTACATGTATACCATGATATGCTAAAATCATATATGAATCATTAGTTTTGATATTATGATTCATTAAAATTGATAGTATGATTCATTAACTAATAAGTGGTAAATTATATAACAAACTCCTGAACCGATAAAAATCATTATTGCTTTGTAGTGTCTTATTATTGTTGTATGATGTATTTTAAATCTTATATGATGAATCATGTATTTTTCTTACGTATCAAATATTTTTTTGTGTTGTATCATTGTTTAAAATTTTTATTTTTATATGTTAATGATGATATAATAAAATGATGTTTTGATTCATTAAATGTGATATTACGATTCATTGAAATTAGTATTATGATTCATTAACTAATAAGTGGTGAATTAGATAACAATTTTTTGAACAAATACTGAATCATTATTGGTTTATGGTGTATTATTGAAATACCTTGAACCTAATTAGGGTGATTAAATTACTCTAATACGATATTGAGGGTGTAACACCCCAACTACAAACAACACATTTAACAACACTTGCAGCGGAAATCATAACTCACAACATAACTTAACTACTTGGTGTTACACGCCGTTAGCCACCCACGTGACTAACAAGGCTAACATACATACATCGTACCGGTCTGATGGACTAAACTCCCGAGCAACTACACATTAGTCCCGTTCCATGTTCAACATTCATTATATACTTACATTACAACTGTACCGAGTAATTACCAACTAACGCCGATACAATTTCGGTCTTACTACACCTGCAACACATCCACAATTTTCATGACTACCCACATACAATCAACTACCCCGTCCTACTCTCGAACGGCTTCCAGTTCCTTGTACCTGAAAAGTATGGGAGCCCCCAAAGGGGGTCAGCACCTTTGCTGGTATGGTAATCCCGCAGCCCGCATGCTACCGGGCCACGCACAACTATTTGTCGTCTTAGCATGCGGTTGATTTATTTCAAAATGCACAAACTCACACACATATCATGCTTATAAGCAAACATTCATTAATAGAATACAGACACAAGGTTAGCACACTCAACATAACAACACACTTCACTTTATAACATACACAACTTGATTTCTCTCTTCTTAGAGGATATAACTTTACCTAAGGAGTGTCGGGGTGATATAAGCCCGAGCACAACATACATACATTTCCTTTACTTGAGTGGCGGTCTCATATAGGACCGATCACAACATACATAATTTCCCCTAGCTCCAATAATGATGAGTTAGGTAAGCCTTGGTTAAGCTTGTGGGAGGTTGTAGTTCAAGGAGGAACAACAACCGTAACATAACAAAGAGGGAGTCGAAGTGAACTTAGGCATCGACACCCTACCAACATTAAACATGATTTCCCCCTACCCGATTGGAAGTTGGGTAGGTAAGCTTTGGCTAAGCTAATGGGAGGTCGAAATCCAATGAAGGAAATCAACCCTTAACATAACAGGATGGGAGTTAATTCACATATATATATATATATATATATATATAACTCCCAAACAATACGCGCGACCGGAACGACCGGATTCCTCTCCATACATCACATATACTTATTAGTTAGGGTTCCTTTATGGAACTTATCACATATATACATCACATAGTGTTACTAACTCGGTTAGACACATAAGGGGAGTAATATCCCTTTTTAACAAACATGGATAAATGTACCCAATAACAACAACAACATACCAAACATGTCACATACATCACACATAATCACAACATACATTAACGCACGGATAGCCGTAGTTAGAACGTTCCCATGGGTTGGGACGTTCATTCCGAATACTGATCTCTTATGTGTACCTAAGGTCGGTTAACTATTATTTAACATATAACTAAGGTTAAGCGGTATCGGAATTAATTTACGCCACAATAATGAATTACTGTAAACTCATTTCATGCTTTATCTTGCAAGGTGGCAAACACACAGAAAAACACATTGGCATACAAGCCGGTGTAATCCGGTAGGACACAGGTTGCAAGAAAACCATACCTGTCACCGTGGGGAATTACTTTACCGGTGTTCGCGCGTTCCTCGTTTCACACTTGTTCTTCATGTCATACTCTTGAACCACTATTTACATGTCAAATGGTTCAATTAATATTTAAGTGTTTCGGTAGGTACATAATTGCTACTCCCGTACTTACCCCGTTATCCCGTTAGTTCGGTTTAACTTTGTGTACTTAAACTCACAACTTTCTCAATCATTTCCAACACTTGTTTATACTTCTTAGGACCTTTAAAATTCACCAAACAAGTCCTTAACAACATCCAAAACCATTACCCATCAATCCCCCACCTTTTGAACACTTAAAAACACATTTTGCACCATTTTTGTGCTGGTCCGGGACTTGGTCCGGACCCAAGGTCCCAGACCACTTCTTGAAATCACTCTCGGCTTTATTTTGGCATTGGTCCGGGACTTGGTCCTGGACCTAGGTCCCGGACCACTTCTAAACTCAACTCTCGGCGTATTTTGAGGCTTGGTCCGGGACCTTATACAAGGGCTAGGTCCCGGACCCTGCTAAAAAGCTGATAAATGTCCATTTTTCAACCCCTAAACCAACCTTAATCCACACCTAACCATTCCATAATCTTTCCACAAGTTTCCTACACATTTTAACACCTCAAAGCACTCCTTAAACACTCCTAAAACGTTGGTCCAATTCACCACCCAATTCCTGCTCAATTTCAACAAACTCAATTTCTCACATTTTGCATTTTGCACTCTTTTGCATTTCTAACTTCTTCTTGTTAGTTTTTATATCCTACCAACCTCACCAAATGCATCAATGACCCTTACACCTCATTCCTAGACAATTGCATCCTCCAAACCCAAGTTCACTCCTTGTTTCACAAGTTATAAACACCAATTCTTTTTCCGTGGAATTCTAAGTTCCTATCACCATTATGCTACAGATTTTGTACCCTTCCAATATCATTCTCCTCCTACCATTACAAGGTCATCAAGTATCTCAACTCGGCCACATACACACCTTGCTACTCCAGTTTACCAAGTCACCTTAAAACACTTATTTTCTATCGAAATTTCGCAATAACCTCCCCATAAACTTAACATCTCCAAAATCACCATCCTCCTCAATTTTCATTCCTAATCTAGCCACACCCTGGAAGGGTCCTACCAGCACACCATATCAATCCAAATTCAACAATATCACAATCTAGCTCCAAAACTTAATGAACCACAATATAACCACAACTCAAATCATTTGGCTCCAAGGCCCTCAATTCAAACCAACATTTCATAAAATCCAACTAACCACAATCAAGCACATTTTTGCTCCAGATTTTATTTCATCTTTTATTTTTCCCAAACCCAATTCTAAAACAAATAATATAGGCATTCAAGGTAGATTCCTTACCTTAATCCACAAGTTTCTCCTTAATTCTCCTCTTGTTCCTCATCTCCTCCAAAAATCGGTTAAGAGGGCATGGAGTTTCCAAACTCCATCCCAACATCCAAGAACATAAAACACACTCAATTAATTATCTAAACCCTTGGAATATTTCAATTCAATCAAAGGGCTAGAACACAAAGTTAGGGTTTACCTTTGTGAAGCTTTCAAGAGGGGTTTTCACCCTTGAATCAAGAGGGGAACTTCTCCACCATTGGAGGGTTGTAATGAAGCTCAAAATCAAGAAGAAAACAAGGTGTGAGAGAGAGAGCCAAAATCGGCTGCCAAGGGAGAAAGAGCAAACGTGAGTCTTTCAATGAATTTTTTACCTTAGAAGGAAGAGGAGACTCCAAGCTACAAGATGATGTGCTTTTCTCTTCAAATGGGGAAAACCCATAAAAATGAAACTCATCCTTTTCGAATTTTGGAAAGAGAGAAGTGTAGAGCTTGATGAGGGGAACACAAATATGTGTTTTGTTTTTGATTTGGAGCATTTATGTGGCTTGAGCATGGGAGAGAAGTTGGAGAAGCCATGGGTGTGGGTGGTGAGCTCAAGAACGGCAGCAACCAGTGGGAGAGAGGAGAAATTGCTGGGAAGGAAGGAAAGGGAGGAAAGGGAGGAAAGAGAGGAAAGAGAGAAGGGAAAAGAAAATAAAGGAGGAGAGAGAGAGTGGGTATAAGTTATTTTTTTCACTTTTTGCTTTTTGACTTATTTAATTAGCTAACTAGTCATGTGTGAGGGGTTGTCTACATTAATAAAAACCGGCCCATATAACTGTTACAGGCTGGAGCGTTTTTCTTCTTTTACAGAAAACACTCGTTAATTTACCCGGTTTAGCACTATTCACTAACCGGGCCCGTTTTCCGGAAGTTTCTCGTTTATTTAATTTTAATGGTTATTATACTCCCATTAATGTTTATTTATAGTTATATGATCAACTATAATTTTCTTACGGGGTCATTCGACTGTTTAAAGTCACGTTTTCGGGTTTTCTCGAAAAACGCATTTTAGGACTCCGTTAGCGTTTTTACGCATGGTTTGAATCCGTTTTCTTCCGGAATTTTCCCACATGTTATTAATGTGTAATTAAGGTATAAAAATACATTTATCACTCTAACGAAGGTTATGTACCTCCTAAAATAATTAAATACGCGGTTTCACGTTTTGTGACTTTTACGCATTTTCTTATTCTTTTTGGTTTTTATTTCTTCACCAATAATCTTAAGGACTTAATTAGCCTTAGAAAATTATAATTACATAGTTAATTAACATATTAAGGTTTGGGGTATTTGAGAGGGCCTATTAGTGCCTAATGAATTTTGGTAAAAAGAATAAATCCAAAAGAGAAGAGAAAACACTTAAAAAGTGAAAAACGCTAAATTGAGCGTTAGGTGACCCTAGGAGAAATACAACATTAAAAAGGGTATTAAATGAATTTAAAAGGCTTAATAATGCCTAAATAATATATGGGAACAATTCCCGAAGAAAATGGATCCATAAAACGAATTAAAAACGCTAATAAAGCTTTAGCGCATCTTTTTCGAGAAAACCCGAAAACGTGACTTTAAGTGGTCAAACGAACCCGTAAAAATTATAGGTCATTAAATAACTATAAATAAACATTAATGGAAGCTTAAGAGCCAATAAAATTAAAGAAACGAGAAAAATCCGGAAAATGGGCCCGGGTAGTGAATAGTACTAAAACCGGGTAAATTAACGAGTGTTTTCTGTAAAAGATGAAATATGCTCCAGCTTGCATATATATATGTGGGCCGGTTTTTAATATGTGAGTCAACCCACTCACACACACACTAAGCTAGAAAGAAAGAAAGAAAAAGAAAAGAAAGAAGGAAAAAGGTAAAAAGCACTTTACCATCTCTCTCTCCTCTCACTTCTCCTTTTCCCTTTTATCTTTCTTCTTCTTTCCTCCTCCGAGCGATTTTGCTCCCCTCTCTCTGGTTGGGGACGTTTTTTGAGCTCTCCACCCACATCCATGGCTTCTCCACCTTCTCTCCCATGCTCTAGCTTCATTAAAGCTCCAATCACAAAAATAAATACATATTCTTCTTCTCCTCCTCAAGCTCTACACTTCCCTCTTTTTAGAATTTCAAATGGAGGAAGTTGACCTCCATGGGTTTTGCCCATTTGAAGAGAAAGTGGCATCAAATTGGAGCTTGGAGTCCCCTCTTTCTCCGAAGGTAAACATTTCTAAGAGAAACTCATTCTTTCTCCACTACCTAGGCTGGGCGATTTTTCTCTCTCTCTCTCATACCTAGTTTTTCCTCTTTTTTGAGCTTCATTTCAACCCTCCAATGGTGGTGGAACCATCTTCTTGATTCAAGGGTTAAAAACCCTCAGAAAGCTCCAAAGGTAAAAACCTAGCCTTGTGTTCTAACCCCTTAATTTGAATTAGAATTTTTCTAAGGGTTTAAAGTTTAATTATGTTCATTTTTGTGCCTCTTGAATGTTGGGAATGGAGTTTGGCAACTCCATTTCCCTTTTGACCGAAATTGAGGAAGAGGAGAGAAGAAGATTTAAAATGGGAACTCATGAGAATTTAAGGTAAGAAAACTACCTTAACTACTACCTTATTGTTTTAGTATTTTTGGGAATGGGAAAACCTAAAGAATGAACCAAAATTTGATTGAAATGTGTTTGGTTTGGTTAGATGAGGAACTTGGGATTTGTTGTTTGAATTGAGGGCTTTGAAGCCAAGAGATTTTTAGTTGTGGTTATATTGTGGTTTATTGAGATTTTGGGAGCTACAATGTTATTTGATGATTTGGATGAAATTCATTGTGTGCTGGTAGGACCCTTGTAAGGGTGTGGCTAGTTTAGGAAAGATTTAAGTGAAAATTGGTGAGAATTGATGGATTGGGATATGTAAGGTTTATGGGGTGGTTATGGCATAATTTTAGTAGGAAATGAGTGTTTTAGGTGGCTTGGTAAGTGGGGGAAACTTAAGTGTTTATGTTATAACCCGTATAATTCCTACCTTATATTATATCAGTTGCAATGTTGTTCTAAGTTGGATTATCTTTTTCCTTGCTGTCAGTGGGACTTGATCGTCATTCTTTTAAATGGCAAGGGCAGGGAGGTCTTTGCATAAAACAATTAAGGTAATTGTTTTATTGGTTAATAAGGAGAAGGGTTCCTTATTTTCTTTCCTTACATTTTCTAATTATTTTACATCACGTCAGTCCATTCGTGAGGAGCGTCTCGATCGTGGTTTGAACGACAGTTTCCTCCCTTCCCTTCTCTCTCTCTAATTCCTCCTCTGCTGAAGCAGTGAATGATCTACTGCAATCTGGTCGGAATCTCTACTGCTGTGTAATCCGTTGTCCGCCTTCAGGTTTGGTTCTCGAAATTCAGATTAGTAATTAGGGCAAGTTCCTCTCCTCTGCGGTTTCTGATTTTGGTTGATTGTTGTGATGAACTCAGCAATTGTGCTCTGCGTTTGGGTCGTGTTCTGCGGGTGGCTGTTGCTCTGTGAATTGTTGGAGGTTCTGCACTCCCGAATTCAGGTTTGTGTTGCAGTTTTCGAGGTTTTGAGTTTGGGGGTTTCCTTCTTCGTTTTCTGATTTTAGATTTGACATTGTGGGATTCAGTTGCTGAGGATCTCTGTCGGATTTCTGGATTGCTACGGACTGTTTCAGATTGTTGTCTCTGCTGATTGATTGAGGTAGGTGGTTGCTTGATTCGGTTTGGAAGTTCAGCCATGGGGTATTGCAAGGATTGTTTCTGATTTTGGTGTGTGGTTTCTAATTGCGTTCTGTTGCGTTTTTGGAATGGCTAAAACCCCATGGTTTCTCTGTGTTTATGTCTGATTTGGTGTGGGTAATACTTTGGTATAGATTTGTGAAGTTTTGGTAATGTTTCTGATCTGTTCGTAGCCTCTGTTCTGCTGATTTTGTGCTGTCCGAACTTCTGTCCTAACTTCGAAGTTCGGACAGCATGTTTTGAGCTTCTGTATTTTCGCATTCGGGGTGGGTCCGAACTTCCGTCCGAACTTCGAAGTTCGGACACCCCCAGTTTTTCTGACTTCGAAGCTCGGACGTTGTGTTTTCTCACCGCGTGACTTTTTCCGAAAAACCGTCCGAACATCAGTCCGAACTTCGATGTTCGGACGCGTTGTGTTTCGCTTCTGTTTTCAACTCGACCTGTGTCCGAACTTCGACGTCCGGACACAAGGTCGGACCTTCCATGTGTTCTTCCATAAAACCTGTCCGAACATCCGTCCGAACTTGGATGTTCGGACATTCTGAGTTTCTCTATCTGATTTCAACTCGACTTGTGTCCGAACATTGATGTTCGGACACAAGTTTGGACATTTGGCATCTCTGGTTTCAGAGTCTCGACTTGTGTCCGAACTTCGACGTTAGGACACAAGTTCGGACACCTCTCTGTTTTCAGCATAACTTCTTCGTTTGAACTCCGATTTGAGTGCCGTCTGCGGCGTTGAATTCCTTATGATCTGTACTACTGATTTATGAGTGTTTTGGCATATTTAAATGCAACTTTGTTTCTGTTTAAGCAATCCTTCTGTTTTGGGACATTACACTTTGTTTCTGAGCCGTGAATGGCTGGGTCGAGCTATTCCGTGGTATACCATGTAGACGTCGTTCTGAGTGTGGGTCATTCCCTTTCTGTTCTGTGGGGTTGACAAACCCTTTGGCTCTTTCGAGTCATTTCTGCGTTGCCGAGAGACCTGGTATGGTCTATGGGTCTTCGACCCTTCTGAGTGTGTGCATTGTGTCTTGTCCCCTTTCTGTTTAAGTGTTCTGACTGTTTCTGAATTGGGAACCCTTGAGTTCCACTCGGTTTCTGTTCTGAAAGCTTCTGAATCTGGAGAATTGTGGTTATTATGTTTATCTTCTCCTTCTTCTGATTTCAATTGTTTTGAGCGACCTTGCTGATGACGGTCGCTGCTTACTGGGCATAGTTGTGTGCTCATTCTCCTACTTCTAACATTTTTGCAGATTGATCAGCGAGGATCATCTTGAGTTCTGGAGCTCTAGTGTTTAGCTTTTGTTATTCGTTCAGTTTGATATTTTGAGATGTTGTAGCCTCCGGGCCTTACACCTTTTGACTTCTGTTTCTGACTCAATTACGTATTTGGGATTTTGGTATTTGCTTTCGCTGTATTTGAATACATTGGTTTACAATGTTTATGTAAACTTTGTTTTGGGCCTTTATTGCGTTTGAGTGTTTTAGAGCCTTGCGTTATTAGGTAGTAATACGCGGCGTGTAGCACCCTTAACTCTTAGGCCGGTTTTAGGGGTGTTACATTTAGTGTTATCAGAGCCAGGTTTGACTTTCTTTGGTGTCTGTGGGTGTGTTTGCTTGTGCGAGGTTCAGTTGTGACAGTTGTTTGAAGTCTGAGTTAGTTCTGACAAGTTTTGAATTTGTGAATCTCAGAATGCCTCCTCGTAGGACACCAGTGACCCCTCAGGGAGATGCTGCGGATGCAGTGCAGCAGTTTGTGACGCAGTTGATGCAGACGATGGCTGCAGCTGCTGGGGGAGCTGGTGGAGGAGCTGATGGTGCAGGCCCAGCAGGGGCGAATGCAGTGGGAGGCCGAGTTCGAGCACTCCAGGAGTTCATGAAGCTAAAGCCGCCTTCCTTCGACGGCTGTGGCGATCCTCAGGAGGCGAGCCATTGGATTACTGAGGTCGAGGACCTGCTGAGAGTGATGGGGTCGGAGGACGACCAGAAGGTAGACTTCGCCACGTTCCTCTTTAAGGGGGAGGCGAAGGAGTGGTGGCGCATGGTGATGGGTAGACATCCCCAGCCTTGGACCTGGGATCAGTTCTGCTTGAAGTTCAACAAGCAGTTCTATCCGGATGTCTACAAGGACCAGAAGATCAATGAGTATAACCGGCTGCGTCAGGGGAGAGATATGACCGTAGAGGAGTACGTGAGGAAGTTCGTGACCCTGTCGAAGTATGCTCCGGAGCCAGATGAGCATAGGAAGGCTCGTAAGTTCGAGAGCGGTTTGAGGCCAGACATCAGGTCGGCGGTGACACCTCTTCGTCACCGGACCTTCAGAGATGTGGCGGATGTCGCCCTGCTGGTAGAGGCTGACATCAGGGGCAGACAGGCGGGCAAGGACCATAAATGGAAGAGGCGTGCTGAGGAGCCTCAGAGGAAGGAGGCTGCCCCTCCTCCGAAGAAGCAGACCTATGGAGATCGCCGGGGAGCTTCTTCATCTTCGTCAGCTGGGGCGAAGTGTGGGTCTTGTGGTCGCTCCCATCCTGGTAGGGAGTGCTACAAGAAGACTGGTGCCTGCTTTAAGTGCGGGTCGATGGAGCACCGGATCGCTCAGTGCCCTCAGGCATCCGGTAGAGGTTCAGGAGATAGAGGTACCGACTCAGACTCAGGGGCGAGGTCCGACCAGAAGAAGCCTCAGACTCAGGCCCGGGTTTATGCTATGGCGGGGGAGCGTGATCGTACTGGTGATCGCGTCATCTCAGGTATCCTCCAAATCCATTCTCGAGATGTATTTTGTCTGTTTGACTCTGGAGCTACGCATTCTTTTGTCTGCTATGATTTATTGGGTGATCTTGGACTGACTGCTATGCCTAGTGAGGTAGACCTGTGTGTGAGTAGTCCATTAGGTGGGGTTGCCCCTTGTGTGCTGGATTCTGTGTGTAAGGCTTGTCCCATAGTAGTTAGGGACAAGACCTTCTTTGCTGACCTCATCCCGATGCGGATGACCTGTTTTGATGTGATCCTGGGCATGGATTGGCTAGCAGAGCACCATGCCCATATAGATTGTGCAGCGAGGAAGGTAGTGTTCGACTTGCCAGACGGGACTCGCTTTGCTTTCTCTGGGAATGCAGTTCCATGTGCGCCGGTGATTGTGTCAGCGATACAGGCAGCCAGTTTCTTGAGGAAGGGCTGCCAGGGCTTCTTATGTTATCTGCCAGAGGTGCGTGAGGGATCTAGCTTGGAGAGCATCCCGATCGTCAGAGAGTTTCCTGAGGTCTTCTAGGACGACGTGCCTGGACTTCCACCAGTGCGTGAGGTGGAGTTCACCATCGATTTAGCGCCAGAGACTCAGCCCATCTCTAGGGCCCCTTACCGTATGAGTCCGGCGGAGTTGAAGGAGCTGAAGGTCCAGCTTCAGGAGCTGTTAGATAAGGGCTTCATTCGCCCTAGCGTTTCACCTTGGGGAGCGCCAGTGCTGTTTGTGAAGAAGAAGGATGGGACCTTCCGTTTGTGCATCGATTACAGGGAGCTGAACAAGGTGACCATCAAGAATCGCTATCCCCTTCCGCGCATAGATGATTTGTTTGACCAGTTGGCGGGCGCCACAGTGTTCTCGAAGATAGATCTTCGTTCGGGCTACCATCAGTTGAGGATTAAGGCCGAAGATGTGCCTAAGTCCGCTTTTAGGACTCGTTATGGTCATTACGAGTTCCTAGTCATGCCTTTTGGTTTGACTAATGCTCCATCAGTATTCATGGACATGATGAACCGGGTTTTCAAACCCTACCTGGATCAGTTTGTGGTGGTCTTCATAGATGATATCTTGGTGTACTCCAAGAGCGCAGAGGAGCATGAGGAGCATCTGAGGATTGTTTTGCAGACGCTGAAGGATCATGAGCTATATGCTAAGTTGAAGAAGTGTGACTTCTGGCTTGATCGCGTGGTATTCTTGGGACATGTGGTCCCGAAGGACGGTATCTCAGTGGATCCTGAGAAGATTAGAGCTGTGATGGAGTGGGCAAGGCCCACGAATGTTGCTGAGATCCGTAGCTTTCTTGGGTTAGCTGGGTATTACAGGAAGTTCGTTGAGGGGTTCTCTAAGATTGTATCCCCGCTGACCCGTCTGTTGAGGAAGGAGGTCAAGTATGAGTGGAGCGAGGCTTGCAAGCAGAGCTTCCAGGAGATTAAGAAGAGGCTGACGACCGCACCGATTCTGACTTTGCCATCTGGGACCGAGGGATTGTAAGTTTTCTGTGATGCGTCCCATAAGGGACTGGGATGTGTTCTGATGCAGCAGGGTAAGGTGGTGGCTTATGGCTCGCGGCAGCTTAAGCCCTATGAGAAGAACTACCCTACCCACGATCTGGAGTTGGCAGCTGTAGTGTTCGCGCTTAAGATCTGGAGGCATTATCTGTATGGAGCGTCGTGTAAGGTTTACACGGACCATAAGAGTCTCAAGTATTTGTTCACTCAGAAGGAGCTGAACTTGAGACAGAGGAGGTGGTTGGAGCTACTTCATGACTACGATTTAGAGATCCTCTACCACCCGGGTAGAGCGAATGTTGTTGCAGATGCCTTGAGCCGGAGAGGTGCTTCGGGTGTAGCTTGTGCTCTGACTGGGGTCCAGAGGTCCGCCTTAGAGCTGCAGTGTATGGGTGTTTGGGTAGTCAGACCAGCCAGTGCCAGTATGATAGCAGCGCTTCAGGTTCAGTCTTCTTTGGTCGACAGGATGGGTTGGTCAGGAGTCGGACTCAGCCTTGTGTCGGATTAGAGAGGGGCTGCCTTCGGAGCAGAGTTCAGACTTCAGTGTCTCCAGTGATGGTTGTATGTTTTCAGAGGCCGTGTATGTGTGCCAGACGATGCAGTGCTGCGCAGAGAGATCCTTCAGGAGGCTCATGGAGCACCATATTCAGTTCACCCAGGAGGGGTGAAGATGTATGAGATCTCAGAGAGTCGTTCTGGTGGTCTGGGATGAAGCGTGACATCTCCGAGTTTGTTTCGAAGTGCCAGACCTGTCAGCAGATTAAGGCTGAGCACCAGAGGCCAGGGTTTGCTTCAGCCCCTTCCCATTCCTGAGTGGAAGTGGGAGAGTGTGGGGATGGATTTCGTCATGGGTTTACCCAGGACTTCTTCGGGTTGTGATGCCGTATGGGTGATAGTTGATCGTCTGACGAAGTCTGCTCATTTTCTGCCGGTGAAGAAGACCTTCAGTTTGGAGCGCCTAGCTTGTTTGTATCTGGATGAGATAGTGAGGCTTCACGGTGTGCCTACTACTATTGTGTCTGATCGTGACCCACGTTTTGTTTCGAGATTTTGGCGCAGTTTGCATAAGGCCTTGGGTACGAATTTAGCGTTCAGTTCAGCTTACCATCCTCAGTCGGATGGCCAGACAGAGAGGACTAATCAGGTTTTAGAGGACATGCTTCGCGCATGTGTCCTGGATTTTGGAGGTAGCTGGGAGCAGCATGTGACTTTGATTGAGTTCGCCTACAACAACAGCTTTCAGGCGAGCATTGGTATGGCTCCGTTTGAAGCGTTGTACGGTAGGAGGTGCAGGTCACCCATCTGTTGGGATGACCTGAAGGAGAGGGTTTTGGTTGGACCCGAGCTGGTGCAGGGTGCAGTGGAGAAGATCAGGATGATTCGTGAGCGTCTGCTTGTTGCTCAGAGTAGGCAGAAATGTTATGCAGACCAGAGGCGTAGGCCGCTCGAGTTCGAGGTTGGAGACCATGTGTTCTTGAGAGTTTCTCCAGTTAGGGGAGTAGTCCGTTTTGGGAAGCGTGGGAAGCTTAGCCCGAGGTTCGTTGGACCGTTTGAGATTCTGGAGAGGATTGGCCCTGTGGCCTACCGTCTAGCCTTGCCTCCATCTTTGTCAGCTGTGCATAATGTCTTCCATGTGTCTATGTTGAGGAAGTATCTGCATGACCCGTCTCATGTGATCGACTACAGCCAGCTTCAGTTGAGAGAGGACTGCAGTTTCGAGGCGGTGCCTACTCGTATTTTAGCCAGGGATGTCTGTCGGCTTCATAGTAAGACCCTGCCTATGGTGAAGGTCCAGTGGTCAGATCAGTTAAAGAGTGAAGCGACTTGGGAACTCGAAGATGAGTTGCGTGCCAAGTATCCCTCCCTGTTCGAGCAGTAAGGTGAGTTAATCTCGAGGACGAGATTCTTTTAAAGGGGAGGTGATGTTATAACCCGTATAATTCCTACCTTATATTATATCAGTTGCAATGTTGTTCTAAGTTGGATTATCTTTTTCCTTGCTGTCAGTGGGACTTGAT
This sequence comes from Limonium bicolor, assembly GCA_023374045.1. Classification (NCBI taxonomy): domain Eukaryota; kingdom Viridiplantae; phylum Streptophyta; class Magnoliopsida; order Caryophyllales; family Plumbaginaceae; genus Limonium; species Limonium bicolor. Next base: position 359,594,255 of record CM041776.1, read on the forward strand.
CGTCTTTCTTTAAATGGCAAGGGCAGGAGGTCTTTGCATAAACAATTAAGGTAATTGTTTTATTGGTTAATAAGGAGAAGGGTTCCTTTTTCTTTCCTTACATTTTTAATTATTTTACATCACGTCAGTCCATTCGTGAGGAGCGTCTCGATCGTGGTTTGAACGACAGTTCCTCCCTTCTCTCTCTCTAATTCCTCCTCTGCTGAAGCGGTGAATGATCTACTGCAATCTGGTCGGAATCTCTGCTGCTGTGTAATCCGTTGTCGCCGGTTTGGTTCTCGAAATTCAGATTAGTAATTAGGGCAAGTCTCTCCTCTGCGGTTTCTGATTTTGGTTGATTGTTGTGATGAACTCGCAATTGTGCTCTGCGTTTGGGTTGTGTTCTGCGGTGGCTGTTGCTCTGCGAATTGATGGAGGTTCTGCACTCCTGAATTCAGGTTTGTGTTGCAGTTTTCGAGGTTTTGAGTTTGGGGGTTTCCTTCTTCGTTTTCTGATTTAGATTTGACATTGTGGGATTCAGTTGCTGAGGATCTCTGTCGGATTTCTGGATTGCTACGGACTGTTTCAGATTGTTGTCTCTGCTGATTGATTGAGGTAGGTGGTTGCTTGATTCGGTTTGGAAGTTCAGCCATGGGGTATTGCAAGGATTGTTTCTGATTTTGTGTGTGGTTTCTAATTGAATTTTGTTGCGTTTTTGGAATGGCTAAAACCCCATGGTTTCTCTGTGTTTATGTCTGATTTGGTGTGGGTAATACTTTGGTATAGATTTGTGAAGTTTTGGTAATGTTTCTGATCTGTTCGTAGCCTCTGTTCTGCTGATTTTGTGCTGTCCGAACTTCTGTCCTAACTTCAAAGTTCGGACAGCATGTTTTGAGCTTCTGTATTTTCGCATTCGGGGTGTGTCCGAACTTCCGTCCGAACTTCAAAGTTCGGACACCCCCAGTTTTTCTGACTTCGAAGCTTGGACGTTGTGTTTTCTCACCGCGTAACTTTTTCCGAAAAACCATCCGAATATCAGTCCGAACTTCGATGTTCGGACGCGTTGTGTTTCGCTTCTGTTTTCAACTCGACCTGTGTCCGAACTTCGACGTCCGGACACAAGGTCGGACCTTCCACGTGTTCTTCCGTAAAACCTGTCCGAACATCCGTCCGAACTTGGATGTTCGGACATTCTGAGTTTCTCTATCTGATTTCAACTCGACTTGTGTCCGAACATTGATGTCCGGACACAAGTTCGGACATTTGGCATCTCTGGTTTCTGAGTCTCGACTTGTGTCCGAACTTCGACGTTAGGACACAAGTTCGGACACCTCTCTGTTTTCAGCATAACTTCTTCGTTTGAACTCCGATTTGAGTGCCGTCTGCGGCGTTGAATTCCTTATGATCTGTACTACTGATTTATGAGTGTTTTGGCATATTCAAATGCAACTTTGCTTCTGTTTAAGCAATCCTTCTGTTTTGGGACATTACACTTTGTTTTTGAGCCGTGAATGGCTGGGTCGAGCTATTCCGTGGTATACCATGTAGACGTCGTTCTGAGTGTGGGTCATTCCCTTTCTGTTCTGTGGGGTTGACGAACCCTTTGGCTCTTTCGAGTCATTTTTGCGTTGCCGAGAGACCTGGTATGGTCTATGGGTCTTCGACCCTTCTGAGTGTGTGCATTGTGTCTTGTCCCCTTTCTGTTTAAGTGTTCTGACTGTTTCTGAATTGGGAACCCTTGAGTTCCACTCGGTTTCTGTTCTGAAAGCTTTTGAATCTGGAGAATTGTGGTTATTATGTTTATCTTCTCCTTCTTCTGATTTCAATTGTTTTGAGCGACCTTGCTGATGACGGTCGCTGCTTACTGGGCATAGTTGTGTGCTCATTCCCCTACTTCTAACATTTTTGCAGATTGATCAGCGAGGATCATCTTGAGTTCTGGAGCTCTAGTGTTTAGCTTTTGTTATTCGTTCAGTTTGATATTTTGAGATGTTGTAGCCTCCGGGCCTTACACCTTTTGACTTCTGTTTCTGACTCAATTACGTATTTGGGATTTTGGTATTTGCTTTCGCTGTATTTGAATACATTGGTTTACAATGTTTATGTAAACTTTGTTTGGGCCTTTATTGCGTTTGAGTGTTTTAGAGCCTTGCGTTATTAGGTAGTAATACATGGCGTGTAGCATCCTTAACTCTTAGGCCGGTTTTAGGGGTGTTACAGTTTAGTTGGGTTGAGTAGAGATGTTTAGTAACCTTGGAATGGTAAATGGAGAACTATAGGAAGAGAGATAAAAATCTATAGCAAAGGGGTATTGAAATGCTTTGGAAAAGTTAGAAAAAGGAGATAGTGTGCAAGACTTAGGAAATGAGAGTTGGACTTGGGTTTAGATAATGCAAATGTCTAAGAAGGTGTGGTGATGGCCATGAGGTGATTTGGTAAGTTTGGTAGGAGGTAGACACTAGCAAGAAGAAGCTAGAAATGCACCAGTGTGCAAAATGTGGAAGTGGGAATGAAATTTTGTAGAAAATTGAGCAAGAATTGGAGTAAGGATTTAACCATTGATTTGGAGAGGTTTAGTTCATGTTTTAAGGAGTTTAAACATGTAGGAAACATGTGGAAAGATTATGGAATGAGTGGGAAAAGATTGGGGTGAATTTGGAGTTCAAAATGAGTAGAAAAAACACTTTTAAAAATGGGGTCTGTTGTGGACCGCCCCTAGGGACCGCCCCTATGGGGAGGTCCAGTCGAATTCTGGGTGATAAGTGTAGCTTCTGTTGAGGACCGCCCTGGGACCTCCCCAGAGGGGCGGTCCAGACCAGAGAAGAAAAAAAAAATTTGTTTAAGGCTTCTAATGATGGGGGATTGAATGGTATTGGTTTTAGATGATCTTTAGGAGTTGTTTGGTGACCTTTAAAGGTCCTAAGAAGTATAGAAAAGTGTTGGAAATGTGTGAGTAAGTGGAGAAACTAAGTACACTAAGTTAAACCAAAGAATAATGGGTTAACGGGGTTAATTACGGGAGTACTGTAACACCCCTACTACGCATATAACATTACTTGAAATTGCAGCGGAATTTAAACAACTAAACAGTAACTAAACGATTGGTGCTACAACGCCGTCAACCACCCACGTGGTTAACAAGGCTGAATAAATACAAGTGTACCGGTCTGATGATCAGACTCCCGAGCATAGAACTAATAACCATATATATACATTAACAAAATACCGAGTGTTTACATACATCCTTCACTGTAAAACATCACTGTAAACCATCACTGTAAACCGTTCATAACCAAATATATAACGCCACGGGAGCACAGGTGCATCCCGGGCCAACATCCAAAAGTAATCAAAAGTAAACCTGCATCCTAGAATCTAAAGCCACTCCGCTTCTTCGATCCTCATCCTGCAGTAAAAGAAATATGGAGCCCCCGAGGGGGTCAGCAACCCTTGGCTGGTATGGTTAACGCGCAGCCCATCGGCTACCGGGATGCGCGCAACTAATTGTCATGATGACATGGCATTCATTTTAAAACACACAACTTATACATATATATCATAACATGGGTATTGTGCACAACATCACACACATCACACAAGAACAATTCCTTTTAGGAAGAGAACCAACGCAGTTAGTCCCCATAGAGAGCCTAGAGAATGTTGCCATGCTCATGCTAAGCTCGTTACATAACTCGTTACCGTCCTGTTAGGTTGAACGGATAACTTAACACAAGGTGCCTCGGATATAGTGACCCAAGCCACCGAAATATCACATAGTATGCCCCTGTGGCCGACGTGAGTCAGTAAAATAGCCTTGGTTAAGCTAAAGGGAAGGTTGGAAACCAAATTGGAAAACAACCATAACATACAAAGAGAATCGAACCGGTTATGACATCGACTCCCATACTCACACGCGTGGCCGTAACAGACCGGACTCCTCACTTCCTCCGTTAACACTTGTCAGCAGTTCATTATAGAACTCAGTACACAAATCACAATAATAGGTCAAGTCTTGTTAGACACACAAAAGGAAGAGAGAGTCATACAACAACATAATAATATTTAACAACTGTAAACTCTTTACATGGTTTAATCTTACAAAGTTATAAACACACAGAAAACAAACCACACCCAAGCCGGTGTAAACCGGTAGGCAACAGACTGCAAGAAAACCATACCTTGGTCCTTGCCTCGATTGATTTCCACCGTAGGTCACTCCTATACAGGTTTAAGAATGTCGGTTAATTATTTACTTAACTTCAAATTACTATATGTTTAACATGATGTATGACATGTTTTAATACCCAACTAATCCTTCCTTACCTACATTATACCCTCTAGGGTTAACTACATTTGTCACATTCTTTGTTTATTTATTTTTTTTATAAGTTTTGGTCTGTCCGACCCACCGTCCGACCCACAACTGGGTCGGACCCTTCCAGTGGTTTTCGGGTTTGAAAAACTTACTTGTCCGACCCATGTCCGACCCAACCTTCTGGGTTGGACATTCCAGAGAATTTTATAACTTTGAACACACATGTCCGACCCATGTCCGACTCACTCGACTGGGTCGGACCATTACAGAACTCTTACGCCTCACAAAACACGCCCGTCCGACCCACGTCCGACTCACTCGACTGGGTCGGACCATTCCAAAACATTTTCCGTCCTTCCAAACATGACCGTCCGACCCATGTCCGACCCAAGTCCTCTGGGTCGGACGTTCCTGAACAATTCCTGACGTCTAACAGAGGCTGTCCGACCCAAACTTGGGTCGGACCCTGGGTCGGACGCCATCTAAACTTGCCAAACTTGTCAAATCTTCACCAAACTTCTCCTAAAGCCCCTTAATGTTTCCTAACAACATTTGGTACACTTATATCCACATACAACATCCATGAAACTCATTATCTATCACCTTAAACACTTACTTTCATACCGAAATTCCTAACACTTATGTTATTTCCTCCTTAGTTTTCCAAGTGGTGTTTCATACCTATGATAACTACTATCACAAATGCTGTCTCCTTATTTTAACATCATCTCCCAAGCATCGTTTCTTACCACTTAAACACCTAGTTGATGTCTAAGTCCCTTGTTTACCTAGAACACCTTAAGACATTATTTCTCCTCTTGTAAAATATTTAAGCATTTCCAACATTTCTAGTTCACCAAGCCTTAAATAAACACCTAGAATTTCTTGCTCTTACTTAAATTTGACATGGATTCTCCTAGAACTTTACTAAGCCAAAACACATTGTTTTCTCCATTAAGCAACAAGAACACCTAAATTCACAAGAATACTCTCACACACAAAGTTCACCCAAAACACAACATTACAATATAGTGCATAATTAAATTGCATGGCACTTAGGCCCTTAAAATGCATGGCTCTTAGGCCCTTAAAGTGCATAACCTTAAACACTGAATTTCCACAATATATATGCCTTGACCTGCAAATACATACAACAAGACATATGTTCTTTTACTAGTCTTAAGAACATTTCACTAGGTCATTTACCATTTGCTCATTAGGTAGTTTTAACAAGCATTATAAGCTCATTTCTCCTAAGGCATTAAACTACATTAGGTTAGCATATTTACCTCTTTTCCACACAAACTTCTTTCTTGTTTCCTTATAAAACCGGTAAGGTATTTGATTCCTTGTCAACTACTAAACAATATACAAACATTGAAATGAGTATACAAGCTTAATGCTCCATGTCATTGTAAACCCTAGTTTTTACATTGTTTAAAAAACATTAATATAGTTGTTTTACCTTGGTATTTGAAGAGAGTTTGAATATCTATCAAGAGAGGACTCCACCTAGTCCTGGAAAGGTTGGAATGAAGCTAAAACAAAGCCATATAAAGAGCACCTTCAATGGGTATTTTCGGTCAAAAACAAAACATGGAGGAAATGAAGTTTTTATTTGAGATTCCTTACCTAGAAGCAAAGGAGAGTATAATATGTAGAAATACAAGCTCAAGCTCCTTCAATGGTGGAACTCCATGGCACCGAAATGGGGCTCTTGAAGTTTTGAGAAGATAGGAATGAAGAGCTTGATGAGACTAAGAGAATGGTGGTGTTTGTTTTTGATTTGGTTAAGTGAGCTAGATTTTACAAGAGATCAAAGATGGAGTTTAATGGTGGTGGTGTGGTTTACCGTGGAAGAGAATGAAGAAGAGAGGTTGAAGAGAGCATGAAACGTGTGAATGCAAGGAAGAAGGGAGAAATGAAAGTGAACTTACTTTTTGAAGATATTTGTAGTTTTAAAGTAAAAAGTACTTTAATTAGTTATCCTTATTTACTTAATATGTTAACAAGAGAGTGGTGAGTCACCACACTTAAGAAAACTGGCCCCCAATAGTACTTAGGGGTAATATAGTCTTTATTGTCAATTTAATTACTTATACAAACATATGTTACAAAATAGCTTATTAAAATCACTATTCACAAAAACAAGGCACATAGAAGTGAAATTTGGATTTCCCAATGATATAGACTTCCAAATGTGATACTATATAGTACACAAAATAATAAAGAGTAATGATGGACATTTAGCCATTCAAAACTCATTTACAAGACAATTTTTCGAAAATGTGCTTTAAGACTCCTTAAAGCACATTTTGTGTTTTAACTTGTTTTCAAGCTTGGTTTTCTTTGGTAATTGGTTTAATATGTTCATTAGTATATAAATGAGGTCTTGGTAAGTTCATTAGGTCTTAACCAAGCTCAACCCAAGCTTAGAGCACATTTTGGCCTTTATGACCTTAAAGCACATTTTGTGTTTCTATCGTTTAGATTTGTTTACTAATGCTTCTAAGATCTTTTTAGTCTTAATATACCGTATTAAATGTTTAAACAACATAATAGGTTGGGGTATTTCAATCTACCCCCTTAAAAGAACTTTGTCCCCAAAGTTCATACTCCCACATATCCTAAATATTAGAACACGGGAACACATATCAACAACACTTCAATACAACATTAACAACATCTTTACCTCACATCGGACACGGTCCAAACAACAAAAACATCACAACATCATTCAGACTCAGCGGTCTATAATATTAACAACATAACAACACAACATAGACAATGTATCCAAATACATGTCATACACATAACCGAAACGGCTCTACCCCCCTTAAATAGGGGTACGCCCCGTACCCTATACATACAAACACTAGAAGTAAACAATGACGGGTACTTCGCCTTCATCTTATCTTCCAGCTCCCAAGTGGCCTCCAACGTCCTGGTTAGACCAGAGAACCTTCACCAGTCTCAGACTTATGGCGAGTGTCTCGAGTCTTAGTATCCAGAATTCGTACCGGAGTCCCATGATGCTATGGTCGGCTCTAAGGTTAGCCTTTCAGGCTGAAGTACATGAGACGGATGAGACATATATTTCTTCAACTGGGACACATGAAATACATCATGTACCTTGCCCAGCTCGGCGGGTAAATCAAGTCTGTAAGCTACCGGGCCGATCCGCTCCGTCACAACATAAGGCCCCACATATTTCGGGCTCAACTTGCCTTTCTGGCCCAAAACGAACACTCCCTTCATGGGGGATACTCTCAAAAATACCTGATCGCCACGGTGAACTCCAGGTCACGCCTACTACATCTGCGTACGACTTCTGTCTATCCTGAGCTGCCTTCATGTTAGCCCGGATCTGGCGAACTTCTGCCTGAACTTGCTCCAGATACTTTGGTCCTATAATGACCGTCTCACTCGACTCATCCCTGCATAACGGCGTGCGGCATGGTCTACCGTACAAGGCCTGGAAGGGAGACATCTTGATCGAAGCATGGTAACTGTTGTTGTAGCTAAACTGGATCAGATGTAACTTGTCAATCCAGCTGGTCTGAAAGTCAAGTGCACATGCACGTAGCATATCCTCAAGTGTCTGAATGGTGTGCTCACTCTGACCATCGGTCTGTGGGTGAAACGCTGTACTCAATTTCAGTTCGGTACCCAATGCTTCTCGTGTAGACTTCCAATATCTCGATAAGAATCTGGTATCTCTGTCAGATACAATTGTTTTCGGTACCCCATGATGCCTTACAATCTCTCTGTCGAAGAGTTCTGCCAATTTTGCCACTTTCCAGGTGTCCTTCATCGGTATGAATCGAGCCACCTTGGTCAGTCGGTCAACAACAACCCAAATCATATTCAGACCTCCCCTTGCAGGCGGAAGCCCTACTACGAAGTCCATAGATATGTCATGGAACTTCCACTCAGGCACTGGCATTGGCTGTACCATACCACCAGGCCGTCGGTGCTCAAACTTGACCTTCTAACAAGTGAGACACCTCAACACATAGTCATTCACATCCTTTTTCATTCCAGTCCACCAAAAATATCTTTTCATACCTTTATACATCTTTGAAGCTCCGGGGTGAATCAAAGTAGTAGAACAATGGGATTCACTCAATATGCGCTCCTTCAACTCAGCGCTACTCCTGGGTATACATAGTCGGCCATTAAGCCTAATCAGGTCATCATCGTGGAGTCTGAAGTCGTACTTCTGACCCTCGAATGTGCCATCAACACGCTTCTGTCTAATCTCCATCATGTACTGATCCGTCATCTGAGCACTCCGCACCTCTACAACCAAGCCAGAATGAGAGACTAGCGAATGGAGAGAGTGTGCTCGGCGACTCAATGCGTCAGCTACCACATTTGCCTTACCCTCCTTATATTGCAGATTAATGTCGTAGTCATTCAGAAATTCAACCCACCTTCTTTGTCTCATGTTCAACTCTTTCTGAGTGAATAAGTACTTTAAACTTTTATGGTCAGAATAGATTGTCACACTTACCCCATACAAGTGATGTCGCCATATCTTCAGTGCAAAGACAATGGCCCCCAATTCTAAGTCGTGGGTAGGGTAGTTCTCTTCATGCTTCTTCAGCTGTCGGGAGGCGTAAGCTACGACCTTCCCGTGTTGCATCAACACACAACCCATACCTCTGCCTGAAGCATCGCAATAGACCTCAAAACCATCTGGACCGTCTGGTAATATCTGGACCGGTGCAGATGTCAGAGCATCCTTGAGACTCTTAAAAGAACTCTCACAGTCGACTGTCCACTCGAATGGTGCATCCTTTTTCATCAAGGAAGTCATCGGCTTCGAGACACTGGAGAAGTCCTTCACAAACCTCCTATAATAACCTGCCAGACCGAGGAAGCTCCTGATATCGGTAACTGTCTTCGGCCTAGGCCAGGTGCGCACAACATCAATCTTTGTCGGATCAACAGCGATCCCGGCCTCAGAAATCACATGTCCAAGAAAGGATACTTGGTTCAACCAAAATTCACACTTCGAAAATTTCGCATACAACTGGTTCTTCCTCAATGTTTGTAACACACTTCTCAGGTGGCTTTCATGCTCACCTCTCGATTTCGAGTATACAAGTATATCGTCGATGAAGACTACCACTGACTTGTCCAACTAATCTTGGAACAAGCGGTTCATTAAGTCCATGAACTTAGCTGGTGCATTTGATAAGCCAAACGACATAACTGTGAACTCATAATGCCCATACCTAGTTCTGAATGCTGTCTTTTCAATATCACTGTCACGGATGGCGATCTGATGGTATCCGGATCGTAGGTCTATCTTGGAGAATACTGATGCTCCCCTCAGCTGATCAAATAGATCGTCGATGCGTGGTAAAGGGTAACGGTTCTTCACCGTAACTGCATTCAGCTCTCGATAGTCAATACACAGGCAGAGGCTACCGTCCTTCTTCTTCACGAAGAGGACCGGCGCTCCCCATGGTGAAACGCTAGGGCGGATGAACCCCTTGTCGAGTAGGTCTCTCAGCTGCTGCTTGAGCTCAGTCATCTCTGCTGGAGCCATACGATAGGGCGCCTTCGCAATTGGTCTAGTGCCCGAAACCAAATCAATCTCAAACTTCACTTCCCGTGCTGGCGGCATGCCCGACAGTTCCTTAGGAAATACATCAGGAAACTCCGACACTACCGGCACATCAGGACTAAACTCTGGGTCTCTCTCTATGTCCTGGACATAGCAGAGGTATACATCACTCCCTCGTCGTAACTCACGATACATAGCCATGGCGGTGATGATCTGAGTCGAAGGCTCCCTGGGCCTCTGGCGGTAAGATATGGTAACCCCAGATGGACTCCGAAGAAGCAGTCGATGCTCGGCACATAGGATTCTTCCCTTGTACCGCTCCAACCAGTTCATCCTGACAATCACATCAAAACCAAGTCCGTCGAACTCTATCAAGTCGATCGGAAACTCTTCACCTCTGATTCGTACAACAGCATCTCGGTGGTAGCGGGTACACCTGATCCGCTCTTTCGACGGAGAGTGACTAGGAAGTCTGGCATCTCATCACCGTCTAACCCCAGCCTCTTCGCAAAAGATAGCGAAATAAATGTGTGTGAGGCTCCGGAGTCGAACAAGATTGAAGCGTCCACGCCATTGACTGGAAAGGTACCGGTGAGGATTGTGCCGCTCTTGCCGGCTTCTGCCTCATTGCAGACACTCAGTATACCTCCCGTTCCGAGTGCACAGCCTAATTCATTGGCAAACTAATAAGTACTGGGTAACAACACGGTTCATATGCTTCAAACAACTCCACTTTATTCATTAACACACTCTTTTTACAACATTTGTTGGCTTATATTGTCGCCATGATTAACACTTACAACATTCTTAACATACACTGGTTTATCACACCACATAATTATACAAGGCTTAAAACTGTCTAAAGGTCAAATTCAAACGTCCGGGTTTCATGTGTGTGGCATTGATCACTGCCGACGGTGCGGTATTCAGTTTGATCTTTCTGATGCCATGATATAGCATCCTTGACTGCCCAACCATGATTAACACATCTCCTGATTTCAACACTAGCTTCTTTGCGAGGTCAGCACGCTTCTGCTCGCCATACACAAACACTGCGGTATCACCAATGGACCAAGACACCACGGGTACTCCCTTACTTAGAGACTCGGGTGACTCGTCTTTGTCTTGGTGTAAACCTAACCGTCCACCTTTCTGGTAGAAGTTCACGATGCATAGGTCTGCTTTCACACTTGGAATTGAATCCATTTCAACTTGCTGAGCAATTCCCACGACGTGGTTAACGACCGCAAGGAACTCCTCAGGTATACTTGGTATTGTTGCTCCATCTTCAGCTCGCACTTCTTGATAAGTCTTGGTGTAAGGGTTCCAGTCCTTACCCATGCACATCATCTTCAATTGCATTCTTGATCCGTTCGGGTATTCGGGTGTGTAGAAACCTCCTGGTTTTGCTCCAAGTTTGTCGCATCGTCTGATGATATGGATTTGTGCTTCCGGTGTCAGGTATCCATTTAAGAGTACCATACCTGGTTGGATGACCTGACATTGCTCCATTGGAAAGTCGGTGATGTCGATGGTAGTTTCTTCAGGGTTTGGTGTGGGTGGGATTGGATAACATATATTGAAGGTTCCTTTAAGTTTAGAGTTATCTAATTAGGTGACTTTCACACTATACTTCAATTGTTTACTCACATGGTTGTTTACTTAAACTCACTAACACACATGCAAGGAATGCGGTATGCAAACACTTATTACATTCAACAGTTTAGGCGGTACCTGGTCTAGAAGAGGGCCCTGGTGCCTCCGACCGGTCCCCACATCAGGCGGCCTTGCTGGACCCCGACCCCTTCCCCTTCTGGGACTCTGTGTACCTCTGATCTGGGGGTGGCTGATTCACCGTTTTCGGGCCATCGGTGGTCGCAGTGGTCTTACCCTTCCATTACCCCCTGGGCCTGTAGTTCCTACTGTTCGGGTTCTGCCAGCATTCATAGTCGCGGTGACCCATCTTCTTGCAGTATCGGCACTGCACATCATTACCCTTGCAGTCCTTGCCGGGGTGGTCTCCGTTACACCACTTGCAGTAATAGTGGCGCTCCGGTCCAGAGCCCGTGCTAGCTGCTATCACAATACACAATCAATACTTGTTCACAACTTATCAACATACACTTCAACTTATCACACAGGATTAGGTAATTACCCTTAGGTGGGTAAGAACGTAGGGGCTTGGCCGCATACGCATAGGTGAGCTGCAGAGGCTCCTCAGCAGTGGTGGTCTGGGTCTGGCCCTTGCCACCCTGTTGCTGTCCTTTCTGGGACTGGGGTATGACTTCTTCTTCTTTCCTCCCCATTGCCCTTGCGTGCCTTGGCCCTCGTTCATAGCCTTGCGCTTGAGCGCACTCTCCTCGTCCCTCAGACGGACGGTGATCTCCACAATTGCAGCGGCATGGTAGCACTCCTATATTTAGGGTGTCAGTTATGCCCCGCCAAATAAATTCACACCACATTAACATATTGTACACACTTATTCACATCACATTGTAGTCCCATTACCTGCAAAGTGGTATATCCAGTTGGCCCCATGCCATAGCGTAGGCGGTAGTTCAGTCCGTTGTAGAAACGGTTCACAAGAATCCGGTCTGAGTAACCCAGATCCGGTAGCAGGTGGATAAGTCCGATGAAGGCTGAGTAGTACTCATCTACCGTCATCTTATCCCCTTGCCTCAATTGTCCAGCTCCAGGCGCTTGGCCTCTTGCACGTGTATCGGGTAGTACTTGGCTCGCAGCAGAGCCGTGTACTCCCTCCACTGAAAGGTCGGGTCAGCCACTCTGCCCTCCCGTACTAGCTTCCACCAGCTCTGTGCCGAACCCTTCAAGTAATATGCAGCAAGTCGAACCTTGACCTCTCAGGTACTGCTAAGGTCGAAGGCGGTCTCCATTTCGGAGATGTACGCCTCTAGCTTACGAGGATCGGTCTCCCCACTAAAAGATGGTGGCCTCAGATCAGCCAACGCCTTGACCCAGTTGGTCTCTCGTGGCGGTGGCGGTGGTGGTGGTTGAACTCCGGGCGTTTGCCCCTGCTGAATCGCAGCTACAAGTTGGGGTACCATCTGGGCTACGGCGGCTGCTACTGCCTCAGCCATAACCTGAGCCGTAGTGTTCTTGCCCTGGTCACCCGTGTCTCCAGTACCGCTTCCGCGGCCTCTACCTCGCGGTCTACCTGCCATCTGAATTCACATGAATATTCATTAGCAATATGCTTGCACACTTATCGGTCCAACGGTTGTAACGCTTCCCGATAATAAGGTATCTCCACACTTAGTTAGTGGTTAACCTTTCCATAACTGTTCACTTAGGTAACTGTAGTTAGGTTTCCTAACTCGGTATATCCCTAAGCTCGGTATTCTAGTCATCAGAGCGATACTTCGCTCTGATACCACTTTTTGTAACACCCCTACTACGCACATAACATTACTTGAAATCGCAGCGGAATTTAAACAACTAAACAGTAACTAAACGATTGGTGCTACAACGCCGTCAACCACCCACGTGGTTAACAAGGCTGAATAAATACAAGTGTACCGGTCTGATGATCAGACTCCCGAGCATAGAACTAATAACCATATATACATTAACAAAATACCGAGTGTTTACATACATCCTTCACTGTAAAACATCACTGTAAACCGTTCATAACCAAATATATAATATACGCACGCCAGAGCGCATCCCGGGCCAACATCCAAATAATCAAAAGTAAACCTGCATCCTAGAATCTAAAGCCACTCCGCTTCTTCGATCCTCATCCTGCAGTAAAAGAAATATGGAGCCCCCGAGGGGGTCAGCAACCCTTGGCTGGTATGGTTAACGCGCAGCCCATCGGCTACCGGGATGCGCGCAACTAATTGTCATGATGACATGGCATTCATTTTAAAACACACAACTTATACATATATATCATAACATGGGTATTGTGCACAACATCACACACATCACACAAGAACAATTCCTTTTAGGAAGAGAACCAACACAGTTAGTCCCCATAGAGAGCCTAGAGAATGTTGCCATGCTCATGCTAAGCTCGTTACATAACTCGTTACCGTCCTGTTAGGTTGAACGGATAACTTAACACAAGGTGCCTCGGATATAGTGACCCAAGCCCACCGAAATATCACATAGTATGCCCCTGTGGCCCGACGTGAGTCAGTAAAATAGCCTTGGTTAAGCTAAAGGGAAGGTTGGAAACCAAATTGGAAAACAACCATAACATACAAAGAGAATCGAACCGGTTATGACATCGACTCCCATACTCACACGCGTGGCCGGAACAGACCGGACTCCTCACTTCCCCCGTTAGCACTTGTCAGCAGTTCATTATAGAACTCAGTACACAAATCACAATAATAGGTCAAGTCTTGTTAGACACACACAAGGGAAGAGAGAGTCATACTTAACAACATAATAATATTTAACAACTGTAAACTCTTTACATGGTTTAATCTTACAAAGTCATAAACACACAGAAAACAAACAACACCCAAGCCGGTGTAAACCGGTAGGCAACAGACTGCAAGAAAACCATACCTTGGTCCTTGCCTCGATTGATTTCCACCGTAGGTCACTCCTATACAGGTTTAAGAATGTCGGTTAATTATTTACTTAACTTCAAACTTACTATATGTTTAACATGATTGTATGACATGTTTTAATACCCAACTAATCCTTCCTTACCTACATTATACCCTCTAGGGTTAACTACATTTGTCACATTCTTTGTTTATTTTTTTTTATAAGTTTTGGTCTGTCCGACCCACCGTCCGACCCACAACTGGGTCGGACCCTTCCAGTGGTTTTCGGGTTTGAAAAACTTACCTTGTCCGACCCATGTCCGACCCAACCTTCTGGGTAGGACCATTCCAGAGAATTTTATTGACCTTTGAACACATATGTCCGACTTATGTCCGACTCACTCGACTGGGTCGGACCATTACAGAACTCTTACGTCTCACAAAACACGCCCGTCCGACCCACGTCCGACTCACTCGACTGGGTCGGACCATTCCAGAACATTTTCCGTCCTTCCAAACATGACCGTCCGACCCATGTCCGACCCAAGTCCTCTGGGTCGGACCGTTCCAGAACAATTCCCTGACGTCTAACAGAGGCTGTCCGACCCAAACTTGGGTCGGACCCCTGGGTCGGACGCCATCTAAACTTGCCCAAACTTTGTCAAATCTTCACCAAACTTCTCCTAAAGCCCCTTAATGTTTCCTAACAACATTTGGTACACTTATATCCACATACAACATCCATGAAACTCATTATCTATCACCTTAAACACTTACTCATTTCATACCGAAATTCCTAACACTTATGTTATTTCCTCCTTAGTTTTCCAAGTGGTGTTTCATACCTATGATAACTACTATCCCAAAATGCTTTCTCCTTATTTTAACATCATCTCCCAAGCATCATTTCTTACCACTTAAACCCTAGTTGATGTCTAAGTCCCTTTGTTTACCTAGAACACCTTAAGACATTATTTCTCCTCTTGTAAAATATTTAAGCATTTCCAACATTTCTAGTTCACCAAGCCTTAAATAAACACCTAGAATTTCTTGCTTCTTACCTAAATTTTGACATGGATTCTCCTAGAACTTTACTAAGCCAAAACACATTGTTTTCTCCATTAAGCACACAAGAACACCTAAATTCACCAAGAATACTCTCACACACAAAGTTTCACCCAAAACACACTACATTACAATATAGTGCATAATTAAATTGCATGGCACTTAGGCCCTTAAAATGCATGGCTCTTAGGCCCTTAAAGTGCATAACCTTAAACACTGAATTTCCACAATATATATGCCTTTGACCTGCAAATACATACAACAAGACATATGTTCTTTTACTAGTCTCCTTAAGAACATTTCACTAGGTCATTTACCATTTGCTCTTTAGGTAGTTTTAACAAGCATTATAAGCTCATTTCTCCTAAGGCATTAAACTACATTAGGTTAGCATATTTACCTCTTTTCCACACAAACTTCTTTCTTGTTTCCTTATAAAACCGGTAAGGTATTTGATTCCTTGTCAACTACTAAACAATATACAAACATTGAAATGAGTATACAAGCTTAATGCTCCATCTCATTGTAAACCCTAGTTTTTACATTGTTTCAAAAACATTAATATAGTTGTTTTACCTTGGTCTTTGAAGAGAGTTTGAATATCTATCAAGAGAGGACTCCACCTAGTCCTTGAAAGGTTGGAATAAAGCTAAAACAAAGCCATATAAAGAGCACCTTCAATGGGTATTTTCGGTCAACAACAAAACATGGAGGAAATGAAGTTTTTATTTGAGATTCCTTACCTAGAAGCAAAGGAGAGTAATAATATGTAGAAATACAAGCTCAAGCTCCTTCAATGGTGGAACTCCATGGCACCGAAATGGGGCTCTTGAAGTTTTGAGAAGATAGGAATGAAGAGCTTGATGAGACTAAGAGAATGGTGGTGTTTGTTTTTGATTTGGTTAAGTGAGCTAGATTTTACAAGAGATCAAAGATGGAGTTTAATGGTGGTGGTGTGGTATTACCGTGGAAGAGAATGAAGAAGAGAGGTTGAAGAGAGCATGGAACCGTGTGAATGCAAGGAAGAAGGGAGAAATGAAAGTGAACTTACTTTTTGAAGATATTTGTAGTTTTAAAGTAAAAAGTACTTTAATTAGTTATCCTTATTTACTTAATATGTTAACAAGAGAGTGGTGAGTCACCACACTTAAGAAAACTGGCCCCCAATAGTACTTAGGGGTAATATAGTCTTTATTTGTCAATTTAATTACTTATACAAACATATGTTACAAAATAGCTTATTAAAATCACTATTCACAAAAACAAGGCACATAGAAGTGAAATTTTTGATTTCCCAATGATATAGACTTCCAAATGTGATACTATATAGTACACATATTAATTAAAGAGTAATGATGGACATTTAGCCATTCAAAACTCATTTACAAGACAATTTTTCGAAAATGTGCTTTAAGACTCCTTAAAGCACATTTTGTGTTTTAACTTGTTTTCAAGCTTGGTTTTCTTTGGTAATTGGTTTAATATGTTCATTAGTATATAAATGAGGTCTTGGTAAGTTCATTAGGTCTTAACCAAGCTCAACCCAAGCTTAGAGCACATTTTGGCCTTTATTGACCTTAAAGCACATTTTGTGTTTTCTATCGTTTAGATTTGTTTAATAATGCTTCTAAGACTCTTTTTAGTCTTAATATACCGTATTTAAATGTTTAAACAACATAACTAGGTTTGGGGTATTTCAAGTACTAGTTTTACATACCGTAGCAACTTAAATAATGGAGATGTTTGAAATATTATCAGTGGACCAAGAGTGAACCGAGGAACACGAGGTGACCTGGTAAAAGTAAACCAAGGTGTAAGGTATGATTTCCTCATGCTTTGTATCCTAACTTGGTTACCCCGATTTGTGTGCTTGTTTGATTGTGTGATCACCTAACAAGATAAATGCACAAATCGGATTGTGTGCACTTAATAGTGCTTGTATTGTGTTGTTGTTTGTTGGATTGAATTTAAACTAAAGTTTGTATAATTCATGAAATGGATGAATGGTGAATGAATTGCTAGAATGCTGAATGTGTATTGTAGATCGACTCAAAGTTGAGTCTTGATTGATTAGAGACTCGAAGAACGAGTCATGTTGTGAAATAATGAAAGGGGTAACACACGATAACCATCGATTTGAGGTCAACGATAAATCAAACTTATAAACTTACTCAAAATGAGAACAAGCGACCCACGAGACTAGTGAACGTCCTTAATATCAATAGTTGACCTCCTATACAAGGATGTGACTCAATGTTAGAAACGAACCTAGTTCCCAAGTAATGGAAGTGTAGGGGCGACCCGTAAATCGGCAGATACAACGAGATAGGAAAATCTCCTAAGTTGTATGATAGCATCGAGAGAGATGCAGCTGACTGATGTTTATATATGTGTTTATATGTGAGTATCTATTGTTACTAACCCGAGAGTTGGGTTAGGGGGATTGTGAGTCACGCGTGCAAGGAAGAGGAAACAACAGAGCGTTTGTTTCCGAATCCGTGGTCGAACTCCCTTGTTACCGGGCCGTGTGCCACATAGTGGTGCCGTGCGGGGCCATGTGCCACATAGTGGTGCCCGACTGGAGTAAGACTGGTAGAGCTTACCCGTCTAAAAAGATAAGCTGGGTATTATGGGATAGGAAGAGGGAACATGACAGAATGTTTCTAATCCCGTATTGAGATTATAAAAGCCCAGTGGTGAGACCTATATATATCTCTGCCTGGAGGCCTATGAGGCTTAACCTAAATTATTCAAGAGTATAATAATTAAGAAAACTGGATCGGAACCGAGAGTGTCTAAGGATCTAGGACAAGTAAACTACCCGGTTGGGATGGAAAGTTGGTAATTAACGAGAATGAAACTCACTTGAGGTACGGTCTCTCAAGGTTTAAGAATAAGGTGGATGAACTTACCGAGCTGGATGTGATATCTGTGTGGATTCTATTTCTTGGTTGTATATCTTTGAATGTGTGCATGATTAATGCATTGTTATTGAGCATGATTGTTTGAATTAAATGAACCACATGCTCTCGACCAAATAGTAGGCGTACCCTCGCTAGTACGCGGGGTATGCGGAAGTCATATGCAGCAATTTTGCTGAGCCCCTAGGGGCATCGTTTTTATTTTCCAGGTACAACGAAGCCGTCAACCGTTCGAGAGTATGACGGGGTTGTTATTGATATGGGTGGTTGTTCAAGAAATTGTAATTATGTATTATGGATTTGTAAGACCGAAAGGTCATGGATAGAGTTGGGAATTGTAGATACTCGGTATAGTATGAATGGATATTGTATTTGTGTATTAAAGAGTTGAAGTTGTATTTGCTTTGAGTATTGATCAAGGAACGGTTTGTATAGTTTGGTTTGTAATAATCTGTATATAAGACCCATCAAACCGATATTGTAATTGTTGTTGTATTTGAGTTGGGATTGGCCTTGTTAGTCACGTGGGTGACTAACGGCATTGTTTCACCCCTGGTTGTATTGGAAATTTCCGCTGCTTGTGTATTGGTAATGGAGACGGGTTAGGAGTTAATTGTGTGATTACCGGTAGAGGTGTTATAAAAAGTGGTATCAGAGCGATACTTCGCTCTGATGGTCTGAATATCGAGTTTAGGAAAATACCAAGTTAGGAATTAGAGACCTAGGGCTAAGGGTTGAGTGTTAGCGTGAGAGGTACTAGATAGGAACTTTTGGTGTGATCTGGATACCTACATAACCAATCCCTCCCTCCGCAACCCGTTATAAGTTGGTGAAGAGAACGTCAGAGAGATGGAAAGACCTCTCATACTCGGGTTAACCTGATCTGCCAGTTGTAAAATAAATCTTGTAAAGAGAAAGAACCTGTCACATGGTAGATTCCAAGAACTGGAAATCCCAAGACGGTTCCCGTTTGAAAAACAATAACCGTACTAAACGGCAGAAGACTGAAGATCCTAAACATAGGATAGTGAAATTTGCGGCACCATGGGGCGACATGCTTCGCAGTCACGAGAACCATGTGCAGCCAACGAGAAGGAAAGCACAACTACGTAATGAAGCGGAAAAGCTGAGTAACAAAACCTGAGACAAGAGAGTCTACGGACTATAATGCATGACAATATCGTCAACAGTATAGAAACCGACTATGGTAATAGTCAAGGTTGGATAATTCCAAGCCTACAACACCAAAAGGTTGTGAAACCCGAATAACATAGTTCAGATAACTATGAGAGTAATCATTAAGCATACATCAAAAGGACTACGACGTAGCTCCTAAGGATTAATCAAACCTCGGTAACCACTGTAAAGACGTGGGAACGAGCGACTAAGCAAGGTACATGGAGTACCACAAGGATCGGGAAAGCGCTCGAATCAACGACAATCATGTCAAGAACACTAAGAAGCCACTCAGGGAGTTGATCACTAAGATAAAAAATGGACGGAAGATCCAATGAAACCACCAAGTATGGATGGAAAACAATACCGTAACCGGTAATTGCTAACCTGAAAACCGACGTACCCGCGCACTTGCCAAGGCAAGTGCAGCATCAACAAGACAATTGGAAGACCTTTGGATGACTAACAAGTATTTACTAAAGTACCACCATATCAATGGAGCAGACATAGGACCACAATCCTAAGAACTTGAAGAACGAAAGCCTTGGAAAGGCCTAACGGCCTGACCACCGCATTAACAGACATACCAGTCAGCAGGAAGCTGGACTTGGTCAAGACTTCGAACAGGGCAACGCCATGAGGATTTCTTTCAAACGCAAGATTTCTATTTCAAAACCCAAATTTTTTCTTTTAAAACCACAAACTTTTCTTTTAAACCTCAGATTTTAAAACCAAACCAGAAGAATCACGGTAAGTATCATTGAACGATACAAGAGGTGTTGACGACAGAATACTTCACCTAGGCTTGTGACGAGCACTACGAATATACCCAAATATGGGATGTGGGATGACCGCACTCCGAAGAAGCTTGCGGGCCTGACAGACCCTTTTGTGAGTTAGTCAGGTAAGTGGTAACGTACCAATAAGGTACCCCACCTGAAATACCCCAAATCTAATTAACATTATAAAACCATTATTTAATGGAAAATAATCCAAATATAAATCATTTCACGTACGCATGCAAACCCATGCATGAGAACGTTACGTAAAAATAGTCGTTTCTCCATAAACGCTAAAACACCTTAGAAACATATGGTCAAGCATGACCTTGTATGACCTTCTAAAACTTAAACCAAATGGTCACACACTCATTATATGAATATATAAACATACTTCCTAGGCCATATCCAGTCAAAAACACAAAACGCTCGGGAGTGCTCACGCACGCCCCTTAAAGCACGAAAAGCCCGGAGGAGTGCCGAGGTGGCACGAACTCCTATAAAATTAATTCCTAGAGTTCCTAACATCATTATTAACCATTCTAAAGAGAACCCACGAAGTGGTTTCTCAAAATTCAAAAAACCACAGGAGGATTTCTTAGCGCTCCTTTTTGCCCGGGAGTGTCCCGATGGCCCGTAAATTATGTCACGGGTTAATGTAACCCCATATAACTCAATGTAACATCTTAATATATGTTTATTTACCATAATAAGTGTTTATAAACACTTGTAACTCATAAAACCAATTTATTTCCCAAAATTTCCTTAGAGCACAAAAACACACCTTCGGGTGTCATGAAAACGCGTTTTACGCAATTGCCTTGTAGTTTTTGACATGCCACGAATTAAGAATATAAAATAGGGTTAAAATGACCCTCTAAATCAGTTGGAGGCACTACCCAACAAGGTGCTCTATAGGGGCCGATTTTATGCTCAAAAACTAGTATAAAACTTACATTAAAAATTTATAAAAGGCATAAAACATGGTGACTCACCTTCCCATGTGTTATAATACTTAATGTCAAAGCATGTAGGTCTCATTTGACCACAAAGCTGTCGAAATAATGCAGAGGAATAAGGCCATGTGAGCTAGATACAAACAAAATGCTAAAAGTGAAAAGTAGATCTAGATTCCACCTTTTTCATTTCTTAAACTTCAAGAGATATTCCATGCTTCTTCCTTGGCTCTTCATCACCGATTGAGACCCTCCATTTTAGCTTGGAGTTCGGCCACCTACAAGAGAGGAAGAAGACAAGCACAACTTAGAAAAATCAAAAGAATAAACCTTACTTTTCTTACCTTGTCTCTTAGCTCACAATTATTTCCCTCCACCTTGCCTTGTCTTGCATTATGGCCGAACACATGCTGGAAAGAGGGGCATTTATTGAGCCAATAAATCATGGAATAAACTAAAGAAAAGAATGGTCAAATGACATTAAAAATTAACAAAACAAAAATCAAATTCCAAATTGCATTCTTGCATTTACGTGAGCTTAGCCTCATTTCTCCTCCTTGCACACTTCACTCACGAATTGGTAAGGCTCTCTCCTCTCTCTTCTTGCTTCATCTTCTTCCTTTGAAGCTCTTAAGTCCATTTATGGAGTTTTAACTTCTATCTTCATCATTAAGGTAATTTCCTAGCATTTCTTGTCAAGCCTTGAAGCAAAACTCTTCCTAGCACACCATAGCATTTCGGCATCAACTAATGTTCCAAGGAGGTTGTCCAAACCAACATTAAACCAAGGAGCATCTCAAGGTTATCTTAAGGTAGTTTTCAAGCTTGAAAATCCTTAAAGCACATTTTATTGTGTAACCGATTTCTATCTCTTCTAAGGCTCTCTTCTTCTTCATTTTCATGAAGGAAAACTTGTTCTTCATCCACCTTAAGTGAGCCAAAATTATAAGAAGAAAAACTTAAGGTAAATTCTTGTAAAACTACTTACAAATCTACTTAAGATCTTTATTGAAGATCTAACTCCTAAACTCCTTCACCACTTGCATATAACCGAAGTGGAGCATCAAAATTTCATTGGAGAAAGCTTGGAGATTCAAGAAGAGTTCAAGCACATAACCACCTTTGTTAAGAAGTAAGTTTACTAAGTAAATCTTTATGTTATAAGCTTTGTTAAGCCTCTAAAAATTATACAAAAATTATGTACATCTCCTAGGTTAATTAAAACCGAAACTATATGGTATTATATGCCAAAAATATAATCTATAACATATATGGAAAATATTTACCTTAAGCCACATTTTTGCTAACATATTCAAGCCGAGATGTCAAGGGCAAAAATACATTATTTTGAGCTAAGAATCAATATAAGACATTACAATAATTTTTACATGAGTTATATGACTCATATGAATTTATGTATATTTATTATGACATATAATCCACTTTTATATACTATATGGTAGCTATTTAATTATGGCCGAATGGTCTAAGTGAAAAATAGATTTTTATGAGCTACTTATGCATATAAACTTATACTATAAAGTTTGGTGAGTTAAAAATATTTTATTAGAGCTTAAATGGCTAATTAATTAAGTTATGTGGCTTAAATGTAATTTTTACAAAGTTTGGCGAGTTTAATGTGAAAACCGAGAGTGAAGGGTCTGTTTGGTGTAATTATAATATAATATAAGGTTAGGAATTAAGTTTACGAGTTTTAGATAATTTAAACAAGTGTTAAAATAACATTTTATAAAGTTTTGGGCTATTATGTAATTTATGAAACTTCTTATGGAAATTTGGAGTTGAATATGGGCGAATTCATAATTAAGAGAATTATTAGGTTCACTTTCGAAATTTTGAAGAATTAAATATTTAAACTATAGTTTATAAGTTATTTAGTAACTATTATAAAGTTTTGGGGTGAAAATGTAATTAATGGAAAGTACATGACCAAAGCCGAATTACTTTGGGCTAGATTTGTAATTTAAGAATTTATAAGTATATATTCGGCAATTAAGGGAAATTAAAGTTAAAACTATAGTTTATAAGACATTATGAAGAGGTTATAAGATTTTGTGGTTAAATTGTAATTGTGGGAAATAAATTATTAAGGCCGAAAGTTTGAGGGGCCAAATGGTAATTTTTGAAAAGTTATAATATTCCCAAAAGTAAATACCACAATATTAATGGTAGTTTTGTAATTTAATTAATTAAGGAATTAAAACTATATAATATGATGAGATTAGAATTTAAATATAAAGTTTATGAATTAATGTGGTTGTTTTGTAAATAACCGAAATATAAGGGTAATAATTTAGATTTAAATAAATATAGATCCTATAAGGGTATTTGGAGGAATTAGAAGAAAGAATTTTGATTAAAGGAATTATAGAATTAAAACTATGGCTTATATAGTTATGAGGAATTTAAAGGTAACCAATAAATATTATTTATGGCTAGAAGGAGAATAATAAAACTATAAGAATATTATGTCCATGTATGGCATATAAATATAATTGAGAAATTATAAGTTGTTATGTCACCTAGACAATTAAAAATAAATAACAAATATAGTACATGAATAAATAAGAACATAATGTACATTAAAGGATTTATAAATAAATCAAAGGAATAACAAATAAGTTGTACATGAAATCATGAGGTAATTAAAAGAAATAAACCTCACATGAAATAACAAATACGAAATTTGTTGAATGATCCAATAAAATTATTATGTAAGGGTAACATAAATTAACCCTCTCAGTTAATCCTATTCTAGGACTTTGTTTGATCAGACGTTGACCGGGAATTAAAACCAGTACAGTCTACGGTGAACGGTATGGGATTCTTGCAACCTGTTTTCTACCGGATTACACCGGCTTGTGTGCTATCTGTTGTTTGAACGAACGACCAAGATAATTAATGTAAAATGTTGTTTATTCTTGTGCACTGTGGTATTATTTTATGTGCGTGAATGATGCTAACTACATCGTGTATGTCCCACGCATACAAACACTACTATACCAGTGGACTAAATACCTGCGCTTTATTATACCGAGAACTTGTACACAAGTCTCTCACTAACTTCACTTTATAACAAACGTCGTTGTCCTAAACGTGACAACAGACAATGCACATTGAGTTCTTGTCTAACATACTTGGTTGACACCTAACAATTTTATACTACGAGAACGAGGAGCCCAGTTGGATCTGGCCATGCATGCTACAGGAGTTGTACCTGTCTCAGGTCGTCCTATTCAATTTACGTCGCGACGGAGTTCTGGGTGCACTATGTCACTCACCGGGACCGTACCGGAACATTTTAAGTAGAGAGGAAGACTCTATTTCTCTCGGGTATGATACCCACCATTTGAAGTACAGGAGTTAACCTACGTTATCTTCTGAGGGAACTGGTACCCACCTCTTATAACAAGGTCACTATACCTTCATTATTTGACACACTCTTATATACCATGTCAGTCCCACTGTGTGGACCTGACAACTATCAAATGATTATAGTTCATCTAACTTGACCTTCTGAAGTCTTGTTTTATGTAACATTGTTGTCCTTGTATGGATGCTTGTTATTATCATACTATGCTTGTTTACAGCTATATAAAAATGAACTGCATGTATTCGACAAAGTAGTTGGTGTGGCCCGGTAGACGATGGGCTGCACGTTTTCCATACCAGCATTGTTTGCTGAGCCCCTTTGGGGGCACCCCCATTTTTCAGGTACCTGAAGTTGAGAAGATTACCACACCGAGTGTAGGTGGGGTAGATTCAAGCTATGGGAGTCTTCTTCTAGATATTTGTTTTTACTTAAGCATTTTACATTTGAGTTGATTCCTAGTATCTCGGATTGTATTCGTATTCAGACCGTGACTTTTGGAGATTGTATTTGGAGTTAGCCTTGTTGGTCACAAGGGTGGCCAACGGCATTGTAATACCGCCCGGTTGTTGTATTTATGTCCGCTGCAGTTGTATTTTATTTGGGAGTGATCGCCGTACAGGTTATTGGATTTTGGGTTGGGGTGTTACAAAAAGTGGTATCAGAGCGTAGTTACGCTCTGGATACAAGGATACACCGAGATTAGGATTTCTAAAGCCTTAGGTTGGTTGAGATAGTATTGAAAGGAGTTTAAGTTAGTTTATTTAGACTACTATCCAAGACCAAGATTGTGACCACAGTATCTAATATACCTCAACATCCTGCAGATGTCAGGAAGAGGAGGACGCCGTGGACAGGCCGATGAGGAGCCAACCGTCAGGCTGGCAGACATTGCTACTTTAATTGCTCAGGCATTTGCACAGGCGGGGGTTGCACAGCAGCAGCAGCTACCTCCACCACCACCGCCCAGAGAGAGGGATTGGGTGAAGAGTTTGGCTGATCTGAGGCCAACTGCATTCAAGGGACAGACTGACCCTGCTCACTTAGAGACATACATCATGGAGATGGAGACAGCGTTCGAGACACTTGCAGTCCCAGCTAGGGAAAAAGTAAGGCTTGCTGCCTTTTACCTGAAGGATGCAGCGAGAGATTGGTGGAATATGGTGAAGGCCGACCACCTGGATGACCCAGCTTTCACTTGGGGACACTACACTGCACTACTAAGGGGCAAGTACTACCCGGCCCACACCAGGATGGTGAAAACTAGGGAGTTTGATGCACTGGAGCAGACGGGAAAGATGACGGTAGATGAATATTATGCGAAGTTTACTTCACTACTCCGACTACTGCCTAGAATAGGATACTCGGACCAGGTGTTGGTCGACCGGTTCTACGGGGGACTGAGTCCTCGACTCCAGTTTGGGATGGGACCAATCATCCCTACCAGTTTACAGGTAAAACAGGAGAGTCATAAACCAGCTGAAAATTTTATTACCTACTATACCCCGTCATGGGAGATTTGGAGATTGATACCTTGAGATTTCAGGAATGTTACCATGCTGCCTCCATTGTGGAGATTACATGCAAGAGAAGGGATGCTTTGAGCTCCCAAAAGAGAAAGGACGGACCAGGCAGTGAGGATGCCAAGCAGGGAAACTCCAACCGAAGGAACAAGCCCTATCAAAAAGGCCAGGGGTCCTATCAAGGGAAGGGGAACCAGACTACTGGGAACCCCCAGTCAGGAACCTACGGAGCAGCAAACTCACAGAAAACCTACCCATCTAAGGGTTCTGGACAGGGCTCCAATACGGGCGAGAAGTTTGTCCGCCACTTCAACTGTAGACAATGTGGCAAAGATCACCCCGGCGTGGACTGCCAAGGAGAGAAAGTCCAGTGCCGCCACTGTCAGATATATGGACACCGTGCCTTCGAGTGCATCCGAAACCCGGAGAGCAGGAACTACCGCCCGGGAGCAAAGGCAAATACCGGCCATAAGAATGGAGCCAGCGATACTCGCCCTCCACCAACAAACCAGGCTCAGGGAAATAAGGGCAAAGGCCCAGCATCGGGACCCGCCCTGCATGTCATGGACCGCTCAGATGAGGCTGGTCCTTCCACCAACCCAGGTACTTCTAAACCCATGTGAACCTAATATTGAGCAATGGATGATGTGAATGAGTGCTTGCATGCCTTGATTGCCTAGTTGCATAGGAAAGAACTAATAAGACTCACTAGTAGAATTTTAAAACACGTAGGAAGCTATAAGATATGCTTTCCTATCCCCTCACCGCCCTCCCTGGAAGAAAACGTTATCAAAGTACAAGAACCAGGGAACGAACAATGTAAGGTTATTCAACCAGGTTTGATATTACTCAAAGGATACCTAACACCGGAGACACAAATTGCAATCATCAGAAGATGTCAAGAATTGGGAGCAGGACCAGGAGGGTTCTACACTCCAGAATTTCCAGGAGGATCAAAAATGAAGTTGAAAATGATGTGCTTAGGAAAAGATTGGAATCCCTACTCAAAGACATACCAAGATACAAGAAATGGAGATGGAGCACAAGTGCCAAAAATCCCAGAGAATTTTTACAAATTGTGGAACAAGCAGTTAATACAGCTCAACAGTTAGAAGAAGATCTAGTTCCCAATCTAAGGGTTGATCTGTGTATCATCAACTTCTATGAAGAAGGAGGCCGTTTAGGACTACATCAGGATAAGGATGAAACATAAGGGTCCCTCGATCAGGGGATACCAGTATTGTCCTTTTCGATAGATGACGCAGAGTTCCTTTATGGCGAGCAGAAGCGTGTGGACCTTGCAAAGAAAATCATATTGAATTCAGGAGATGTGTTAATAATGGGTGGAAGGTCAAGGTTGCTATACCATGGAATTAAAAGGATTAAATTAAACATAGCACCTTCGACAGTGATAAACACCACTCACAAGAAACCAGGAAGATTAAGTTTGACTTTTAGAAAGTACTAGTGTTGTAATTGTTTTTGGACATCTGAAAGGAGATCATCTCATCAATGAAGCATTATTGTTATGAAAGTGAATGTCTTTAGACCCCATCATATATCAAAGCACTTACCCAGATTCTTGTTAGGTTGTGCTAAGGAGACGGAAGGTGCCTTAAGTATTCTTACTGAGGAGGAGGCCAGCAAGGGCGGCGCGATCCTCACTGGTACCTTTCCTGTTAATGGAGTGGATGCATTAGTACTGTTCGACTCCGGAGCCTCACATACTTTCGTTTCGCCTTCGCTTGCGGGGAAGTTGGGGCTAGACGCTGTAGAGTTACCTGATTTTAAGGTGGCACTCCCGTCTAAGGAGAAGATCAGCTGCACTCGTCTTTATAGAGGAGCCACTATCCGTATTAAGGAGGAGGAATTTCCTATTGACCTTATTGAGTTCAGAGGTCTAGGATTCGACGTTATAGCCGGGATGGACTGGTTGGGGCGGCACAGAGGCCGCATTCTTTGTGCAGAGCGCAGACTGTTACTTAAGAGCCCATCAGGAGTGACAGTATCATACCGCCAGAGCCCTAGAGCACCATCAATAAAAGTTATATCTGCTATGTCTATGTACAAGCAAGTCAGGAAACAGAAGGAGGTATATTTATGCTATGTTCAGGATGTAGAGCACGACCCTGATTTTGATCCAGACATGCCAGTAGTGTCAGAATTTCTGGATATTTTTCCAAAGGAACTTCCAGGCTTACCGCCATCCAGAGAGGTAGAGTTCTCCATTGAATTACTACCAGGTACCGGTCCCATAGCTAAGGCACCGTACCGTATGGCACCAGCGGAGATGGCCGAGTTGAAAGAGCAGCTGAAAGATTTATTAGACAAGGGATACATACGACCTAGCGTATCTCCCTGGGGAGCACCAGTGCTTTTTGTGAAAAAGAAGGATGGAAGCCTTCGGTTATGCATCGACTACAGAGAGCTTAATGCAGTATCAGTAAAGAACAAATATCCACTACCACGAATCGATGACTTGTTTGATCAGTTAAGAGGAGCGAAGGTGTTTTCAAAGATCGATTTGAGATCAGGCTACCATCAGATACCTATTAGGGAGCAAGACAAGAGAAAAGACAGCTTTCAGAACACGTTATGGCCACTACGAGTTTACAGTTATGCCTTTTGGCTTGTCAAACGCACCGGCAGTCTTCATGGATTTAATGAACAGGATATTCAGAGAGCAGAGCAGTTGGATAAAACCGTAGTTGTTTATCGACGACATCCTAATCTATTCAAAGTCTAAGGGAGAGCACGAGAGTCACCTCCGACATGTACTTGAGATCTTAAGGGAGAACCAGCTTTATGCTAAGTTCTCCAAATGTGAGTTTTGGTTGGACAGAGTTTCCTTTCTAGGACATGTTATCTCAGATGCTGGGATCGCAGTGGATCCAGCAAAAATAGAAGCAGTTCGCACCTGGCCTAGGCCAAAGACGGTGACTGATATCAGGAGTTTCCTTGGGTTAGCGGGTTACTACAGGAGGTTTGTCAGAGATTTCTCCAAAATAGCCAAACCTATGACCAGTTTAATGAAGAAGGACGCACCATTCACATGGACTACGGAATGTGAGACCTCATTTCAGTATTTGAAGAATGCTTTGACATCAGCACCAGTTTTGACTATACCTGAAGGCACAGAGGGTTATGAAGTTTACTGTGATGCATCAGGCAGGGGACTAGGGTGTGTACTCATGCAGAATGGGAAGGTAGTCGCCTACGCTTCCCGACAGTTGAAGAAACATGAGGAAAACTATCCCACACATGACTTGGAGCTTGGAGCTATTGTTTTTGCATTGAAGATCTGGCGCCACTACCTGTATGGTGTCCAGATGACCGTATACTCGGATCATAAAAGTTTGAAATATGTATTCACCCAAAAGGAGTTAAACATGAGACAGAGAAGATGGGTTGAATTCCTCAAGGATTACGACATCGATTTGCAGTACAAGGAGGGAAAAGCTAATGTAGTAGCAGACGCACTGAGTCGACGAGCACATTCCCTAAATGCCATTGTGGCTAGCTCGAGTCTTATAGACGACATACGTAGCGCACACAGAATGATCAGCGAATGATGGAGATCAGTCAGAAGCTGTCTGACGGTACATTTGAAGGTGGGAAGTATGAGTTTCAGTTACATGATGATGGACTGATCAGATTAAGGGGCAGATTATGTATTCCCAGAGACAGCACTGATATAAAAGAGCATATTCTTCGAGAGTCCCACACTTCTGCCACATCTGTCCATCCAGGAGCTTCTAAGATGTACAAAGATCTAAAGAGGTATTTCTGGTGGAGTGGTATGAAGGGAGACGTGACAGAATATGTGATTCGATGTCTCACTTGTCAGAAAGTGAAATTCGAACATAGACGACCAGGAGGTATGGTACAGTCTATGCCAGTTCCAGAGTGGAAGTTTTATGATATCTCTATGGACTTCGTGGTGGGACTACCACCTACGAGAGGAGGACTAAATATGATTTGGGTTGTTGTTGATCGACTGACTAAGGTTGCTAGGTTTATTCCGATGAAAGACACTTGGAAAGTGCCGAAGTTGGCAGAACTATTTGAGAAGGAGATTATCAGACATCACGGAGTACCAAAGACTATTGTTTCAGATCGAGATACTAGATTTCTCTCACGATATTGGCGAGCTACTCGCGAAGCACTTGGAACTGAATTGAAGCTTAGCACAGCATTTCATCCTCAGACAGATGGTCAGTCAGAGAGGACTATTCAGACCTTAGAGGACATGCTACGAGCATGTGCCTTGGATTTCCAGGGCAGCTGGATAGATAGATTACATCTCATCGAGTTCGCATACAATAACAGCTATCACGCCTCTATACAGATGTCACCTTTTCAAGCCTTATATGGCAGACCATGTCGCACACCATTGTGCTGGGACGAGTCTAGTGAGACCGTCATCATTGGGCCTGAGTACTTAGAGCAAGTTCAGGCAGAAGTACAACAATCAGAAATAACATGAAAGCAGCACAAGACAGACAAAATCATATGCTGATGAGAGAGCGACGAGACCTTGAGTTCGCGGTTGGCGACCAAGTATTTCTACGAGTATCACCCATGAAGGGTGTATTCAGATTTGGACAGAAGGGCAAGCTAAGCCCGAAATTTGTAGGACCCTACGCTATCACAGAGCGGGTGGGCCTTGTGGCATATCGACTTGATTTGCCAGCAGAGTTGGGCAAAGTACACAATGTTTTTCACGTGTCTCAGCTTAAGAAATACATGCCTCATCCTTCTCATGTTCTACAACCAGAGACACTCTCATTAGAACCAACAATGCGGTATGTGGAAACACCGCAACGAATCTTAGATAGAAAGACACGAGATACTCGAAACAAGTCTGTGAGCCTCGTAAAGGTTCTTTGGTCGAACCACGATGTGGAAGAGGCCACATGGGAACTAGAAGCTGATATGCGAGCGAAGTTTCCCTCATTATTCACCGACTAGACACTTTAGTCTAGGGTACGGGGGCGTACCCCTTTCTTTTTTGGGGGGGAGATCCTTTTTCGTTTATGAGTTTATTATGCATTTTGTTGCACATTTGTGCATTTTTATGACAATTATCTTGTGTGTGTTCTTGCGCAACACTGTATTTGATTGTACTTTGTACTTCTACTTGCTGATGTGTACTTCGTTACACTACAATGGAAAGATTATGTGCACTACGTTGCACTATTTGAAATGAAACATGATTGTGTTTACTACTTTGCACCACATGGTAGGTATATGATATGACCTTCCAAAGTATTCCTGTTATGTTTGATATACACTATGAACTTAGGAATATAGAGACTTGGGACTTGATCCCTAAAAACTAGATTGAGTTGTGGATACTTAGTGGAACTTGATTCCCCACAACCTTATAAATTTAGATATGAGACTTCGGGGCGAAGTCCTTTTTAAGGGGGGTAGATTGAAATACCCCAAATCTAATTAACATTATAAAACCATTATTTAATGGAAAATAATCCAAATATAAATCATTTCACGTACGCATGCAAACCCATGCATGAGAACGTTACGTAAAAATAGTCGTTTCTCCATAAACGCTAAAACACCTTAGAAACATATGGTCAAGCATGACCTTGTATGACCTTCTAAAACTTAAACCAAATGGTCACACACTCATTATATGAATATATAAACATACTTCCTAGGCTATATCCAGTCAAAAACGCAAAACGCTCGGGAGTGCTCACGCACGCCCCTTAAAGCACGAAAAGCCCGGAGGAGTGCCGAGGTGGCACGAACTCCTATAAAATTAATTCCTAGAGTTCCTAACATCATTATTAACCATTCTAAAGAGAACCCACGAAGTGGTTTCTCAAAATTCAACAAAAACCACAGGAGGATTTCTTAGCGCTCCTTTTTGCCCGGGAGTGTCCCGATGGCCCGTAAATTATGTCACGGGTTAATGTAACCCCATATAACTCAATGTAACATCTTAATATATGTTTATTTACCATAATAAGTGTTTATAAACACTTGGAACTCATAAAACCAATTTATTTCCCAAAATTTCCTTAGAGCACAAAAACACACCTTCGGGTGTCACGAAAACGCGTTTTACGCAATTGCCTTGTAGTTTTTGACATGCCACGAATTAAGAATCTTAAATAGGGTTAAAATGACCCTCTAAATCAGTTGGAGGCACTACCCAACAAGGTGCTCTATAGGGGCCGATTTTATGCTCAAAAACTAGTATAAAACTTACATTAAAAATTTATAAAAGGCATAAAACATGGTGACTCACCTTCCCATGTGTTATAATACTTAATGTCAAAGTATGTAGGTCTCATTTGACCACCAAGCTGTCGAAATAATGCAGAGGAATAAGGCCATGTGAGCTAGATACAAAAAAATGCTAAAAGTGAAAAGTAGATCTAGATTCCACCTTTTTCATTTCTTAAACTTCAAGAGACATTCCATGCTTCTTCCTTGGCTCTTCATCACCGATTGAGACCCTCCATTTGAGCTTGGAGTTCGGCCACCTACAAGAGAGGAAGAAGACAAGCACAACTTAGAAAAATCAAAAGAATAAACCTTACTTTTCTTACCTTGTCTCTTAGCTCACAATTATTTCCCTCCACCTTGCCTTGTCTTGCATTATGGCCGAACACATGCTGGAAAGAGGGGCATTTATTGAGCCAATAACTCATGGAATAAACTAAAGAAAAGAATGGTCAAATGACATTAAAAATTAACAAAACAAAAATCAAATTCCAAATTGCATTCTTGCATTTACGTGAGCTTAGCCTCATTTCTCCTCCTTGCACACTTCACTCACGAATTGGTAAGGCTCTCCTCTCTTCTTGCTTCATCTTCTTCCTTTGAAGCTCTTAAGTCCATTAATGGAGTTTTAACTTCTATCTTCATCTTTAAGGTAATTTCCTAGCATTTCTTGTCAAGCCTTGAAGCAAAACTCTTCCTAGCACACCATAGCATTTCGGCATCAACTAATGTTCCAAGGAGGTTGTCCAAACCAACATTAAACCAAGGAGCATCTCAAGGTTATCTTAAGGTAGTTTTCAAGCTTGAAAATCCTTAAAGCACATTTTATTGTGTAACCGATTTCTATCTCTTCTAAGGCTCTCTTCTTCTTCATTTTCATGAAGGAAAACTTGTTCTTCATCCACCTTAAGTGAGCCGAAATTATAAGGAGAAAAACTTAAGGTAAATTCTTGTAAAACTACTTACAAATCTACTTAAGATCTTTATTGAAGATCTAACTCCTAAACTCCTTCACCACTTGCATATAACCGAAGTGGAGCATCAAAATTTCATTGGAGAAAGCTTGGAGATTCAAGAAGAGTTCAAGCACTTAACCACCTTTGTTAAGAAGTAAGTTTACTAAGTAAATCTTTATGTTATAAGCTTTGTTAAGCCTCTAAAAATTATACAAAAATTATGTACATCTCCTAGGTTAATTAAAACCGAAACTATATGGTATTATATGCCAAAAATATAATCTATAACATATATGGAAAATATTTACCTTAAGACACATTTTTGTGTCACAAAATTTATTTATGTTATATACAAATTCAAGCCGAAATGTCAAGGGCAAAAATACTTTATTTTGAGCTAAGAATCAATATAAGACATTACAATAATTTTTACATGAGTTATATGACTCATATGAATTTATGTATATTTATTATGACATATAAATCCACTTTTATATACTATATGGTAGCTATTTAATTATGGCCGAATGTCTAAGTGAAAAATAGATTTTTATGAGCTACTTATGTATAAACTTATACTATAAAGTTTGGTGAGTTAAAAATATTTTATTAGAGCTTAAATGGCTAATTAATTAAGTTATGTGGCTTAAATGTAATTTTTACAAAGTTTGGTGAGTTTAATGTGAAAACCGAGAGTTAAGGGTCTGTTTGGTGTAATTATAATATAATATAAGGTTAGGAATTAAGTTTATGAATTTTAGATAATTTAAACAAGTGTTAAAATAACATTTTATAAAGTTTTGGGCTATTATGTAATTTATAAAGTTGTTATGAAAGGAGTTGAATATGGGCGAATTCATAATTAAGAGATTATTAGGTTCACTTCGAAATTTTGAGAATTAAATATTTAACTATAGTTTATAAGTTTTAAGTAACTATTATAAAGTTTTGGGATGAAAATGTAATTGGAAAGTAAATGACAAAGCCGAATTACTTTGGGTTAGTTTGTAATTTAAGAATTTATAATATATATTCGGCATTAGGAGAATTAAAATTAAAACTATAGTTTATAAGGCATTATGTAAAGATTATAAGATTTGTTTTTGTTAAATTAATTATAGGAAATAATATTAAGGCCGAGAATTGAGGGGCTAAGGTAATTTTGAAAAGTTATATTAAAAGTAATACCAAAATATTAATGGTAGTTTTGTAATTTAATTAATAAGGAATTAAAACTATATAATAGAGAGTTAGAATTTAAATATAAAGTTTATGAATTAATGTGGTTGTTTTGTAAATAACCGAAATATAAGGGTAATAATTTAGATTTAAATAAATATAGGTCCCATGTGGATTTGGAGGAATTAGAAGAAAGAATTTTGATTAAAGGAATTATGAATGAAACTATGCTTATATAGTTATAAGGAATTAAAGGTAACCAATAATATATTTATGGTTAAAGGAGGAATAATAAAAACTATAAGAATATTATGTCCATGTATGGCATATAAATATAAGAGAAATTATAAGTTGTTATGTCACCTAGACAATAAAAATAAAAACAAATATAGTACATGAATAAATAAGAACATATATGTACATTAAAGGATTTATAAATAAATCAAAGGAATAACAAATAAGTTGTACATGAAATCATGAGGTAATTAAAAGAAATAAACCTCACATGAAATAACAAATACGAAATTTGTTGAATGATCCAATAAAATTATTATATAAGGGTAACATAAATTAACCCTCTCAGTTAATCCTATTCTAGGACTTTGTTTGACCAGACGTTGACCGGGAATTAAAACCAGTACAGTCTACGGTGAACGGTATGGGATTCTTGCAACCTGTTTTCTACCGGATTACACCGGCTTGTGTGCTATCTGTTGTTTGAACGAACGACCAAGATAATTAATGTAAAATGTTTTTTATTCTTGTGCACTGTGGTATTATTTATGTGCGTGAATGATGCTAACTACACGTGTATGTCCCACGCATACAAACACTACTATACCAGTGGACTAAATACCTGCGCTTTATTATACCGAGAACTTGTACACAAGTCTCTCACTAACTTCACTTTATAACAAACGTCGTTGTCCTAAACGTGACAACAGACAATGCACATTGAGTTCTTGTTAACATACTTGGTTGACACCTAACAATTTTATACTACGAGAACGAGGAGCCCAGTTGGATCTGGCCATGCATGCTACAGGAGTTGTACCTGTCTCAGGTCGTCTCCTATTCAATTTACGTCGCGACGGGAGTTCTGGGTGCACTATGTCACTCACCGGGACCGTACCGGAACATTTTAAGTTGAGAGGAAGACTCTATTTCTCTCGAGGGTATGATACCCACCATTTGAAGTACAGGAGTTAACCTACGTTATCTTCTGAGGGAACTGGTACCCACCTCTTATAACAAGGTCACTATACCTTCATTATATTGACACACTCTTATATACCATGTCAGTCCCACTGTGTGGACCTGACAACTATCAAATGATTATAGTTCATCTAACTTGACCTTCTGAAGTCTTGTTTTATGTAACATTGTTGTCCTTGTATGGATGCTTGTTATTATCATACTATGCTTGTTTACATATATAAAAATGAACTGCATGTATTCGACAAAGTAGTTGGTGTGGCCCGGTAGACGATGGGCTGCACGTTTTCCATACCAGCATTGTTTGCTGAGCCCCTTTGGGGGCACCCCCATTTTTCAGGTACCTGAAGTTGAGAAGATTACCACACCGAGTGTAGGTGGGGTAGATTCAAGCTATGGGAGTCTTCTTCTAGATATTTGTTTTTACTTAAGCATTTTACATTTGAGTTGATTCCTAGTATCTCGGATTGTATTCGTATTCAGACCGTGACTTTTGGAGATTGTATTTGGAGTTAGCCTTGTTGGTCACAAGGGTGGCCAATGGCATTGTAATACCGCCCGGTTGTTGTATTTATGTCCGCTGTAGTTGTATTTTATTTGGGAGTGATCGCCGTACAGGTTATTGGATTTCGGGTTGGGGTGTTACACCACCTATGTATACATGTAGTGTACAAAACACGGAAGTAGTCAGCTCCATTCTACGGACCATAAGTGAATTCAAACCCGAACAGTTGGACACCTCAAATGATTGAAGAACCCAAGTAAGCTTATAAAGCTAAAGGAGTCAAAACATACTCCAAGAGGATGACGAAGTGTTAGGAAGTGCGAGAAGCACTAGTAATTGAGGAAAGACATTGGATATGTCTCGAGATTTTGAAACGGAAGCATGAAATAGCCTGAATGAGTACCCGATCTAAACACAATGAGGCAAATGCCTAGTGTGAACACACCAATGTTCAATGGACAAGATAAAATCCCCAGAGTGATCATCTAAGGTACCGGAGGATACCGTTCACCACCGAAGAAAATACCAAACTGGTTAAAACCATAAGAAAAGTATTGTAGTCTACCCTAAGAACGGGAGACGTATAACCCTAAACGGGACAATCTGAAATCTAGAACCGCAATGCGGAGAAGACAGAACATACTCAAATGTTAGACAAAGGTAATGGCATAACATGATAACACCCAGGAGCAATCCATAAAGGGGTATCAAAGTCAACATAGTCGAACGAAATGTCGTAAAAAGAGCACCAGTGCTATAACGAACACTCAGTTAGAACACCGAAGGGATCCCACTTACCCAGGGGATACCCTGAATTACTGCAAGGTACCAATCAATACCAAGATACTTAAAGGGCATCCAACGGACGGAAGCGTGATGCAATGATCCTTATCATGGAGCCCAGTGCTACCTCCAAACCAATTTACAGTTATGGAGAAGCAATGCTTGTAAACACCTAAGATGAGTAGAGCTCTAGGCAACGAGGCTAGTATGCCGAGTAACGATTATAATACATAATTCAATGGTTGCAAAACCATTGTGAACTAATGGAGAGTTGTCAAGAATGGCACCAGTAAAGGGTTCAATAACCAACGAGCAAAGATACCCTCGTTATTGTGATACCGCAAAAGCGGAGAACATACGGATCCCAAAGAAGAGGATACCATCAATAAATGTCTGAAAATATATCTCTTTCTGAACTACTAATGTAGTGAAGCCTGAGCATACAATTATCACCAAGCAATGTGAAAGATAAGCTTTGATAGTAATTATTGAAAACCAAGGAGTAATCGGTTAAGAAGAAATAGCACATGTGGAGATGTGAAGGGGAAAAATCAATGATGCTCAAGGAGCTCAGAGGAATAAAAGGATACCATATTCGGTAATCAGCCAAATAAATGGTGAACCATTGTACAAATGGTAGAGGTACATGAGTAGAAGCTAAGGTAATAGC
The DNA here is from genome assembly GCA_023374045.1 of Limonium bicolor. NCBI lineage: Eukaryota > Viridiplantae > Streptophyta > Magnoliopsida > Caryophyllales > Plumbaginaceae > Limonium > Limonium bicolor. Next base: position 359,632,024 of record CM041776.1, read on the forward strand.
GAATGCCATGGAAACCAACGTCGTAAATAAATGTGAACATGGTGCGCAGCAAGCGACCAATACATATGAATAAGTCACACAATGATATGGAGTTGATGAATAAAGATGGTAGACGGTCCGAGAAACAAGAAGGAAATAATGTTTATTCCTATTGCAATCTCACAAGAGATTTACTGCCATGGGGTTTACGCCTCTGCACTCTGTAGGACTGAGTGTTTTGGTATTGCACTTGTAGTAATGATCGAGTGGGATAGCTAGGAGGTTGGGAAGATGGCAATTGTGGTAAGAGTATAGGGAAATTTAAGATGTAAAGAACACTTGTAAAGAACCAGTAGGTGGGCATAGTCCTGAAGCCACTGGTAATAGAGGAAGCACTACATTAGGTAGTGGCTTAACCTCAACCGACAATAAGTCAGAGGAACCTAGTGAATAATCATGGGAGTACGAACAGTATATACATTGATTCTAAAGAGCTTGATAGAAACCTATAACTCATTGAGTTCGCGTACGGTAAAAGAATACCACGCCTGATTAATAAACCTTGTTCCCAAGATAAAAAGGGATAAAAGGATAGTGTATAACACATTAAGGATAACGAGAAGGGTAAGTAAACCCTAGGTTATCAGGGTTGCGCAGCAGAAGCTAGTGGGCCCAAATTCTAAAGGTTTAATACACCTAGTGAATGAATGGATAATTATCAATGCCTTGAAGCCTCTAAGGCTAGAACCGAACCCGGTTAAGAGTTATATAAACTCCGATGGAAATTCTTGGTGTAGGGACTAAACCAGTAAATTGGTTATGACCCTTTGACCAGAATACATTGTGTAATAGGCCGCTTGGAAGTTGAATTACTCTGTGACGGCTAAACGCCTTAGACCTATGTCCAATGTTGACACATGGTAGATTACGTGGGCGTAATCCCTTTTTAAGGGGGGTAGAGCGAAAATCGCGAAGTGTATGTTTCACATAGTAATGGCGTAAACTACTATGCGCATAGCGCAAAAGAATTTGTTTTGATGATGGATACTTATGTTACATAAACATTTGTACTCACTCATTGTGGAAATTATGATTGTTTGTGAGATTTGAAGTGGAAAGGAGTAGAGAAACTCCAGGGGAATGAGATCCCCGATAGTATATGTCTATTCGAGATTAGACATAGTATTTGATTTGGGGTTAGACATGGTATGGATGAGTATATTTGGGAGATTTGTCGAGAATAAATCGGTATGAAACCAATGTTGAACCTAGTAGGAATTGAGTCCCCTAGGTGAATTGGGTTGATTTGATTTGTGAACAATTGGAGGATAGAAAACTAATTGGCATTATGTGTTTGAATTTCTTAGGTAAATTAGTTGCAAATAAGTAAGCAACAATTTATGAGTAGGTGTGAAACTGACGTAGAACATAGTAGGAATTGAATTCCTAGGTGGTTGATTGAAGATAATTGGGGACAATTGATGGACCGAGTTCCATCGCTTGGAGATGTTTTGCTTTGCTTTCAAGACTAGAATGACTAAAAGATAGAAAATGGTAAATGATTGAAATACCTGATTGTTTGAAACGGAAGTGCGAAGTCGAACTTGATTTACTAGTGATCAAGGGAGATGAAACACAAATTGGGGCGGAGAGATAGTTCATCACTGATGCTGATCACATCGGGGTTGAATGATTCTTGAGGCTCCCTGTAAGTGGTCATAAGTAATCCAGCTAGGATAAATGTAGTGAGCATGGATTGGGTTTAGTGTGGGATTGCACTGTTATGTATGCTTATGTTATACGGGCATGTACACACGGTAAATTGCACTATGATAATTATTTAGTGTTGAACCGGTATGTGCATGGTTGACAATTGTTTTGCGTTGCACTGGTATGTGCACGAGGTGAATTGTTTTGTGACGTACTGATGTGTACGCACGTTACATGGTACTGGGATGTATGTTGTGGGGTGTTGGTAGGTACCCACAGTTGTTAAATTTCTTGTTGACTGATTTGGTGTGTACCGGTATGTACACACTGTCTGGACTGACTTTGAGCCTGTAGGGTTATAGAGATAATGACCTCGGCACACGATATGTCTAAATGACTAACGATATTAGACTCACCAACTTTGTGGGCAAAGTTCTTTAAGGGGGCTAGATTCCAATACCCCGAACCTAATTAGGGTGATTAAATTACTCTAATACGATATTGAGGGCCTATTAGTGCCTAATGAATTTTGGTAAAAAGAATAAATCCAAAAGAAAAGAGAAAACGCTTAAAAAGTGAAAAACGCTAAATTGAGCGTTAGGTGACCCTTGGAGAAATACAACCTTAAAAAAGGTATTAAATTAATTTAAAAGGCTTAATAATGCATAAATAATATATGGGAACAATTCCCGAAGAAAACGGATCCATAAAACGAATTAAAAACGCTAATAAAGTTTTAGCGCACGTTTTTCGAGAAAACCTGAAAACATGACTTTAAGTGATCAAATGAACCCGTAAAAATTATAGTTCATTAAATAACTATAAATAAACATTAATGGAACCTTAAGAGCCAATAAAATTAAAGAAACGAGAAAATTCCAAAAAACGGGCCCGGTTAGTGAATAGTGCTAAACCGGGTAAATTAACGAGCGTTTTCTGTAAAAGACGAAAAACGCTCCAGCTTGCATATATATATATATATATATGTGGGCTGGTTTTTAATATGTGAGTCAGCCCACTCACTCGCACACTAAGCTAGAAAGAAAGAAAGAAAAAGAAAAGAAAGAAGGAAAAAGGTAAAAAACACTTTACCTTCTCTCTCCTCTCACTTCTCCTTTTCCCTTTTCTATTTCTTCTTATCTCATCCTCCCAGCGATTTTGCTCCCCTCTCTCTGGTTGGGGACGTTTTTTGAGCTCTCCACCCATATCCATGGCTTCTCCACCTTCTCTCCCAAGCTCTAGCTTCATTAAAGCTCCAATCACAAAAATAAATACATATTCTTCTTCTCCTCCTCAAGCTCTGCACTTCCCTCTTTTTAGAATTTCAAATAGAGGAAGTTGACCTCCATGGGTTTTGCCCATTTGAAGAGAAAGTGGCATCAAATTGGAGCTTTGAGTCCCCTCTTTCTCCTAAGGTAAAAATTTCCAAGAGAAACTCATTCTTTCTCCACTACCTAGGCTGAGCGATTTTGCTCTCTCTCTCTCTCATACCTAGTTTTTCCTTTTTTTTTAGCTTCATTTCAACCCTCCAATGGTGGTGGAACCATCTTCTTGATTCAAGGGTTAAAAACCCTCAGAAAGCTCCAAAGGTAAAAACCTAGCCGTGTGTTCTAACCCTTAATTTGAATTATAATTTTTCTAAGGGTTAGAAGTTTAATTATGCTCATTTTTGTTCCTCTTGAATGTTGGGAATGGAGTTTGGCAACTCCATTGCCCTTTTGACCGAAATTGAGGAAGAGGAGAGGAGAAGATTTGAAATGGGAACTCATGAGAATTTAAGGTAAGAAAACTACCTTAACTACTACCTTATTGTTTTAGTATTTTTGGGAATGGGAAAACCAAAAGAATGAACCAAAATTTGATGGAAATTTGTTTGGTTTGGTTAGATGAGGAACTTGGGATTTGTTGTTTGAATTGAGGGCTTTGAAGCCAAGAGATTTTTAGTTGTGGTTATATTGTGGATTATTGATATTTTGGGAGCTACAATGTTATTTGATGATTTGGATGAAATTCATTGTGTGCTGGTAGGACCCTTGTAAGGGTGTGGCTAGTTTAGGAATGATTTAAGTGAAAATTGGTGAGAATTGATGGATTGGGATATGTAAGGTTTATGGGGAGGTTATGTCAAAATTTTAGTAGGAAATGTGTTTTAGGTGGCTTGGTAAGTGGGGGAAACTTAAGTGTTTAGTTGGGTTGAGTAGAGATGTTTAGTAACATTGGAATGGTAAATGGAGAACTAGAGGAAAAGAGTTAAAAATTTGTAGCAAAGGGGTATTGAAATGCTTTGGAAAAGCTAGAATAGGAGCTAGTGTGCAAGACTTAGGAAATGAGAGTTGGACTTGGGTTTAGATAATGCAAATGTCTAGGAAGGTGTGGTGATGGCCATGAGGTGATTTGTAAGTTTGGTAGGAGGTAGACACTAGCAAGAAGAAGCTAGAAATGCACAAGTGCGCAAAATGTGGAAGTGGGAATGAAATTTTGTAGAAAATTGAGCAAGAATTGGAGTAAGGATTTAACCAATAATTTGGAGAGGTTTAGTTCATCTTTTAAGGAGTTTAAACATGTAGGAAACATGTGGAAAGATTGTGGAATGAGTGGGAAAAAATTGGGGTGAATTTGGAGTTCAAAATGGGTAGAAAAACACTTTTAAAAATGGGGTCTGTTGTGGACCGCCCCTGTGGGGCGGTCCAGTCGAATTCTGCGTGATAAGTGTAGCTTCTGTTGTGGACCACCCCTAGGACCTCCTAGAGGGGCGGTCCAGACCAGAGAAGAAGAAAAAAATTGTTTAAGGCTTCTAATGATGGGGGATTGAATGGTATTGGTTTTAGATGATGTTTAGGAGTTGTTTGGTGACCTTTAAAGGTCCTAAGAAGTATAAACAAGTGTTGGAAGTGTGTGAGTAAGTGGAGAAACTAAGTACACTAAGTTAAACCAAAGAATAATAGGTTAACAGGGTTAATTACGGGAGTACTTGTTTTACATATCGTAGCACCTTAAATAATGGAGATGTTTGAAATATTATCATGGACCTAAGAGTGAACCGAGGAACACGAGGTGACCCGGTAAAAGTAAACCAAGGTGTAAGGTATGATTTCCTCATGCTCTGTATCCTAACTTGATTACCCCGATTTGTGTGCTTGTTTGATTGTGTGATCACCTAACAAGATAAATGCACGAATCGGATTGTGTGCCCTTAATAGTGCTTGTATTGTGTTGTTGTTTGTTGGATTGAATTTAAACTAAAGTTTGTATAATTCATGAAATGGATGAATGGTGAATGAATTGCTAGAATGTTGAATGTGTATTGTAGATCGACTCAAAGTTGAGTCTTAATTGATTAGAGACTCGAAGAATGAGTCATGTTGTGAAATAATGAAAACGAGGTAACACAAGATAACCATCGATTTGAGGTCAACGATAAATCAAACTTATAAACTTACTCAAAATGAGAACAAGCGACCCACGAGAATAGTGAACGTCCTTAATATCAATAGTCGGCCTCCTATGCAAGGATGTGACTCAATGTTAGAAACGAACATAGTTCCCAAGTAATGGAAGTGTAGGGGTGACCCGTAAATCGGCAGATACAACGAGATAGGAAAATCTCCTAAGTTGTATGATAGCATCGAGAGAGATGCGGCTGACTGATATTTATATATGTATTTATATGTGAGTATCTAATGTTACTAACCCGAGAGTTGGGTTAGGGGGATTGTGAGTCACACGTGCAAGGAAGAGGAAACAATAGAGCGTTTGTTTCCAAATCCGTGGTCGAAGTCCCTTGTTACCGGGCCGTGTGCCACATAGTGGTGCCCTGCGGGGCCGTGTGCCACATAGTGGTGCCCGACTGGAGTAAGACTGATAGAGCTTACCCGTCTAAAGAGGTAAGCTGGGTATTATGGGATAGGAAGAGGGAACATGAGAGAATATTTCTAATCCCGTATTGAGATTATAAAAGCCCGATGGTGAGACCTATATATGTCTCTGCCCGGAGGCCTATGAGGCTTAACCTAAAATTATTCAAGAGTAGAATAATTAAGAAAACTGGATTGGAACCAAGAGTGTCTAAGGATCTAGGACAAGTAAACTACCCGGTTGGGATGGAAAGTTGGTAATTAACGAGAATGAAACTCACTTGAGGTACGGTCTCTCAAGGTTTAAGATAAGGTGGATGAATGATAAGTGCAAAACATATAGACTTATTAAGGTTTAATCACCTTATTAATTGCAGCATTTTTAGTAATGTTTCTCACTTATCTTAGGTTTTTCCTATATTTATGTTATTATATTAACTGATGTATTATATGTGTTAAAATGTAGGAAAAATGACAAGCAAAGACATATATTATAAGGGATAGACAAACTCACGTGGAGAGGACATGCATGCGCATGATTTGCATGCAACCGCCTCATTATGGGGCGGACGACACTAGAAAGGAAGAAATAGAGGCAACCGCCTCATTAGGGGGCGGACAAACTTATTGCAACCGCCCCATTAACAGGAGGACGTGGAGGCGGACAAGAGAGGATGCATGGGTTAGGCGGACACAATTCATACCGCCCATGCAACCGCCTCATTTGAGGAGGCGGACGTGACTAAAAATACAGATCTAAACGGGTTATCTTCTCCGCCGACTCGCTCTGCAACTTGAGACGGCGCCTACCAGAAATCACGCCCGCGTTTCAACCTTGTCCCCTGCGCAATCAATAGCTGTAATCAATGGGGAGCTGCAATCATCGAGCTCAATCAGTGAGCTAATGAGCTGCTGCTCTGTTCTTCTTCCTCTATAAATACGAGCTTCATTCCTCCTTATTCAGTGTCCTTCCGGAGGCTCCTTCCGTGGTTCCTCTGGAGTTCCAATTCACACACCATCTCATTTCTCTCCTTCCGCCTTCTCCATTTTATTTATTTTACATTCCACTAAATCCACCTCTAGCCTACGTATACAAAATAGCAGAGTGAGCCGGAGTGATTACGGATGATTTCTATTACTCTTATCTCTGTCTATCTATTTAATATGTTAGGCTAGTTTACATACGCTTTGGGAATAATTATTATGTTCTGTATTAATTATGCAATGTTTTTACTGGTTTTAATTTAATGAAGTTTGTTACGCTTAAAGCTCATCTCTCGCCTTTTTAATAAATGTCATGAGTTTATTAAATTGCTTGCTAAGTCTATTTTGATCAGACCAGGTGATAAATAGATAGGTTGATTAAGCCGTAAATCTGGAGAAAGCTCTATTATGATTTAATGAGTTAGTATTTTCAGATGCAATTATATTTCCTGGAATTTAATGTCCGTTTACATAAGAGTGCTCGAACCTTGATTAGACCGAGCATTTCTGGTAAACGAGTTCTTATGAGGCTATGACTTAGTCCTTAGGATAATTTAAGGAATTTTGCCAAACAATTATAATTAAACCAGTAAGAATAGCATGAAGGAGCAGATAATATTAATCTGAACCAGAGTCCCGTTTAGTTAATTTGCTTACCTAGTTAAATTCATTAACTATCTTTTATTTATATGTAACAAGTCAATTAATCCCCCCTCTTTGTGACACGCTTAGGTACTTTAATATGTACATTAGTCTCGTGGTTCGATATCCGGTCGCTTACATTTTCACTATACTACTGCGACCGGGATTTGTTTGCAGCCCGACGTTTATTTTGGGTTTTAATTTCTTTTCTTTAATTTTAATTACACCACTTAAACCACTCATTTTATAACGTCTGCAAAATGGCGCCGTTGCCGGGGACTAGATTTATTCTAGTTCCTAAGCTCCGGATTATTCACCTGTTTAATTATAAATATTTTGTTCTTTTTAATCTGCTAATATTATGTCCATAATATTTTGTTTGATGTTAATATTAATTATCTACTATATTTTGTTAATATTAATCCTTTAATAATCTGTTAATATTAATTGGACATATGACTTTGGACACCTGACTTTGGCCATCTGACTACGGACATCTAACTTCTGACATCTAACTTCTAACTCTTATTAACATTTAATTTCCATTGTCTCTAACATTTAATTTCCATTGTCCTTAACATTTATATTCCATTGTCTCTAACATTTTATTTCCATTGTCCTTAACATTTAATTTTATGTAATTAACCACTAACTTATAATTTATGTAATCTAACTACTAATTATTAATTTTTATGTACTAATGTTTAATCTGTTTATTTCTTATTCTTTATTGTTACATTAAAATAAAAAAAAAAACGAAACAGGGGGCTGTCCGCTTGGACAACCGCCCCGTCTCCAGGCGGTCATCTAAGCCGCGTCCGCCCCATTTCGACGCGGTCGTCCACGCAGACGCAACTGAATACCGTGGCCCTTGTCCGCCTGAAAACCGAGCGGACGTCCAGGCGGACGTCCCTCTTTACTGAAAAAAAAAGCAAACGCCGCGTTTCGAATTACATTTGTTCTTCCCCAAATTTTCAAATCGAGCTCGAGCCCGATACAGAGAAGAACGCACCAGCGCGAATCGCCCTCCCCCTCAAATCAACACAACTTCCTCGTTTCTTCACCAAATCTTACAAGGTTAGTACCGAAATCTTCGTTTTTCAATTCTCTACGTTTCTATAGCTTCAAATCTGTAAATGATGAACTACATTAGGAGAAATTAGGAGCTGAAGTTTCGAATCCCTAATTCACAAATTCGAAAATTTTGAACTTAATTTGCTAGATTTCCCTCGAATTTGTCCTCCATTAATCATAATATACATATACAAGGTTAAATCTTCACTTATTACACTTGGATTGGGTGTTTTTGATGGATTCTAAAGTTGGTGAATGTTAGTTACGAAAATCCATTGTTAAAACTAGCATTTTTCAGTTTTATTTTGCCTTGATTATTAAACGAATAAATATTATGATTATAGGTTATCATTTATAGATTTGATTGGTGACGGTACTAAAAACCTTGAAACTGACTGAATTTTTTGTGGAGAATCGTAGAATTTTAGGGGCGATTCTGTCAAATTTTCGACAGAATTTATGTTGTATAATTATTCTGTTTATGTTTCATTCTTTGTTCAACTTGTTTTCTATTTTTATTAATTTACGGAGTTGTTTATGGTAAAATAATAATGTTCTATCTTGATATTAATTTTTGTCTTGTTTATTAACGTTCTTGTTGTTATTTTCTTTTTAATTTTTATGTTATTTTTGTTTATTTTTATGCTGTTATTTTCTATTAATGTTCATGTTATTATTAATTTGTTTAAATAATTGAATATTTTATTGTTATGCTGTTAATATTTGTTTACCTTTAATTCCATATATTAGTATGCCTCCTCGTATGCGTGGTGGTCCATCTGGTTCTAGATCTGCTAGGGGCAACTGCCCCAGGGCATCATCTTCTTCTGCTCCTTTACATCATCCGGATCTTCGGGATGACGGGTTTATTTCGGCAGAAGCCCGAGCCTGGTTCGATCTAGGTAAGGACTTCATTATGGAGAGGAGATTTGATCTTGAGGTACTAGAGGCTACAGGGGTGGATACCCTGTTTGCCAGACATGGACTTTCTATGGTCCTGACGATGGGTGCGGGAGTCTTCTGTGAGGAGCTCGTGAGAGAGTTTTATGCGAATGCCCGGGCGGGCAATCTGAGCATCACCTCTTACGTGCGCCATCACCCTGTGGAGATCACACCCATCACATTCTCGTCCATCCTACACATCCAGATTGGTCCTGGAGATCACCGGGGGTTCACAGAGGATTATATGCATATGTCGAAGACCCGATGGCTTCAGGACGTAGGTCGGAGGATCCGACATAGAGGGGAGGAGGACAAGGAAGTCCTCCCTTTCGCGAGCTTCCCTACACTGCAGCAGAGGCTTCTCTTGGACATCATAGGCCATCAGATTCGCCCCTCTGCAGCACACGATGCGTCTGATGAGGACTGCGCTCTACTTGACTATTTCCTCGCTCCTTTTCCGCCTGCTCAGCGCCTATCCTTCAGCCACATTATGTTTGGCCAGCTCCACAAGGTGGTGTCCTATCTGAGGACAAAGAAGAAGAAGATCACTCCCATCTTTCCCTTCTTTATTTGGTACCACCTCTTCACTGTCCTTCCCACAGATGTCACACGAGCTGTAGAGATCAGGACAGGAAAGCGCCCAGTCACACTGCAGACTGTGCGGAGCTGGGGCTTTATGCGCTCAGATGACGGTACTTGGGTCAGAGGTACCGCTGCTCAGTCTTCCACTGCTTCATCCACAGCAGCAGGACCCTCTACGGGAGCTACACACTCGGCTGATCCCGACCCACCGTCCGCTGAGACTGCACAGGGAGAGGAGCCCTATGTGCCTACTACTGATGTGATGCAGACTCCAGCTCCTGTACCTTACTCGATTGATCCACAGAGTCAGCTACAGGCATTCCATCAGATGCAGCAGCAGTTGCATCAGCGCTTTGAGAGCTTCGAGCAGAGGATGCTGGCTGAGCAGTCACGGGTGCACCAGCGCTTAGACCAGGGTGACAGGTTACATGCACAGACCGCTCAGCTCTTAGAGCGTCTCCTCGCTCAGACAGGCCAGGGACCTGCACAGCCTCCACCACCACCACCACAGTGATTTTAGTTTATTTTATTTTATTGTTATTTTCATTTCACTTTATATTTCTCTGACTTTTTGTAGACTATTACTGTTTAAACCTTGTTCTAACATTTGATATATTCAGGAAGGTAACAGTGTGGTTTACTTTATGTTTTTCTTTTATGAATTTTTATTTATGTTTTTCATTTAATGATTTTCTTTTGGTTCATTTGGAGTTCTACTGGCTATATATGATTTTCTTTTCAGAACAAATTCTATGTCGAAAATATAGCTGAACTCACCTATGGAAAGCAACCTCAGTTGCTTTGGCATTTCAATATCTTCGGTTGAACACTTGCGCAAACTCAAGTGTGAGGAACGTCTCACCCCTGCCAAAGCTCTAAGTGTGAGGAAGGATACCTTCCTCAATCTACGATACAAGGGGAGTTTCAGTTCTTCCTTTATTTTATTAATGTTCAACCTATATTTAATCCTTTATGAGTCTGTCATAATTTGAAAGGTCATTTTCTTGATTTTAATTCTGAACAATGAGGACATTGCTCCTCTTAAGTGTGAGGAAGGAGAGACCTTTCCCTGAAATTATGACAGTAGTTCGATAATGCCACACTCACTTTTTGCTAACTCTAAACTGCCTAATTTTAAAAAAATTTGAAAAATGAGATAAATAATTGTAGAAGTGTCTGAAATTATGTCAAGTGACAACTGAAAGATGATTTTATTTTTAGGAGTTTGTATACAATTATTTTCCATCAAAATACTCTATTTTTCACTCAAATATGATAGATCTGCTAGTTGTAAAAATCAATTTAGTTTAGCTTGGGATTATGGAAATATGTGGAAAGTCAAGGAAAGAGAAGGATAAAGACAAGGTACTCCGCTGTTTATGAATATTTTTTTTCTAACCAAAACAGGCCTCGTCTATCCGGTTATTAAGTTCTTTGGGGTGCTTTAACACCTATCTACCTAAGGTCTCGTGACCTGGGATAGAAGACCCAACACCGCTACAAGGATAGAGAGAAAAGTCTGGGGTACAGAAAAAATAATGCAATTCAAAAAAATATATATAAAATAATATGTGCTTTGTATATACAATTTGCACATTCAAAAAAAATGTAAATATAAATTGCAATTATATTTATAAACATGAGTATGTGGTGTTGAAAGGTATTGCGGAATAAGGCATTACTTCACACCCCTTGTCATCCCGGGTTAGTGAATGAAATTGGTTGGAAATCCCAGGTTAATCTAACTTGTTTTCTGCAGTTAGTCTTTCTGTGCTTTTATTAAATAGTCCTACTTCACTGTTTATAAAAACCTACTTCTAAGAGTAGAATTATTCTTTCGATTGTCACTTTGTCTAAATTCCCTTCTACACTTATTTAATCTTGTTTTATTATTAAGGCTTAGAGATAATTATATTTCTTATTTGCTTGAGGACAAGCAAAAGTCAAGTGTGAGGAAGTTTGATAAGTGCAAAACATATAGACTTATTAAGGTTTAATCACCTTATTAATTGCAGCATTTTTAGTAATGTTTCTCACTTATCTTAGGTTTTTCCTATATTATATTATTATATTAACTGATGTATTATATGTGTTAAAATGTAGGAAAAATGACAAGCAAACACATATATTATAAGGGATAGACAAACTCACGTGGAGAGGACATGCATGCGCATGATTTGCATGCAACCGCCTCATTATGGGGCGGACGACACTAGAAAGGAAGAAAATAGAGGCAACCGCCTCATTAGGGGGCGGACAAACTTATTGCAACCGCCCCATTAATAGGAGGACGTGGAGGCGGACAAGAGAGGATGCATGGGTTAGGCGGACACAATTCTTACCGCCCATGCAACCGCCTCATTTGAGGAGGCGGACGTGACTAAAAATACAGATCTAAACGGGTTATCTTCTCCGCCGACTCGCTCTGCAACTTGAGACGGCGCCTACCAGAAATCACGCCCGCGTTTCAACCTTGTCCCCTGCGCAATCAATGGGGAGCTGCAATCATCGAGCTCAATCAGTGAGCTAATGAGCTGCTGCTCTGTTCTTCTTCCTCTATAAATACGAGCTTCATTCCTCCTTATTCAGTGTCCTTCCGGAGGCTCCTTCCGTGGTTCCTCTGGAGTTCCAATTCACACACCATCTCATTTCTCTCCTTCCGCCTTCTCCATTTTATTTATTTTACATTCCACTAAATCCACCTCTAGCCTACGTATACAAAATAGCAGAGTGAGCCGGAGTGATTACGGATGATTTCTATTACTCTTATCTCTGTCTATCTATTTAATATGTTAGGCTAGTTTACATACGCTTTGGGAATAATTATTATGTTCTGTATTAATTATGCAATGTTTTTACTGGTTTTAATTTAATGAAGTTTGTTACGCTTAAAGCTCATCTCTCGCCTTTTTAATAAATGTCATGAGTTTATTAAATTGCTTGCTAAGTCTATTTTGATCAGACCAGGTGATAAATAGATAGGTTGATTAAGCCGTAAATCTGGAGAAAGCTCTATTATGATTTAATGAGTTAGTATTTCAGATGCAATTATATTTCCTGGAATTTAATGTCCGTTTACATAAGAGTGCTCGAACCTTGATTAGACCGAGCATTTCTGGTAAACGAGTTCTTATGAGGCTATGACTTAGTCCTTAGGATAATTTAAGGAATTTTGCCAAACAATTATAATTAAACCAGTAAGAATAGCATGAAGGAGCAGATAATATTAATCTGAACCAGAGTCCCGTTTAGTTAATTTGCTTACCTAGTTAAATTCATTAACTATCTTTTATTTATATGTAACAAGTCAATTAATCCCCCCTCTTTGTGACACGCTTAGGTACTTTAATATGTACATTAGTCCCGTGGTTCGATATCCGGTCGCTTACATTTTCACTATACTACTGCGACCGGGATTTGTTTGCAGCCCGACGTTTATTTTGGGTTTTAATTTCTTTTCTTTAATTTTAATTACACCACTTAAACCACTCATTTTATAACGTCTGCAATGAACTTACCGAGCTGGATGTGATATCTGTGTGGATTCTATTTCTTGGTTGTATATCTTTGAATGTGTGCATGATTAATGCATAGTTATTGAGCATGATTGTTTGAATTAAATGAACCGCATGCTCTCGATCAAATAGTCGGCGTACCCTCGCTAGTACGCGGGGTATGCGGAAGTCATATGCAGCAATTTTGCTAAGCCCCTAGAGGCATCGTTTTTATTTTCCAGGTACAACGAAGCCGTCAACCGTTCGAGAGTAGGACGGGGTTGTTATTGATATGGGTGGTTGTTCAAGGAATTGTAATTATGTATTATGGATTTGTAAGACCGAAAGGTCATGGATAGACTTGGGAATTGTAGATACTCGGTATAGTATGGAATGGATATTGTATTTGTGTATTAAAGATTTGAAGTTGTATTTGCTTTGAGTATTGATCTAGGAACGGTTTGTATAGTTTGGTTTGTAGTACTTGGTATATAAGACCCATCAGACCGATATTGTAATTGTTGTTGTATTTGAGTTGGGATTGGCCTTGTTAGTCACGTGGGTGACTAACGACATTGTTTTACCCCCGGTTGTATTGGAAATTTTTGTTGCTTGTGTATTGGTAATGGAGACGGGTTAGGAGTTAATTGCGTGATTACCGGTAGGGGTGTTACAATTATTAATGTTATATGGTGTATTTTAAACTGTATGTGGTGAATCATAAGTGTCGTTGATATATGTTGATATGTACATGTAATTAACATAAATTTTTAAACTTGTCAAAATATACCCATGATTGGTCTTGTTTTAAAGAGCTTGAATTTAGATAAACAATGGTGTAAATTTTTTTAATTTTGGACTTATATTTTAAAAGTTACAATGCAATGAAATAATGTTTGTTCTCTGATACCAACTTTTGTAACACCCCCATTCGCAAGGACACAACACTCACCGGACAGTCGCAGCGGAAGACTTCCCGATTAACTCTCAAATGGGTGCTACAACGCCACACCCACTCCCTAGTGGGTGCTAAGGCTAAACTTCCAACTCTTAAACATACTACATATCCTTAACTTCATAGATAAAACATTACATTATCCTTACATAGTCTGGATTAAACATAGAGTCATAACAACGAAACATAAAGCAACATTAACTTACAACACTGTTTAACTTCCAACTTAGCTAACATAGACAACAACTACTCCCAACTGAGACAAACCAAAGTCCAACCTAGTGACTTAGTGGAGTTACAAGTTACACACGGGCTCTTTTAAGTCCCTTAAACCTTCTACGCACTTCTTCTACCGGTAACACCCTCATCCTAGCTGTGGTACGCAGTTTATAGTAACTTAGAGCAGGAAAGAGGGGCTTCCTGACAACCAGAACACGTACGCCCATCCTTAGAGAAAAGCTATTCACTAAGTAAACATAAATGAAGTGGCAATGGGTCAGCTCCACTTCTGGGTAAGGTGTCAACCATGCGTACATCTCACTCTGCAACCATAAATCCAAACACAAACAAGGAAGGGGTTGCAGTTGCAAATCAGCAAATTGAGTAACTCCCACTACAACTTGTAAAATTCATTTTGTCTTTGCAAAAACTCCAATAATACATACTCATAACAGTAATGATAACAATTTCTCATAATCATATAGCAAGGGCAGTCCCTTGTCACAAGCAAAATAATATCAGCACAACAATTCGGTATTTCATCACCTGCACTTTTCTTTAGACCAAAGCATATAGCTAACCAACCAGAACATGAATATACACCATACACCACAAAATCAATTGTTAGTCAGTAGATAACACAGTAGGTATTCAATTCCACCACATAATAAATACTTTCGAACAACCTCACACAACCACTGGACCTCGGGCAAGCCCTTGGAACAAATAATCATAACCACTGGACCTCGGGAGAAAACCCCTTGGAACAAATCTCACCTCACTCTATGTCCTTAAGTGTGCACACCCTCTAAAGGTCATCAGCCCCTAGAGTAGATCATAGTAGCTTAGCTCCAATACATTGGTAGGAGCGGCAAAATAATTCCCAATACGTTAGTAGGGCATCACAAAACTCCAATACATTGGTAGGAGTAATCCATGGATAAACATTGCCAACATTGGCCAACACATTCCTCATGTCCAGAACCATATTACACAATTTAATACACCAAGTAAAGTCAGTATAAGCAGCCACAACAATTAGTGGGCAGAAGCAACTCAAAACAGTAATTATACTCACCACAGTAACCATTTTGTATGTTTATGTATGCTTAAGCACTTTCACCAATTTTAATTTTACCAAGTGGTCATCCCACCTTATATAATCAGTATGAACCCCAATATTCACCACACATAAATTATAGTCAGACACAAAAACAGAAAAAACCAACCATACCGAAATTAACACAATCACAGTGATCAAAATCCCTTAGTAACACTTATTGTGCACCTATGTGTGTCTAAGTGTTTTCACAACTTTTATTTGAACCTAATGGTCGTATAACATCTTATGGTCAGTATAAGACCCCATGTTCATTAAAACACCAGAAACCAAATCAAACAAGAACTTTCATAACCAATACCGATAAGTTTGTGGTAGATTTTTCTCTAGTTAACTCACCTAGTTAACTAGCCATATTTCATCAAACTTATAGTCACTAAACATGTGTCAAAACCTCATATTTAACCTATCCATTTCATCACCTAAGGTTCTGTCCATCTTAGAAAAATCATTATCTCATTAAACTTCCACCACAACGGTTACTAAAACACACCTTATATCCAAATGTACATTTATATGTACCACTAACTTTGTCTTGTTATTTGTCTAGGAAACCTATCCCATTTGACACCATTTCGACCTGGACTTATAACCAACAAAATGACATCATTTCCTCATCAATTCAAGCTGTAAAACATCACATAATACTTAGTATACAGAAGCAACAAAACCGATTGCACATGCAATCCTTAAAGCACTTTCTATGTCACTTTTTCCTTTGTTCTTTCCTACTTAACTTACCACCTGCATGAGCCACGAAATTCATAAGCAATGTAGAGGGTTTTAACCTCTACTAATCAACCATAACACATCTCAAAAATTACAGAAACATCACACTCAACCAGAACCAAACAGAAACCGAAAACAACAAAAGAACTTTTCAGTTTTTGAACATTGTTGTACATGAAAGTTACCTGAGCTCCTCTAGCCATAACTAGTTAGTTTTTGTTGGGAATTCCTACAGATAATAGACCTCTATTTCTCCTCTTAATACTTCCAGCAAATGGACTCTAACTCCCCTTCCTAAGCTGGCACATGCACACCAAACAGCAACAGCAGCAGAAAATTCCAGCAGCAGCAGCTCTTCACGGTTTGCTCTATTTCTCTCTTGTTATAAGACTTTTTCTTGGTTTATCTTTTGATCTAACCTCTAGACACACAGGGGAAGGGATTGGGTGAAAGAAACAGGCTTTGGTAATGGATGAAAAACGAATTATAGGACCAGAAATGGAGGGATACAGCAGCAGAATTTTCTGGTTCAGCACTCTTTTCTTTCCTCTCCCTTCTCCACGTTTTTCCTTCTCTTTTCTTTCAGTTTTCTCTCAACTTCTGACTTCTAACACAGCTAAGGATGTTAGGGAAGTGAGGGGCAATGTAAGAAGTGGAAACAAGAGGGTATGGGGAGGGGTAAAACCGAGAGCATGCAAAAGAGAGGAATAAAATCTGCACTTGGCATGACATTTCAGCAACATGTGCTCTCACTTGGATCTACTCTCCATGTTAATTCTTTGCTGTATTCTTTAATTGGTATTTGTGGAATGTTTATGAGAGTTTGAGATGGATGAGAAGACAAGGATCTAGGCATGAGTGAAGCCCCATCCAGCCGATCCAAACATGCAAAACAAGAGGAATTGTTTTTCCATTTCAGCAAGTTTGTTTAATGAAGTCTTAAGAGTCTTTGGCTGGAATATTGACACATAACCCTCATTGTAATTCAAGAAGACATTGTGTTGACACCTCAAAAGTTTGTCTCCAGCCATGGAACTTGTTTAATCAGACCATAGATGTCAATATTATTACTTAAATGGTAAGGAGACAAGAGTGTAGTAATGTTACATTATAATATAAGTGGCTGAATTACACTTGTTATTTAATGGCTGATATGGAAGTGTTATAGCATGTTAAAAATCGGCTACATGCTGGAGGTTACTTGGGATTATAAGTTAAGTAATAAACAATATGATAGTTTAGTGACAAGAAGTTAACATGTAACAATTTTACATGTTTGAATATCATAAGTTTGGGCGGCAAGTATAGGCTGATTTGGAGCCATTTTGGCTTGATTTTGGGCCATGAAATAAAGCTCAATAAAGTGTATGGAATGTCTAGTTTGGTTGACAACATTGAGGTATAGGAATAGGAAGTGGCAACATGATAATAATTAGCTAACCGAGTCCAAAGATAACCGAAAGAAATGGACTGTTGTATAAGAATAAATTGGCTAGACCTTGCTGTCTATTTTATGGCCATGAATGGTCTAATGAAAATGATATACTTCATAGTATAATATCATTGGATCAACATCTAAAGATATTGGAATAAGGAGACGACACACTAACACTTAATTCTCAGTAAGTAATTCCCAGTGAGCTACAACTATACAGTGATCTATATCACTATATTAATTCCTAGCAATATAGGGTGTTTCATTCTCCCCTCCTTAAACAAAGCTTCGTCCTCGAAGCTATCTAACCATAATGGTCCAGCAACATCACTCAAATATAGTTAAACCGATGTTAACGGTTGTCTATTCAAGGATTCAAGCAATTCTCACACATAAAATAACGGTTCATATGGAACCATAGCTCCTCTAGAGATACAAATCCACAAATTTTCCACATGACCACCCATATCATTGGTAATCAATACTCATAATGAGCTGTGCTTCCAATGCTTTCAATATATATCCACATACCCAAACATTCAAAACATATCGTATCAAGCGATTATGCACTAATGGCACATATTACTCAATAATAAACTCATCATAGGTTTATCACAACAAGAAATTCAGTAATTGTCACATAGAATCAAAGGATTTATCCCTAATTTTGCCCCAAGCTCTCCCCTCCTTAAAAGAAAGTTTCTCCTGAAACTTCTAACATATAACTAACCTTGATCAAATAGGTGTGGGTGTTGTTTCCTCATCTTGCTCTCTAGCTCCCAAGTTGCTTCTTGAATTCCATGGTGATCCCATAATATCTTTACCATTTCCACCGATCTCCCTCTGGTTTCCCATGACTTGTGATCCAATATTTTGATCGGTTGCTCAACATAGGATAAATTTGGTTCCAACTCCACCTCCTCTGGTTGTAGTACATGGGTCTCATCCGGTATGTATCTTTTCAATTGCGAGACATGGAATACATTGTGTCTAAAGATATTATGGGATCACCATGGAATTCAAGAAGCAACTTGGGAGCTAGAGAGCAAGATGAGGAAACAACACCCACACCTATTTGATCAAGGTTAGTTATATGTTAGAAGTTTCTGGAGAAACTTTCTTTTTAAGGAGGGGAGAGCTTGGGGTAAAATTAGGGATAAATCCTTTGATTCTATGTGATAATTACTGAATTTCTTGATGTGATAAACCTATGATGAGTTTATTATTGAGTAATATGTGCCATTAGTGCATAATCGCTTGATACGATATGTTTTGAATGTTTGGGTATGTGGATATATATTGAAAGCATTGGAAGCACAGCTCATTATGAGTATTGATTACCAATTATATGGGTGGTCATGTGGAAAATTTGTGGATTTGTATCTCTAGAGGAGCTATGGTTCCATATGAACCGTTATTTTATGTGTGAGAATTGCTTGAATCCTTGAATAGACAACCGTTAACATCGGTTTAACTATATTTGAGTGATGTTGCTGGACCATTATGGTTAGATAGCTTCGAGGACGAAGCTTTGTTTAAGGAGGGGAGAATGAAACACCCTAAATTGCTAGGAATTAATATAGTGATATAGATCACTGTATAGTTGTAGCTCACTGGGAATTACTTACTGAGAATTAAGTGTTAGTGTGTCGTCTCCTTATTCCAATATCTTTAGATGTTGATCCAATGATATTATCCTATGAAGTATATCATTTTCATTAGACCATTAATGGCCATAAAATAGACAGCAAGGTCTAGCCAATTTATTCTTATACAATAGTCCATTTCTTTCGGTTATCTTTGGACTCGGTTAGCTAATTATTATCATGTTGCCACTTCCTATTCCTATACCTCAATGTTGTCAACCAAACTAGACATTCCATACACTTTATTGAGCTTTATTTCATGGCCCAAAATCAAGCCAAACAAGGCTCCAAATCAGCCTATACTTGCCGCCCAAACTTATGATATTCAAACATGTAACAATTGTTACATGTTACTTCTTGTCACATAAACTATCAATTGTTTTATATAATCTTAACTTTTATAATTCCCAAGTATAACTCCAGCATGTAGCCGATTTTTAACATGCTATAACACTTCCATATCAGCCATTAATAACAAGTGTAATTCAGCCACTTATATTATAATGTAACATTACTACACTCTTGTCTCCTTACCATTTAAGTAATAATATGACATCTATGGTCTGATTAAACAAGTTCCATGGCTGGAGACAAACTTTTGAGGTGTCAACACAATGTCTTCTTGAATTACAATGAGGGTTATGTGTCAATATTCCAGCCAAAGACTTTTAAGACTTCATTAAACAAACTTGCTGAAATGGAAAAACAATTCCTCTTGTTTTGCATGTTGGGATCGGCTGGATGGGGCTTCACTCATGCCTAGATCGTTGTCTTCTCATCCTTCCCAAACTCTCATAAACATTCCACAATACCAATTAAAGAATACAGCAAAGAATTAACATGGAGAGTAGATCCAAGTGAGAGCACATGTTGCTAAAATGTCATGCCAAGTGCAGATTTTATTCCTCTCTTTTGCATGCTCTCGGTTTTACCCCTCCCCATACCCTCTTGTTTCCACTTCTTACATTGCCCCTCACTTCCCTAACATCCTTAGCTGTGTTAGAAGTCAGAAGTTGAGAGAAAACTGAAAGAAAAGAGAAGGAAAAACGTGGAGAAGGCAGAGGAAAGAAAAGAGTGCTGAACCAGAAAATTCTGCTGCTGTATCCCTCCATTTCTGGTCCTATAATTCGTTTTCATCCATTACCAAAGCCTGTTTCTTTCACCCAATCCCTTCCCCTGTGTGTCTAGAGGTTAGATCAAAAGAGAAACCAAGAAAAAGTCTTATAACAAAGAGAAATAGAGCAAACCGTGAAGAGCTGCTGCTGCTGGAATTTTCTGCTGCTGTTGCTGTTTGGTGTGCATGCGCCAGCTTAGGAAGGGGAGTTAGAGTCCATTTGCTGGAAGTATTAAGAGGAGGAAGAGAGGTCTATTATCTGTAGGAATTCTCAACAAAACTAACTAGTATGGCTAGAGGAGCTCAGGTAACTTTCATGTACAACAATGTTTAAAAACTGAAAATTCTTTTGTTGTTTTCGGTTTCTGTTTGGTTCTGGTTGAGTGTGATGTTTCTGTAATTTTTGTGTGTTATGGTTGATTAGTAGAGGTAAAACCATCTACATTGCTTTGAATTGTGGCTCATGCAGGTGGTAAGTTAAGTAGGAAAGACAAAGGAAAAGTGACATAGAAATTGTTTAAGGATTGCATGTGCAATCGGTTTTGTTGCTTCTGTATACTAGTACTATGTGATGTTTTACAGCTTGAATTATGATCATTATGATGTCATTTTGTTGGTTATAAGTCCAGGTCGAAATGGTGTCAAATGGGATAGGTTTCCTAGACAAATAACAAGACAAAGTTAGTGGTACATATAAATGTACATTTGGAGATAAGGTGTGTTTTAGTAACCGTTGTGGTGGAAGTTTAATGAGATAATGATTTTCCTAAGATGGACAGAACCTTAGGTAATGAGATGGATAGGTTAAATATGAGGTTTTGACACATGCTTAGTGACTATAGGTTTGATGAATTATGGCTAGTTAACTAGGTGAGTTAACTAGAGAAAATCTACCATAAACTTATCGGTTTTGGCTATAAAAGTTCTTGCTGATTTGGTTTCTGGTGTTTTAATGAACATGGGGTCTTATACTGACCATATGATGTTATATGACCATTGGGTTCAAACAAAAGTTGTAATAACACTTAGACACACATAGGCGCACAATAAGTGTTACTAAGGGATTTTGATCATTGTTATTGTGTTAATTTCGGTATGGTTGGTTTTTCTGTTTTTTTTGTGTGACTATAATTTATGTGTGGTGAATATTGGTGTTCATACTGATTATATAATGTGGGATGACCCCTTGGTGAAATTAAATTGGTGAAAATGCTTAAGCATACATAAACACACAAAACGGTTAATGTGGTGAGTATAATTGCTGTTTTGAGTTGCTTCTGCCCACTAATTGTTTCTTGACCGGCAATTGAAGGCTGTTGACCAGCATCCGGTGGACGTTGACCATTGACCGACGACCGTTGACCGATTATTTGGCTGCTTATACTGACTTTGCTTGGTGTATTAAATTGTGCAATATGGTTCTGGACATGAGGAATGTGTTGGTCAATGTTGGCAATGTTTATCCATGGATTACTCCTACCAATGTATTGGAGTTTTGTAATGCCCTACTAATGTATTTGGAATTATTTTACCGCTCCTACCAATGTATTGGAGCTAAGCTACTATGATCTACTCTAGGGGCTGATGACCTTTAGAGGGTGTGCACACTTAAGGACATAGAGTGAGGTGAGATTTGTTCAAGGGGTTTTCTCCCGAGGTCCAGTGGTTATGATTATTTGTTCCAAGGGCTTGCCCGAGGTCCAGTGGTTGTGTGAGGTTGTTCGAAAGTATTTATTATGTGGTGGAATTGAATAACTACTGTGTTATCTACTGACTAACAATTGATTTTGTGGTGTATAGTGTATATTCATGTTCTGGTTGGTTAGCTATATGCTTTGGTCTATAGAAAAGTGCAGGTGATGAAATACCGAATTGTTGTGCTTATATTATTTTGCTTGTGACAAGGGACTGCCCTTGCTATATGATTATGAGAAATTGTTATCATTACTGTTATGAGTATGTATTATTGGAATTTTGCAAAGACAAAATGAATTTTACAAGTTGTAGTGGGAGTTACTCAATTTGCTGATTTGCAACTGCAACCCCTTCCTTGTTTGTGTTTGGATTTATGGTTGCAGAGTGAGATGTACGCATGGTTGGCACCTTACCCAGAAGTGGAGCTGACCCATTGCCACTTCATTTATGTTTACTTAGTGAATACCTTTTCTCTAAGGATGGGCGTACGTGTTCTGGTTGTCAGGAAGCCCCTCTTTCCTGCTCTAAGTTACTATAAACTGCGTACCACAGCTAGGATGAGGGTGTTACCGGTAGAAGAAGTGCGTAGAAGGTTTAAGGGACTTAAAAGAGCCCGTGTGTAACTTGTAACTCCACTAAGTCACTAGGTTGGACTTTAGTTTGTCTCAGTTGGGAGTAGTTGTTGTTTATGTTAGCTAAGTTGGAAGTTAAACAGTGTTGTAAGTTAATGTTGCTTTATGTTTCGTTGTTATGACTCTATGTTTAATCCAGACTATGTAAGGATAATGTAATGTTTTATCTATGAAGTTAAGGATATGTAGTATGTTTAAGAGTTGGAAGTTTAGCCTTAGCACCCACTAGGGAGTGGGTGTGGCGTTGTAGCACCCATTTGAGAGTTAATCGGGAAGTCTTCCGCTGCGACTGTCCGGTGAGTGTTGTGTCCTTGCGAATGGGGGTGTTACACCTACTCAAGCAATACTTAAACCTAGACGAACAAATAGCCATTATAAATGAGTGTAGAACCTTGGGAATGAGTCTGGAAGGATTTTACATTCCAGGATTCGAGAGCGGGTCAAAACTTAAATTGTATATGATGTGCATGGGTAAGGATTGGGATCCACAAACTAGGTTGTATGGAGAGGTAAGAAAGATAAATGGAGCACGAGTGCCTAGGATACCCGACATTTTGCAAACCTTGGTGACGGGAGCGGTCAAAATTGCACATCAATTAGAAATAAACCCCATACCAGACATGGAAGCCGATGTTTGCATTGTGAACTACTATGAGAAAGGGGGAAAACTTGGGTTACGCCCGGACCGAGACGAGACATCCGAGTCAATTACCAAAGGGATACCAGTTGTGTAACACCCCAACTAACAACAACACACTTAACAACAAACTGCAGCGGAAAATATACTTCATCACATTACATAACTCGTTGGTGTTACACGCCGTTAACCACCCACGTGGCTAACAAGGCTATTACATATACATTGTATCGGTCTGATGGACTAGATTCCCGAGTGACTACACATTACTATCCCTTTCCATTAACAACAACAACATACATATACCTTCCAACTATAATGAGTATTTACAAACTAATGCCGATAACAATTTCGGTCTTACTACACCTACAATACATACACAATTTAAACGGCTACCCATGTATGAGCAACTACCCCGTCCTACTCACGAACGGCTTCCAGTTCCTTGTACCTGAAATAGGAAAGAAAAGAAAGGGTGGCCCCCTAGGGGGCTCAGCACCTTTGCTAGTATGGTAATCCCGCAGCCCGCATGCTATCGGGCCACGCACAACTATTTGTTGTCTTAGCATGCGGTTGATTACATTTAAATCATGCATGTACACCAATAACACAAAACACATTACAATCCACAACAGTGGTCACAACAAATACAGACAACACGTCTACACCTAATAAATCACTCTTTGTGTTCTTTGACCCTAGAGTGTTTCTCCTTTAATGGAGCTATCTCCTTAATAGACGACACTTACCCACTAGTCGGGTTATCCATAAACGTCTCTTTTATAAATTGGGATTCATATCCATGATCCACATACTTCACGTTCAAACAACATATAACATCACATCGCAATAAGAATTGCAGTACATCAATAACACATAACATAACGGGTATGGATCACTTTAGGAACCGCCCCAAACATAGTCAGTTCACTGGGAAAGCCTAGAGAATGCTGCCAAACTCATGCTAAGCTCGTTTACATAACTCGTCACCGTCCTGTTAGACGAACGGATAACTTAACACAAAGATGGATCAGACATAGTGATTCGAATACACCGTACATAATCCCCACCAGACGTGAGTCAAGAGCCTTGGTTAAGCTCAGGGGTGATAGAAGACCAATGAAGGAAGACAACCAACAGAGAGGAAGCTGAAGAAACTGTATACAACAACTCCCAAACAACGCGCGACCGGAACTACCGGATTCTTCACCCCCCATAATATATAAATATTCACAGATAAAGACTCCGCTGTGGAACCTATCGCATCAGCACACAATACAGTATTACAACTGAGTTAATCACACAAAGGAGGGTCATACACTTACGGCAACATCACACACAACATCACACAACTAACTCACGCATAGCCGTGGTTAGAACGTTCCTTAGGTTGGAAACGTTATTACCGGATACCGTTCTCTTACGTTTACCTAATAATGGTTAGCTAGCCTTTCATGCGCATTCGAGGTTACCGGTATCGGTACGCAAACACACAACAACAATAACGACTGTAAACTCGTTTCATGATTTATCTTATAATGTGGCAAACATACAGAAAAACACATTGGCATACAAGCCGGTGTAATCCGGTAGGACACAGGTTGCAAGAAAACCATACCTGTCACCGGGGTTTCACTCTAACGTGCCATCCCATGTTCCTCGTAACATCTTTGAACAACTGGTAACATTACATTTACTTCCATTAACACCGGGGTAACTTGATTGTTTAAAGTCTAATGCTCATGACTTACTCCTGTTAATCAGTTAAATAACTTCACATTTTTAACTTGTTTTACTTTTACATTTTAATACAACTTTTCACCCACCCAATTGTCATTATAACTCACTTAACACGTCCTTAACAACCTCATAACATCATTACTTATCAATCCCCATCATTAGATATCATTTTCTAACCTTAAACAAACTTTTTGGTCAAAACAGCACCATGTCCGAACTTGTGTCCGAGCTTCCGAAGTTCGGACGCAAGTCGAGACTCAAAAGGGTGCAACCAGACGTATGTCCGAACATGTGTCCGAGCTTCCCAAGTTCGGACACTGGTCGAGGCCAAACCAGAGAATAGAGATGGGTGTGTCCGAACTTCCAAATTCGGACGGTAGTTCGGACGCAGCTTTAAAACTCAGGGAACTTACGCGCAACAGGGCATGTCCAAACGTCCAAGTTCGGACGAAAGTTCGGACGCGTCTGTAACCTCATTTTCTATACCCTTAAGCACTTACTCATTTCTTGCCAAAATGCCCAACACTTATAAGGTTCCCCCCTTAGGTTATTAACATGTTCCCACACATATTTAGCCCACCAAAACACTTTATGTCCTTCCAAGAATTTTTCTCCACAAGTTCACACATCTTCCTTACAACACCTTACTTCCTCATTGGTACCAAAACTTGTGTAAATCCTTAACACAATCTCACCATGATCTTGAAGTATCCTTAAAATACCCATTTGCATCCTAAAACCTCCAAGACATTGCCAAGACATTTTAACACTAAGAAGACCTTACTTCAACTTATTTCACCAATTTAAACCTTAATCATTCCTAGTTCAACCTAGGTCACCAAACATCATTTTGAACACCTAAAACTCCTTGTTCATTAACCAAAATTTGACATAGTTTCTCTTGTATCACCTTACACCAAAACACATAATTTTTCACCTTAATTTAACCAAGAACCCTTATTCATTTAATACACACAAACATGTTATTTTTCATCCCTTAACCATCAAAGACACACCTTCACAAGACACATTCTTTACACACAATTAAACCTTTAAACTACACTACATCACAATATAGTGCATAAACTTAAATTGCTTGACACTTAGGTCCTTAAATAACATGGCTCTTAGGCCCTTAAATTGCATAAACTTTAAACACTGAATTTCTCACATTAATATACCGCCTTTGACCTGCAAATACACTCAACAATACATATGCCTTTTAATAATTCCCTTAAGAACAATTCACTAGCTCTTTTGCCATTGGCTCCTTAGGTATTTTATTAAGCAAATCAAGCTCATTTTTCCTAAGGCATTTAAACTACATTGAGACAGTTTGTTTACCTCTTTTCTTCAAGATTTTTACTTGAACACCTTTGTTCTTCCTTGTTTGGAAATCGGCAAGAGGACTTGGCTACTTTTCAATGTTCTAATCAATACGCAAGTAAAACCAATGAGCATTTAAGCTTCATGCTTAAACTCATTTACAAACCCTAGGTTATATATATTGTCTTAACACATTAGGTTAGTTGTTTTACCTTGGAAACAAAAGAGAGCTTGAATAAGCATCAAGAGAGGACTCCACCAAGCCCTTGGAAGATTGGAATGAAGCTAGGAAAGAACCAAAAGAAGACACCATTACATGGTGAATTTTCGGCCAACACAAAAACAAGAGGAAATGAAGTTTTTCTTTGATTTTCCTTACCTTGAAGCCAAGGAGAATGACAAGGCATGAAAAGGTGAGCTCTAGCTCCATCAATGGTGAATCTCCATGGCACCGAAATGAGGCTTTTGAAGATTTGAAAAGATAGAAGTGTAGAGCTTGCTCCAACTAGAAGAATGGTGGTCTTGAAATTGAATTTGGACCATGGAGCTAGAAGTTACAAGCAATGGAAGTTGGAGTTGGTATAGTGGCTGTAGAAAAACCGATGGAGCTTGGGAGAAGATGAAGAAATTGGTGGTCAGTGAAGGAGAATAAGAGAATGAGGTGAGAGAGTACTCTTTGTTAAGATATTTATGTTTAAAAGCAAATAGTTCTTTTGCTTTATTACTTTACTAGCTCATTTATTTGTATAAGTGTGGTGAGTCACACATGAAAAACCGGCCCCCTTTATGTGGTAAGGGGTATTTTAGTCTTTGTTGACCAATTAACTTACTTATATTGACTTATGTTATAAACTAGCTTATTTTAGTTACTATTCACAAAACAAGGCACATATTTGTGAAATTATTGATTTCCCATTGATTTAGACTTCCTAATGTGATACTAAGTAGTACACATGTTAATTAAAGAGTAATGATGGACATTTAGCCACTCAAAACCCATTTCCAAGACAATTTTTCAAAAATGTGCTTTAAGACTCCTTAAAGCACATTTTGTGTTTTAACTTGTTTTCAAGCTTGGTTTTCTTTGGTAATTGGTTTAATATGTTCATTAACATATAAATAAGGTCTTGGTAGGCTCTTAGAGTCTAAACCAAGGTTATCCCAAGCTTAGAGCACATTTTTGCTCTTATTGACTTTAAGGTATTTTCTTGTGTTTTGTTTGGTTTAACTGCCTACCAAAGTTTCCCAAGGACTTAATTAGCCTTATCAAATCATAATTGAATATTATTAAGTCTTGGTAGGCCCTTGGGTCCTAACCAAGTTCACTCCAAGCTTAGAGCATGTTTTTGCTCAAACTGTGTCTTAGTGCTTAATTGTTTTACCATGATTTAAATTGTACAATGATGGTTCTAAGGCACCTTTTAACCTTTAAATATCATAGTTTAGTATTTAAACAATATATCAAGGTTTGGGGTATTTCAATCTACCCCCCTTAAAAGAACTTCGTCCTCGAAGTTCACACTTCCCACGCATCATTTGGATTAGAACACTGGAATCACTTGCAAATAAAACTTCCATAACCAAACATACTTTACATCACACCCTCGGACTTAATGGTCCGGGTAACATATACACATCCATACTCAACATAACATACTTACATGATAACCTCGGACTTAACGGTACGGGTACCTTAATCAACATTGTACTTACATAACAACCCTTAGACTCTCAGGTTTGGGTAACATAACAACATTTAGACACATAGGTCTAGGTAACATAGCAACATTTAGACACATAGGTCTAGGTAACATAACAACTTTTGGAACTCAACCACATTAGGACTCAAGGTCAAAATAATATTTATTACACATACCACACAACATGTCTTAGCATGTATAACAACCAAAATATCTTTTATATACACTGTGATCCCGCAGAACCCGGTCGCGATGGACACCTTCTGTCCTCGTTCCTTTGGGAGATCAAAACAATCACTTAATCTTTAACGTATATACTTCCCATGTCACCGGTCCGAAGACAAAGGCTCATAAGTCCTCGGCTCGTGAGCAAGTACTACAAAAATATTCTTTATAATGTTAAGTAAGAAAACTTTCTTTAAGTAAAATATCTATCGAAGTTTTGTAAATATCAATTCAAAATCCTTTTGAAAACACATACAACTCCAAGTCCAACTTACGCTCTTTGGTTCTTTCCTTAGCGTGGTTATTTGTGACCACTTATAGGGAGCTTCAAGAATCATCCAACCCGGATGTGATCAGCATCAGTGTCGAACTATCCTTCCACCCCAATTTGTGCTCGGCTTCCCTTGATCGCATGCAAATCAAGTTCCACCTCCCACTTCATTTTCAAGCAACAAATAATACACTCATTTCCAATTTTCTATCATGTTGGTCATTCTAGTCATAATCATTACATCTCCAAAGGATAGAACTCCGTCTATCCGTTATCTCCATTCACTTTAATTCTGTTACCTAGGGGATCTCATTCTCACTAGGTTCTATGTTGGTTTCATACCCTTTCATGAATCACTATATTGCATATATATACATATATTTTATCAAAATACAACACACAGTTTTACATTTATATACTGTCGGGGTTTTAGTTCCCCGGGAGTTTCTTTACTCCCTTACACTTGTACTCTCACACATAACTGTTAACAAATAAACACACTTATCACAATGGTATTCGCATCTTCTGTGCGCAATTACCACAATTAAACCATGAATGAATGCGTATGTTTATGTAACACATGCACCAATCATCATAACAAGTCATTTTGTGTTATGCACAACATAGTTCACGTACACTTGTACGGTAAAACACACTAAGCGGTTTTGCGCTCTACCCCCCTTAAAAGGGATTACGCCCACGTAATCAACCACTGAATATTGGTTTAAAAAGTTTAACCGTCGTGAAGTGTTTTAACTTCCACGCGGTCTGTTATACAATGTGTTCTGGTTAGAGGATCTTAACCATATTGGTGATTTAGTCCCTAAACCAAGAATTCTCATTGGAGTTTGCTTTAACTCTTAACTGGTTTCGATTCTGGCCTGTGAGGCTCTTAGGCATTAGTAATTAGCCATTGACTCATGTTCACTATGCACATTCAAACTTGAATCACTGGCTCACTAGTTTTCTGCTGTGAAACTCTAATAACTGTAGAGCTTAGTTTGCCCCATTCGCTATTCTTCCTGTATTGTACATCTCCAATTATCACCTTTATCTTGGTAATAATGGTTTCTCAACCGACGCGTGGTATCACTGACCGTGCGCGAATTCGGTGAGTTACAAACTTTCTATCCACTTCCATAATAATTTTATTGTGTATACTGCTATGTATTTCACAATGATTGACTTGATTCCTTCCGACTTACTGTCGGTTGAGGTTGAGCTACTACCTAATGTGTAGTGCTCTCTCGGTTATTTCCAACACTTGAGGTACATTCCATACCGATATTTGGTATCTCATGTTACTACAGTCACTTATTGCCAATCACACCTCCATATTTGGCACGACCTTGCATTTCCTATGCATCGGTCATTATAGCGTTATGGGCCGCTTTCTACTTCCATCATAATTAACATTTCCCGAATCCTAGCTATTGCACTCGATCATTACTGCACAAATGCAATACCAAAACACTCAGTCATACAGAGTGCAGAGGCGTAAACTCTTGGCAGTAGATCTCTTATGCGATTCGCAATGGAATTCACACTGTGTTTCACTGAGATTCTTATCTCGTAATACTGGCTACTGGCTTACTGCCTAGATATTTGTTATCACTTATCGTTTAACAATACTTATACAACGGTCGCTTACTGCTCACCGTGCTTTTACTCATTGCATAATACTAACTTACATGGTATTTACTTTCACATTAACTTCCACACATATACTTACATCATTCGTATTATGGTTCATCATTTGTCTGGATGACTACTGAATGCTCCTTGAGCGTTGATCACTCGAATTACAAACCGGCGTTATTCAGTTCGGTGCTTCACTTTATACACACATGCTACCAAACTAACTGTTCTCTTGCAATAACAACATGATCAATCCTTAACATATTTCGTGAACTTAGTTCACATAACTACCGCTCTAGCGGTTTCACAGTATCGAGAGGTATCCCCACTCATAAAGCAGTGGTTCGTTCTCCGCTCTATTTACTTGTACAACATAGACTTCTACAATCGATTCAAATTTACATAACACATTTGCTTGTGGCTTAGTAGCCCTACACGCCGTTAACCACCCACGTGGCTAACAAGACTATTACATATACATTGTATCGGTATGATGGACTAGATTCCTGAGCGACTACACATTACTATCCCTTTCCATTAACAACAACATACATATACCTTCCAACTGTACCGAGTATTTACAAACTAATGTCGATAACAATTTCGGTCTTACTACACCTACAATACATACACAATTTAAACGGCTACCCATGTATGAGCAACTACCCCGTCCTACTCACGAACGGCTTCCAGTTCCTTGTACTTGAAATAGGAAAGAAAAGAAAGGGTGGCCCTCCAGGGGGCTCAGCACCTTTGCTGGTATGGTAATCCCGCAGCCCGCATGCTATCGGGCCACGCACAACTATTTGTCGTCTTAGCATGTGGTTGATTACATTTAAATCATGCATGTACACCAATAACACAAAACACATTACAATCCACAACAGTGGTCACAACAAATACAGACAACACATCTACACCTAATAAATCACTCTTTGTGTTCTTTGACCCTAGAGTGTTTCTCCTTTAATGGAGTTATCTCCTTAATAGACGACACTTACCGACTAGTCAGGTTATCCATAAACGTCTCTTTTATAAACTGGGATTCATATCCATGATCCACATACTTCACGTTCAAACAACATATAACATCACATCGCAATAAGCATTGCAGTACATCAATAACACATAACATAACGGGTGTGGATCACTTTAGGAACCGCCCCAAACATAGTCAGTTCACTGGGAGAGCCTAGAGAATGCTGCCAAACTCATGCTAAGCTCGTTTACATAACTCGTCACCGTCCTGTTAGACGAACGGATAACTTAACACAAAGATGGATCGGACATAGTGATTCGAATACACCGTACATAATCCCCAACAGACGTGAGTCAAGAGCCTTGGTTAAGCTCAGGGGTGATTGAAGACCAATGAAGGAAGACAACCAACAGAGAGGAAGCTGAAGAAACTGTATACAACAACTCCCAAACAACGCGCGACCGGAACTACCGGATTCTTCACCCCCCATAATATATAAATATTCACAGATAAAGACTCTGCTGTGGAACCTATCGCATCAGCACACAATACAGTATTACAACTGAGTTAATCACACAAAGGAGGGTCATACATTTACGGCAACATCACACACAACATCACACAACTAACTCACGCATAGCCGTGGTTAGAACGTTCCTTAGGTTGGAAACGTTATTACCGGATACCGTTCTCTTACGTTTACCTAATAATGGTTAACTAGCCTTTCATGCGCATTCGAGGTTACCGGTATCGATACGCAAACACACAACAACAATAATGACTGTAAACTCGTTTCATGATTTATCTTATAATGTGGCAAACATACAAAAAAACACATTGGCATACAAGCCGGTGTAATCCGGTAGGACACAGGTTGCAAGAAAACCATACCTGTCACCGGGGTTTCACTCTAACGTGCCATCCCATGTTCCTCGTAACATCTTTGAACAACTGGTAACATTACATTTGCTTCCATTAACACCGGGATAACTTGATTGTTTAAAGTCTAATGCTCATGACTTACTCCCGTTAATCAGTTAAATAACTTCACATTTTTAACTTGTTTTACTTTTACATTTTAATACAACTTTTCACCCACCCAATTGTCATTATAACTCACTTAACACGTCCTTAACAACCTCATAACATCATTACTTATCAATCCCCATCATTAGATATCATTTTCTAACCTTAAACAAACTTTTTGGTCAAAACAGCACCATGTCCGAACTTGTGTCCGAGCTTCCGAAGTTCGGACGCAAGTCGAGACTCAAAAGGGTGCAACCAGACGTATGTCCGAACATGTGTCCGAGCTTCCCAAGTTCGGACACTGGTCGAGGCCAAACCAGAGAATAGAGATGGGTGTGTCCGAACTTCCAAATTCGGACGGTAGTTCGGACACAGCTTTAAAACTCAGGTAACTTACGCGCAACAGGGCATGTCCGAACGTCCAAGTTCGGACGAAAGTTCAGACGCGTCTGTAACCTCATTTTCTATACCCTTAAGCACTTACTCATTTCTTGCCAAAATGCCCAACACTTATAATGTTCCCCCCTTAGGTTATTAACATGTTCCCACACATATTTAGCCCACCAAAACACTTTATGTCCTTCCAAGAATTTTTCTCCACAAGTTCACACATCTTCCTTACAACACCTTACTTCCTCATTGGTACCAAAACTTGTATAAATCCTTAACACAATCTCACCATGATCTTGAAGTATCCTTAAAATACCCATTTGCATCCTAAATCCTCCAAGACATTTTAACACTAAGAAGACCTTACTTCACCTTATTTCACCAATTTAAACCTTAATCATTCCTAGTTCAACCTAAGTCACCAAACACCATTTTGAACGCCTAAAACTCCTTGTTCATTAACCAAATTTTGACATAGTTTCTCTCGTATCACCTTACACCAAAACACATAATTTTTCACCTTAATTTAACCAAGAACCCTTATTCATTTAATACACACAAACATGTTATTTTTCATCCCTCAACCATCAAAGACACACCTTCACAAGACACATTCTTTACACACAATTAAACCTTTAAACTACACTACATCACAATATAGTGCATAAACTTAAATTGCTTGACACTTAGGTCCTTAAATAACATGGCTCTTAGGCCCTTAAATTGCATAAACTTTAAACACTGAATTTCTCACATTAATATACTGCCTTTGACCTGCAAATACACTCAACATCACATATGCCTTTTAATAATTCCCTTAAGAACAATTCACTAGCTCTTTTGCCATTGGCTCCTTAGGTATTTTATTAAGCAAATCAAGCTCATTTTTCCTAAGGCATTTAAACTACATTGAGACAGTTTGTTTACCTCTTTTCTTCAAGATTTTTACTTGAACACCTTTGTCCTTCCTTGTTTGGAAATTGGCAAGAGGACTTGGCTACTTGTCAATGTTCTAATCAATACGCAAGTAAAACCAATGAGCATTTAAGCTTCATGCTTAAACTCATTTACAAACCCTAGGTTATATATATTGTCTTAACACATTAGGTTAGTTGTTTTACCTTGTTAACAAAAGAGAGCTTGAATAAGCATCAAGAGAGGACTCCACCAAGCCCTTGGAAGATTGGAATGAAGCTATGAAAGAACCAAAAGAAGACACCATTACATGGTGAATTTTTGGCCAACACAAAAACAAGAGGAAATTGAGTTTTTCTTTGATTTTCCTTACCTTGAAGCCAAAGAGAATGACAAGGCATGAAAAGGTGAGCTCTAGCTCCATCAATGGTGAATCTCCATGGCACATAAATGAGGCTTTTGAAGATTTGAAAAGATAGAAGTGTAGAGCTTGCTCCAACTAGAAGAATGGTGGTCTTGAAATTGAATTTGGACCATGGAGCTAGAAGTTACAAGCAATGGAAGTTGGAGTTGGTATAGTGGCTGTAGAAAAACTGATGGAGCTTGGGAGAAGATGAAGAAATCGGTGGTGAGTGAAGGAGAATAAGAGAATGAGGTGAGAGAGTACTCTTTGTTAAGATATTTATGTTTAAAAGCAAATAGTTCTTTTGCTTTATTACTTTACTAGCTCATTTATTTGTATAAGTGTGGTGAGTCACACATGAAAAACCGGCCCCCTTTATGTGGTAAGGGGTATTTTAGTCTTTGTTGACCAATTAACTTACTTATATTGACTTATGTTATAAACTAGCTTATTTTAGTTACTATTCATAAACAAGGCACATATTTGTGAAATTTTTGATTTCCCATTGATTTAGACTTCCTAATGTGATACTAAGTAGTACACATGTTAATTAAAGAGTAATGATGGACATTTAGCCACTCAAAACCCATTTCCAAGACAATTTTTCAAAAATGTGCTTTAAGACTCCTTAAAGCACATTTGTGTTTTAACTTGTTTTCAAGCTTGGTTTTCTTTGGTAATTGGTTTAATATGTTCATTAACATATAATAAGGTCTTGGTAGGCTCTTAGAGTCTAAACCAAGGTTATCCCAAGCTTAGAGCACATTTTTGCTCTTATTGACTTTAAGGTATTTTCTTGTGTTTTGTTTGGTTTAACTGCCTACCAAAGTTTCCCAAGGACTTAATTAGCCTTATCAAATCATAATTGAATATTATTAAGTCTTGGTAGGCCCTTGGGTCCTAACCAAGTTCACTCCAAGCTTAGAGCATGTTTTTGCTCAAACTGTGTCTTAGTGCTTAATTGTTTTTACCATGATTTAAATTGTACACTGATGATTCTAAGGCACTTTTTAACCTTTAAATATCATAGTTTAGTATTTAAACAATATATCAAGGTTTGGGGTATTTCAAGTTGTATCATTCTCCATTGGAGATGATGCTGAATTTCTATATGGTGATCAGAAGAGGATGGACAAGGAGAGCGAGATTGTTTTGAAGTCAGGGGACGTGTTGATATTTGGTGGAGAATCTAGACTAGTGTAACCATGGGATTAAGGGCATTAAGCTGAATACTGCCCCATCGACCTTAGTAAACACTACACATCTGAAACCCGGACGGTTAAACCTGATGTTTAGACAATATTGATGTAATTATGGAGATTGTATGTAAGAATCATTGGATGAATAAATGGCATTTTCAATTCGTTTGAGACATAGTCTCCAACCTCACTATCTTACGAATTGATAACCCCAGGCCACGAGTCCAATGAGGGAGTTGTTCGGAATGTGTTGGACAAGACCAAGGCCAAGGATAAAGGAAATGTCATCATGGGAACCTTCACTGTAAATGGCGTAAGTGCATCGATACTATTCGATTCAGGGGCGTCTCATTCCTTCATATCCTCTGTCTTGGCAAGGAAATTAGAGACAACTCCTAAGCCTCTCTCAGATTTCCTAGTCTCAATACCGACGAAGGAGAGAGTGAGGTGCACAAAACTTCACACGGGACTTCAGATTAATATCTTGGCTGAAGATTTTCACACAGACCTGATTGAACTTGATGATTTGGGCTTCAATATCATCATTGGCATGGATTGGCTAAAGAAGTATAAGGGTCGGCTGCATTGCACGGAGCACAGACTATTACTGAAGAACCCAAAAGGCAAGACAGTCTCCTATCGCAGTACTCCTAGAGAGCCGACTTTCAA
Organism: Limonium bicolor; assembly: GCA_023374045.1. NCBI lineage: Eukaryota > Viridiplantae > Streptophyta > Magnoliopsida > Caryophyllales > Plumbaginaceae > Limonium > Limonium bicolor. The sequence continues at coordinate 359,667,951 of CM041776.1, forward strand.
GCTGGTATCTGCTATAACTTTGATGAATAAGGTGAAGAAGGGACAACCAGTTTACTTATGCTATGTCCAAGACCTGAGGCATGAAGAGCAGACAAAGTCGGACATACCAGTTGTGTCAGATTTCCCTGACCTGTTTCCTGAAGAATTACCGGGGATGCCACCCAAGCGTGATGTTGAGTTCTCCATCGATTTGATACCAGGCACGGGGCCTATTGCCAAGGCGCCCTACCAAATGGCACCAGCAGAGATGAAGGAACTGAAGATTCAGTTAGAAGATCTCCTTGATAAGGGTTTTATCAGACCGAGTGCGTCGCCATGGGGAGCACCAGTGCTGTTTGTAAAGAAGAAAGATGGTAGCATGCGACTTTGCATTGACTACCGGGAACTTAATGCAGTAACAGTAAAGAATAAATACCCTTTACCACGGATCGACGATCTGTTCGACCAATTGAGAGGTGCTACGGTCTTCTCAAAAATTGACCTTAGATCTGGGTACCATCAGATACGGATAGTAGATGGGGATATAGAGAAGATGGCTTTTCGAACGTGCTATAGGCACTATGAGTTCACAGTAATGCCATTTGGCTTATCGAACACCCCAACTATATTTTTGGACCACATGAACCGATTGTTCAGAGAACAGCTAGACTCATAAGTAGTTGTGTTCATTGACGACATCCTAGTCTATTCCAAGACTAAGGACGAGCACGAGGTGCATCTGAGACAAGTGTTACAGATCATGAGAGAAAACCAACTATATGCCAAGCTTTCAAATTGTGAATTCTGGTTAGACAGTGTAGCTTTTCTAGGGCATGTGATATTTGCCAGCGGTATATCTGTTGACCCTGCAAAGATCAAGGCAGTTAAGACTTGGCCAAGACCTAAGACAGTGATAGATATCCGTAGCTTCTTGGGATTAGCTGGCTACTACCGAAGATTTGTCCAAGACTTCACCAAACTGGCAAAACCAATGACTAGTCTGATGAAGAAGGACGTTCCATTTGTATGGACCAAGGATTGCGAGCGTTCCTTTCAGACAATGAAGGATCTACTGACGTCGGCACCCATACTCACCATTCCAGAGGGGACCGACGGGTTTGAAGTATACTGTGATGCTTCAGGCACTGGGATAGGGTGTGTACTCATGCAGTATGACAAGGTTGTTGCTTATGCATCACGTAAGCTGAAGAAACATGAGGAGAACTACCAGACACATGATTTAGAATTGGGAGCAGTAGTATTTGCACTAAAAATCTAGCGCCATTACTTGTATGGAGTTCTAGTTACAGTTACAGTTTACTCAGATCATAAGAGCCTTCAGCATCTATTCACTTAGAAAGAGCTAAACATGAGACAGAGGTGATGGGTCAAGTTTCTAAAGGACTACGACATCGACCTTAGGTACAAGGAGGGCAAGGCAAATGTCGTTGCTGACGCCTTGAGCCGTAGAGCTCATTCCTTATTTGCTATGACAGGTGATAGCAGTCTTATCGAGGAAGTACGTTGTGCTCATGATAACGACCGGTACATGCAGACTATTAAGCAGCAGCTGACTGACGGTATTTTTGAGAGACAGAAGTACAATTTTGTACTCAGTGAAGACGGGTTAATCAGACTAAATGGTTGTTTGTGCATACAAGAGTCCAGCCCCGACCTGAAGGAGAAAATATTATAGGAAGCTTATTGCTCTTCCTTATCCGTACATCCAGGGTCATCTAAGATGTACAAGGATCTGAAGTTACATTTCTGGTGGAGTGGCATGAAAAAGGATGTTGCAGAGTTTGTGGCAAGATGTATGACTTGTCAGAAGGTAAAGTTCGAGCACCGAAGACCGGGCGGGTTAGTACAGCCGATGCCCATTCCATATTGGAAGTTCGAAGATATATCCATGGACTTCGTGGTCGGTCTTCCCCCGACTAGAGGAGGTGCAAATATGATATGGGTCATCGTCGACAGGCTAACAAAGGTAGCAAGGTTTATTCCTATAAAGGACACTTGGAAAGTCCCCAAGCTGGCGGACCTCTTCCAGAAAGAGATCATTAGACACCACGGTGTACCAAAGTGGATTGTGTCAGATAGAGACTCCAGATTTCTATCAAGATTTTGGCAGCAAGTTCAGGAAGCGTTGGGTACGAAGCTGGAGCTAAGTACCACCTTCTACCCTCAAACAAACGGTCAGAGTGAGCGAACCATGCTTAGAGCTTGTGCCTTGGACTTCCAGGAAAGTTAGATAGACCGTCTACACTTGATCGAGTTTTCGTACAATAACAGCTATCATGCATCTATTTAGATGCCACCATTTCAGGCATTGTACAGCAGGCCGTGTAGGAGACCTCTTTCAGTAAGAATACCATCTAAGGGCTGGAGTACCTAGACCAAATGAAAGAGGACATTGTACAGATACGCAAGAACATGAAGGCAGCCTAGGACAGACAGAAGTCATATGCTGATGTACGGAGGAGAGACCTCGAGTTCTCAGTAGGCGACTGAGTCTTCCTTAGAGTATCCCTAATGAAAGGAGTCTTCAAATTTGGGAAGAAGGGCAAGCTTAGCCGAAATATCGGGCCGCACCTTATCACGGGATGATGGGCCCATTAGCCTACAGTACTAGACTTACCTGTTTAGCTGGAGAGTGCACAATGGTTCCACTATCTCAACTAATGCAGTATGTGCCTCACCCATCGCATATCTTAGAGCCTGAGACACTCGAGTTAGATGCTACGCTTAAATATGAGGAGACCACAGTCCGCAGTTTAGACTCCAAGACTAGGGAGACCAGGGACAAGACCATTAAGATGGTCAAGGTTCTGTGGTCAAACCACGACATTGAGGAGGCAACATGGGAGTTAGAGGACTCCATGCGAGACAAGTTTCCAGAACTTTTCCTTTAGTTTGTGTATACTTGTGGGGGTACGTGGGCATAACCCTTTTTAAGGGGGGTAGAGCACCACTTGTGACTTGCATATTTGCAGTCTAGATAATGTATGTGTATGCAGAGCATACTGGTTTGGGTTTTGTGTTTGGTTGTTGCGCATGTGTACACTTGATTGAATGTTAGTAATTCTATGTGACACTTGAATGGTTATTGATGTTTTGTGACACTTGGATGATTATAGAAGTACACTTATTTACAGTATCTATCAGAGTATTGATGTTACATTACATTGATTGTCATGAGCAAAGGTTATGTGTATGTATGAGCTGCATATGCTCGGATGACTGGTGGAATGTAGAAGTATCAATATGGCATTGACACCCAGGAATGATAAGTATGCGGTGAATAGATATGAGGAACTGGATTCCATAGGATGAGTAAGTAGAAGTTGAGACTTCGGGACGAAGTCCTTTTTAAGGGGGGTAGACTGAAATACCCCTAACCATTAAATAATAAAATTATGGGAAATAAATATTAATTGGGGAATTATGAAACCCTAAGAAATTGTATAAACACTTAGGCGTTAAAAACGCACCTAAACTCCTTAAGGTCAAAAACGGGCGTTAAGCCGAACCTTATGCTAACCAAGTTATATAAGCTATAAACTCATACCGAGTCAATAAAGGATCATTATATGACCCTTAAAACATAGGACCTCATCTAAAACTGAGTAAAAATGCAAAAGGCCCGGGAGAGTCAACACACCTCCCTTAAGGCCCGAAAAGCCTCGGAAACACCCGGAAATGTTTTATAAGATGAAATAAATCATTACACTTTATTCCAATTGCACCATAACACTTTGTTAAACATTTAAGATGAATTCCTCAAGCTAAATTCTCAATTAAACGCAAAGTTCTCGGAGGTACCCGTTGTGGGCCCCAGAAACCCCTAGGAATGCCCCAGAGAGGTACCGATGTGGCATGAACTCCTATATAATTCATTCTTAGAGTTCCTACCATCATTATTCATCATTATAAAGAGAATGCTTGAGCTACTTTTTCAAAAATACATAAAGTGCTCGGGGGAAATTCTTAACGCTCCTGTTTTGCCCCGGGAGTGTCCCGGTTGCCCGGGAATTGTGTCATGAGTTGATATAACACCATATAACTCAATGTAACACCTTAATATATTATTATTGACTATAAAAAATGTTTATAACACTTGTAACTCATTGCGACAACTTATTTTCCAAAATATCCTTAAAGCACAAAAACACACTTTCGGGTGCCGTAAAAACGCGTTTTACACTCTTACCTTGTAGCTTTTAATGAGCCATGAAATTATGCCATCAATTGGTCAGGTTTTTACCATATTAATCAAACAAAATAATAGTGGTAACACATGGACCAAGGCTGCCGATTTTTATTATAGAAATACCTTGTTTTTTAACACTTTACTTAATATAAACCACTTACCCACTTTAGTTGCCCACTACTTCTGGTTCCTTTGATCATTGCCGACCCACACCTACCATAAGACCTGTATGCACCATTAATATCCCACTAAGATTCCACTTGGAGCAAGTGCTCCACCTTGACAAAATAAAATACCTTAACTTTACCGTTACATTAAATTATTCAGCCACTACAAGCTGTCTTGGTTGATTGCTGCCGCCTCCAGCCCCTAATGGAGCACTAAACCTGCATTATTTTCCCACTCAAATTCCATTATCCTAATGCCCCACCTAATTAATTAAGAAATTAGCAACTTTTCCATTTTTAATACATAAGGAGCTATCTCCGTTCATCTCCTTCCAAGGCTGCCGAGCTCCAACCTTCTCCCTCCCTCTCTTCATGTCTTTGAAGGGGTATTCAGAGGTAAGAACTCAATTGGTAAGGAAACCTCATTACTTAGTCAAATTAGTCTTGTTTTACCTTTTTTCCAAGGTAAATCACAAGTTAATTACCTTGGAGTCCATATTTAATTTCTCCAAGACTTAGGTTCAAAATCAAACTTCATTTGGGCTGGGAAGGTCGTGCCTAAGTCAAAGGTTTACCAAAGGTAACCTCTAAGAAGTTTAAGGTAAGGAAATTTCACAAAAACCATTCTTCTTCCCTAGTTGTTGTCATGGCCCAATTCCATTGATTTTTCTCCATCAAATCCTTCATTTCTCTCCAAGGTTTTACAAGGAATTCATCAAACCTCAAGGAGGCCGTGAGCTAAGCCATCATTTACCTAAGGTAAATCTAAGTTTCTAAGGTTTTTAGGAGTTATTATCAAGTTCTACCTAAAGAACAATCCAAGAACTAATATGAAGCTCTTCTCCTAGGTAAGGCCGTGTTCTTAGTCCTTCACAACTCAATTTTGAGTGATCAAGGTAATACATAAACTTTAGCACATGTTTTGTGCATTAAACTTAAGTAACTCTTTAGATCTTGGTTAGGTTTTTAAGACTTTGAATTTTTGGTATTCTATACCTCTTGATAGGGCCGAATTGGTGAGCGAACTAACCAAGCCCAAGCAACCAAGATCCAAGAGAAATCAAGAAGGTAAAGTACTAATCCTTGGTAATTACCTAGATCTAGTGTTTAAGTTAAGTTTCAGCACTTCAAATCATTATTTACCTAGCTAATGAATTAAAGCCGTGAGTGTTAGGTTCTAAATACTTGGTTTGGGTAACTAAGGTTAATAAATAACTTAAGGTTGATTTTAGGAATTTTAAGTAAATTATTTGGTAGTTAATACTATGGCCGAAAATAAAAGAGTTCAATTGGTATATTATACGCCTAATATGAGTATTAAGAGTGTTAGAAACATTTAGGTAGTTTAATAAAATATTTGAGTACATAAAATAATGAGTTTATAAGGTTTAAGGGTGGAAATGTAATTTATAAAACTATATTGTAAATATTAGTCATTACCAAAAGTTATAAGTGATATTAGGAGAATTCTGGTATATTATATGTCTAAATAATTTTAGAATTTATCTAAGTGATTTAGATAATTTTATGAGTCTTTTGGTATAGTAAAACCTTTAAAAGTTAAGTTATAATATTAAAAGGTAGGAATTAAAATCTGGTGTCAAGAGGATATTTGGTAATTTTAGAGCCCTTAAAATATTGGTGTAAAAATACTTACGAATTTAAATAAAAAGTTTTGGTGAGTTAAAAATATTTACTAGTGTTTAAATGACTAGTTTAGTAAGTTATGTGGCTAAATTGTAAATTTTGAAATGTTTGGGGAACATATGATGATTTCCGAGAATTAATGATGTTTTTGGCATAATTATGATATATAAGGTAGGAATTAATATTATGAATTTTGGTTAAATTAAACAAGTGTTTTAAGTGTTAAAACAACATTTTATAAAGTTTTAGGGCTATTTTGTAATTTCTAGAAAATATAAAGTAAAACCGAAACACATATGAATTCCTGAGTATATTAAAGTATTAATTATGAAATTAGGCTTTGGTCAAAGTGTTGACCAAAATACCTTGGGTTAAATGATTTATGACATAAAATATTAAGTTTATAAAGTTTTGGGGTGAATATGTAATTTATGAAAGTTTATATGTGAAACCGATTTTGATATGGGCGAAATCATAAATTGTAGAAATATAAGGGTCATTTTGTATTTAAGGAAATTAAATATTAAAACTATAGTTTATGGGTTAATATGTAACTTATATAAAGATTTTGGGGTTAAAATGTAAATATAGGAAACTATGTGTTAAGACTGAAAGTTTATGTGTTTATTTAGTAATTTATAAAAGTTACTATGTTTAATTTGTAATTACCGAATTTATGAGGTTGGTTTTGTGATTTAACAAAGAAAGGAATTAAAACTAAGTGATATAATGTATTTTTGAGTATAATGTAAAGTTTATAAAATAATTGTGGTTATAATAAAAATAACCGAATTGTGTTAATATAAAGAATAAGTGAAAATAATTATGAGTATATAATTAATGAGATGAAGATATACTATAAGGTGGAAATTCATTATCACATGTAGTTACTACATAAAATGACGGTCTGTTAACTACCTCGAACCACTGTTCAATAACTGGAGAAAATAAGGAACATACGGGATTGACATGACAGGGGTATTAGTTCTGTATCAACAATACTGTAATTGTTAACGCTAGTCGTATTAATGTTACCCGGTATTTGCATGTACGTATAACAGCGTTACGGGGAGAAACAACTAAGTGTGAACTGTCAAGCTAGCAATTTTCACGGTGAACGGTATGTTAATTGTGTGGTTTGAATGTCCTAAGGATTTTCCTGAGGTCCCGACGTTGTGTGTTTAATTGTTAAGAGCGATATCTGTGATTTGTACTTATGATCTTGTATATTGTATTGCTCAACGCTATTGCATTTTATTTTACGCGAACGTCTTATGACTGGAAGTTTATACATCTAAACTCGAACAAGACTAGATGACCTTTAGGTATTACGAGAACCTAACTGACGGTCAACTGTCATAATCTTAAGCTCAAGGATTGGATCTTGTGTCATTGATTAAAGGACTAACTTACAAAGAGAGGAATATAGTTAGTTTCGACTATCTGGTTGTGCAGCGTGATCACTACCAGGGACTACTATCAAGAGTCACTCAAGGGACTCCATCATCCACATTCGATGATGGCAGAGGGCACTACTGTTGGTTCAGGCTTTGGCCGAATTGGATGCCTTTAAGGCAAACAAGAAATGCAGGACCAAAGGGTCAGCTGGCAACGGCTTCATTGGAACCCAGGGGACTATTGTCCATCAATAAGTTATTAAGGGTTGTCCTAACATGACGCCCGAGGTGGAAATTAATTTGAGGGTTTAAATGGTTGGTTAAAAAGGATAAGGGCCATGAGGTCAACTAACAAGTATGGTTAATTAATAAACGTATCTTGTTGGTATTGGTTATTGGTTATTGGTTATTGGTTATTGGATATTGGTTGTTGATTGTGTGATGATTTTGTTGGGTGAACTATTGTGTGTTTATTTAAACATTTACAGTTGTTACTATTATTGTAAACCGGTACAGCATGTAATGAATCTAATGTCAAGATGGCTAAACGACTTAAGAGATCCAAATGATTTAAGACTACGTTTAGCATACCAGCATATCGTTTGCTGAGCCCTTTAGTGGGCCACACATTTCAGGTTACTGAATGAAGTCACGAAGCCGGAGAGCGGGACGCAGGGTAGTTGATGCATTTTCAATAAGACACCTTTTATTCTTGTTACGTACTGTATTATGGAGTTTTGTTGTACTGGGTTTTGCTGCTCATTTGTTTGGTTTGGATTTGGATTGTAACTTTAAGATTGCTCAGTATCTGGTCATCACTGCGGTGGATAGTTGAAGTTGATGGATGGATAAGGATGCCTTGTTACTCACATGGGTGAGTGACGACGTGTAACACCAAACGATAGTTAGTCTTATTTTCCGCTACGAATTATATTTTGTTTATGCTACGACTGACGATATTATTACGAGATTAGGTGTAGGGGTGTTACAGACAGAGCCCAAGAGAAGTCGAGAAACTTAACCCTGACAATATTTCACTCCGCAGCAGGATCACAGAGCATGTAGCGTTGGGTGAAGGGGTCTATCTTGGCGGTTCGACGTTGTGGTTTTGGCGGCTTCTGAATTCTGGTGGAGGTGGTGCATATGGATGTGTCGTTGCTTTTGGTGGGCAACTCCTGGACTGAGAAAGACTCACCGGAACCTGAGGAGACTGGTTAGGCCTCGACTGATGATCTTAGGACGCGTTTGGCTGTGGGACGGGTTATAGTTTGAGCTTTTTGTTTTCTAGGTTTAGGTTTCGGAGATTGGGGAGGAGTTAGGGTTGCCGATTTTTCATGAGATTCTTGTGGGGTTGGTGTTGGGGATTTTTTGGGTGGAGCTTGCGGTGGATCAGTGGCTTGGGTATCGGAGGTAGGGTTTGGTTGATGAGGTGGTGGAGATGGTGGCTTGGTCTGGAGTGGGGTGACATCTTCGATATCCGTCTCAAGAATATCTGTCTTGGCGGCGGATGAGGATGTTGGTTGAGGGGAAGTGTCGTGGGTGGATGGCGGTGGTGTGGCAGAGTGTGTGGGGGATGAGGTGGCTGTGGTTTTGGTGGGAGAGTGAGTGGTGGTGGTGGTGAGTGGGGATGGGTTAGGGTTTGCCATGGACTGAAGATACGCCTAAAGGCAGAGAGGATCTTGGAAGATTTCAGCTGGGATGTTGATGCCGTTAAAGTTAATGACCGCCATTTAGAATTTGTTTTAGCTTTGGGTGTAAGGGGAATGTGAGTGAGAGTGACGGAGTAGGGTGATAGATGATAAAAAGCTGGAAGTGACTAGTGGAAGTTGTAGAGTTTTCGTGCGTTAGGCGAGAAAAATCAGGGGGTGCGAGATCAAGAGCATAGATTTAGGCAGAGCGGGTGTGGATAGGTGACGTGGATGTATAGCACTAGGTGCATAGAGGCGCTTTAAGCAAGGAAACACAGTTCACAGATTCAAGTGCAAACAGAGACAGACTCAGTGAGACATAAGGAGTATGAGACCTAGACTGCGGTAGGGGAAAGGAGATATGACCGTCTAGGTAGACAGAGTCAATCCAATTGCTGATCGAAGTGCTTCAAATCATGCTGTGGACAGGGGTTTTGTAAAGATATCTGCAAGTTGATCTTCTGTGGGCACAAAGTCAAGATGAATAAGCTTTTCTCGACACAGTCCTTTAGGAAATGAAAACGGATTTCAATGTGTTTGGTTCTTGAGTGTTGGACTGGGTTTTCGGATATTTTTATTGTGCTTTTGTTGTCACAAAAGATTGGGATTTGTTCTTAGGTAACATGATAATCTTGAAGTTGTTGTTTCATCCAAAGAAGTTGGGAGCAAAAGGCTACAGCAGAGACATACTCTGCCTCCGCTATAGAGAGTGTGACAGAGTTTTGTTTTTTGGAGGACCATGAAACGAGACAAAGACCCAAGAAATGTGCATTACCTGAAGTGCTCTTTTGATCTTGGAGGGAACCAGCCCAATCAGAGTCACTGTATCCAGATAAAGTAAAAGTAGGAGATCGAGGATACCATAGATAGAGTGTACTTGTGATAAGTGCGATATATATATATATATACTTTTAGTATTACAATTCTTCCTATTTTGTTAACAATTCATGTCTATTTCTCACTTATCATATGTGTTTCCTTAGATTTATTATGATGTGAATTGAAGATTTTATGTGTCAAATGTAGAAAAGAATCTTAAATTCACATTCTTCTACTCATAACAATACAACTCAACAACCGGTTATATATATATATAACACATGCAAATCACTATCTTTGAATATTATGATATTTATCATTATAATATTGCACTTGTGCATTACGATTGATAGCACATGAATTGGGCTGTTGCAACATTGACATGGCACACTTATTATATTATTATTAATGCTGCACCATTATTCATGTTGTTATTTAATATGTTGGCTACACATTTATACATCTCAGAGGGAATTCATGCACACACGGTTTCATCCATGCATGTGAAGGGAAATATATATGACATCATAAAGTGGGCTGCAACATCTTCACGTGGAGCAGCATAAGAATACAAAATGTATTCTTTTTGACCGACATGGGTGACAAGGAGTACCACGGCTGGGCCATGCAAAAGTTCAATGTTAATATTATTTCATTATCATTCGCTGGAAGTCTTGGACCATGCAGGCGTATTGGATTGAAGCAGACATTCATGGAAGTCTGGGCCGACAAAATCAACAGATATATATCAAGTTCTGATGTTGCGTTTCTATCAGAATTTAAAGATAAAAGTATTTCTATAAAGATAAACAAACGATGCACTTATAAAAGGAAGGCAGTAGGGATCGACGAAAGACATCCAAGCCCCAGGGGCTTACGCCTCTCTTTCATTCTCTTATGTTCCAGATTCATCATCATCATCCCTTCACCACACCATCACGCCTCACACCACCACATTCATCCAATTACTATCATCCCACCGCCATTAGCATCAAACCACCACGACCACTTTCATGCCACCGTCACGCACCACTTTCACCACACCACACCACTTCCAAATATATTGTTATTTTTATGTTTATGTTTGAGTAGTTAGTTTAGCTCCCCGGATTAGGGTAGCAAACCAGATCTTTTACATTTATTTTGTAATCTTTTCTCAAATTCATTATGACAATAGTTTAATTCCAGTTCTTCAAGTGCTTTAATTCTCTAGCTAATTATTAAAGCTATATTTGTAGTTTTCTAATCAACACACGAGAGTTGAGATAGATAACAAGACGTAGGAATTAAACCTGATTAATGACTAGAAGCGTGATCCCGCCTATAGGTTAATCGGTCTCAAATAGAAACTGTTCTTTATGCGATTAGTTGTGTCCGGATTAGAGCATTAGTCTATTGCTAGTTCTAGCAACTGGTTAGGATTCATTTGACTTTGCCGTTGACGAATTAATTATTGTTTCTGAGTTTATTGCAGAATTAGGGAAGAGTTTATTAATAGATTATAGAGTGAAGGTTTGCAGAACAATCCGGGGTGCTTCCTTTTATTTAGAGTTTTAATCTTAATTTATTTGTTTAGTTTATTTTACTGTTTTATTATTTTATGTTAGTTTGTTTGGTCATCCTTTTTATTAAATTAAGTAAAACTTGAAAAAGTGACAATTTCCCGTTTTCTTAATTTATGTTAGTTTCTCGGTTAGATTAATAATTTGTCAGTTAATTGAACGAGGTCCCTGAGTTCGACAACCCACTTAATCACTATACCCGCAAAACGATAGGTATACTGCCTAGTTAAAAGTATAGTAACACATATTTCTGCTAACAAGCTTTTGGCGCCATTGTCGGGGACCTCTGACACAGTTAAATGACATTTTTATTATTTAATTGAGACTTTCTTTTTATTTTTAATTTTTTTCTTCTTTTTATTTTATTTTTCCGTAGTATTTCAGAATGCGGACAGGCAAATCTTGAGTGAATATCAACAACCGTCAGTTGAGGGAAGACCTTCTGCTATTATTCTCCCACAAGTTACAGCAGCTGAATTAGATTCCTGGCAATTTAAAACAAGTTACATTACTACACTTTACCACCAGGGGCAATTCAGTGGGTTAGACTCAGATGATGCTCCACATCATATTTCTTCATTCCTAGAATTTTGTAGTGCATTTAATACAACAGGAAATTTGAACGAGCGCATCCGTCTACAATTGTTTCCCTATTCTTTGAGAGATGGAGCCGCCAGGTGGTTGAGAAGTCTGCAACCTCGTAGCATTCATATCTGGGCTGATCTAGCAAGCAAGTTCCTAACCAAGTATTATCCACCGTCTAAGACCAGAGAAAAGATCAGTGAGATTAATAATTTTTGTCAGGAACCAGGTGAGTCACTATATGATTCATGGGATAGATTCAAAGAACTCCAAATTGCATGTCCACACCACGGTATGAGTGATAGAGACCTTGTTTTGTCATTCTTTAATGGTTTAAGTGATTCTAATAAGCTTTTGCTAAATTCTGCTTCTTGAGGAAATTTTATGAGTAAGACAGGTGCAGAAGCAATTGGGCTTCTAGATTCGATGACCGAGAGCACCAGATAGTGGTGCAAGAATAAGGGGAGAGGTGAGCCAAAGAGAGATGCAGGTATGTTTAGTCTTCCCCCACAGGATCATGTATCTGCTCTAACTAAAGTTGTAGAAAATTTAGCCTTGAATCAGACACAACAGCAAACAGCGAAGGCAGCTACTTCTTTGCCTTTCTTGACTTCATGTTGTGAGAATTCTGGAGGTGCACATGAGACTTTAAGCTGTGAGGGACCTAGTTTTGCTGGAAATCCAGAGGAGGTGAATTCTATAAACAACCGACCAGGTAACTCTTTTCCTAATACTTATGGTCAAAATAGTTGGAGAAATAATCAGCAGTCTCAGTGGCAAGGTAATGATCAGTCTATGGGCAATAATTCTTATAATAAGAATAATAGACAGTCTCATTCTAATAGACAACAGGAACAACTTCAGGATCCTCATGAAGGAAACAGCAAGATCGAGAGTATGTTTGCAGAGTTGCTGAAACAGGGCCAGGCTACTAATTCTAGAATTGCAGACTTGAGGGCCAAATTTGCTGATCAAGCATACATAAATCAGAGTGTAGAGATGCAGTTGAGTCAAATGTCACAACAGTTAACACAAATGCAAGCAGGGTTGCTTCCAAATCAACCGAAACCAAATCCAGTAGAACATTGTAAATCAGTAACATTGGACGGTGAGAAGCGACCGGAACTTAGTGCTCCTGAAGCTGCAAAAGAAACTTTCATGCATGAAATTGTAGAAGTTGAGGACTCCGACAGCAAAGTAGAAAAATCCAAGGAGGAGGAGTCTCCTGAAACTCAACCTACTTTATTTTCTTTTTTTTTTATTCTCGAATTGCATTAATAAAATCATTGCCCAATCCTGTTCCAGTTTTAATGAGTGATTATGATAAGCAATTTGAGAAATTTCTGAGCTTTATGGAACCATTAACTACTAAATATTCTTTTGAGTGTATTTGTACTAGGATGCCCAATTATGCTAAATTTTTGAAGAATCCCAGAGTTGATAAGTGTAATTTGCAGGAGCAAGAGACAGTGGAGTTAACAGTGACGGTCTCAGCAGTCCTTCTGAAGAAGCTCCCTCCTAAGCTTGGTGATCCTAGACTCCCCATCATACCTTGCTCTATTGAAAAGGTAGATTGCGGTAAAGGTTTGTGCGATTAAGGTGCTAGCATCAACTTACTGCCTTTATCATTTTTTAATAAACTAGGAGTTGGTCAATGTTCTCCTACTACCATTCGATTGCAATTGGCTGATCGCTCCATAGTTTATCCAAAGGGTAAGGTGGAGGACTTAATAGTGACAGTAGGCAAATTTTCTTTTCCTGCTGATTTTATCGTTGTAGATATGGAGGAGGATTAAGAAGTGCCTATTATCTTAGGTAGACCTTTTATGCACACTGCTCGTATTTTTTAGATAGCAGAAGAAGAAGGGAAAATATATGCGATACCATGATGAGCAGGTCTCTTTTGATATGACTCCTAATAAGAGAAATCTTGCAGGAGTTCAGTTTTGTTCTGGTATAGCTATTGTTTACTCTTCAATGCAGGAGATAGGATTGCAGAGAGAGCATGAGGAGCCTAAAAAATTTTCAAAGATCACCAATACATGTAAGAAAACTGAGACACTAGTCAAGAAGAGACATTCTTCTACTGCCTGCATGACTGAGGCGCCGAACAAATGTAAGGATCATATTTATTTTGCTTATCTGGACGACTTTCATGATGGAATGCACACCTCCAAACGAGTACGAAAAAAGAAGAAAGTTGAAAAAGTTTGGCGGGTTAAGCAGATTCTTCAACCAAAAAGAAGATGTCTAGTGGATCCTGGTAAACGTAACCCTCCTTATTCAACCCATGGCAATGAGATGACGTAATCGAGGGAAAGTCTAGCCAAAGACTATAAAGAAGGGCGGCTGACTGGGAGGCAACCCAGTGGTAGTTTTTAGTTTCCAGTTTTCTTTTGATCTGTAGTACTTCTATTTTTATTGTGTTCTTTGTTGTCCAGTTTACTCGCTCGAGGTTCCAATACTCATGCGTTTAACATGATACTCTTAAATGTCAAATTCTTCTTTGCTGAGATTGCTTGCAGGTGTGGTGATCATAGACACTTCATAGGTTGTACACTTGCTTCACAGCAAGTGTGAGGAAGATTCCTACCCCGGTAAAGAACTTAAGTGTGAGGAAGGTACCCTTCCTCAATTTGAAGATTTCTACCCCGGTGATGGACCTAAGTGTGAGGAAGGTTCCCTTCCTCAATTTGAAGATTTCAGGGGAGTTTCTATGTCATTTCACTTTTATTTTAAGTCCAGCTTACGCTTTGAATGCATCAAGTCGATGAGATCTTTAGTTAACTTATGATGAATTTGCACTATTTAGAAAGTCCTCTTCTTGGTTTGAATTTGTGAACAATGAGGACATTGCTCCTCTTAAGTGTGAGGAAGTAGGAGTACTTTCTAAATAATGTCATTGCGCCGAATGACACATTTGTTTTTGTTTGTCCTCTTATTTTGAAAAAATTGTCTCTTTTAGGCGCCAATAAATATCGAATCTTCAGGTGAAATTTTTTTGTTGAGGTTTTGAAAAGGAGCCTGATGACCACCTCAAGAATCTTTCTGCTCTAGGTTGTTTGTATGTATAGTTTTATTCAAATTATATCTGTTTTCACTTAAATTTGAGGGATTAGCTGATTATGAAAACTGAATTAGTCTAGTTTGGGATCTTGGGAATGATGTGAAAGTTTAGAATGAAAAGGATAAGGCAAGGTACTCCGCTGATCTGAATTAAAATTTCTGAACCAAAACAGGTCTCTTCATTTAGTTATTAAGCCCTTGGGGTGCTTCATCACCCATCTACCTAAGGCCTTATGATCTGGGATAGAAGGCCCAAAGCCGTTACAAGGGTGAAGAGAAAAGTCTGGGGGGATGAATGAAATAAGTAAATGGCAGCATATTAAGAAAAGGAACTTTAAAAAGTTAAAAATATAATATAATTTTGCCTATTCTGATCATGAGTATGTGGTGTTGAAAGGTATCGCGGAATAAGGCGTTACTTCACACCCCTTGTCATCCAAAGGTTAGAGAAAAAATAACGGTGGATTATCCCAAACTATTCTATGTTCAGTTTCTATAATCTAACTTCTCCATGCTTTTAACTCTACTCTTTTTCACTGTTTGCGAAAACCTACAGCAGATAGCAGAACTATTCTTTTGATTGTCATTTTTTTCGTTTTCCATCAGCAGTTGTTTGATCCTGAGTTTCGATACTACGGCTCTTAAAAGTAGACATATTCTCTATTTGTTTGAGGACAAACAAAAGCTATGTGTGAGGAAGTTTGATAAGTATGATATATATACTTTTAGTATTACAATTCTTCCTATTTTGTTAACAATTCATGCCATATTTCTCACTTATCATATGTGTTTCCTTAGATTTATGTTATGATGTGAATTGATACATTTTATGTGTCAAATGCAAAAAAGAATCTTGAATTCACATTCTTCAACTCATAACAATACAACTCAACAACCGGTTATATATATAACGCATGCAAATCACTATCTTTGAATATTATGATATTTATCATTATAATATTGCACTTGTGCATTACGATTGATAGCACATGAATTTGGGCTGTTGCAACATTGACATGGCACACTTATTATATTATTATTAATGCTGCACCATTATTCATGTTGTTATTTAATATTGTTGGCTACACATTTATACATCTCAGAGGGAATTCATGCACACACACGGTTTCATCCATGCATGTGAAGGGAAATATATATTGACATCATAAAGTGGGCTGCAACATCTTCACGTGGAGCAGCATAAGAATACAAAATGTATTCTTTTTTACCGACATGGGCTGACAAGGAGTACCACGGCTGGGCCATGCAAAAGTTCAATGTTAATATTGTTTCATTATCATTCGCTGGAAGTCTTGGACCATGCAGGCGTATTGGATTGAAGCAGACATTCATGGAAGTCTGGGCCGACAAAATCAACAGATATATATTATCAAGTTCTGATGTTGCGTTTCTATCAGAATTTAAAGATAAAAGTATTTCTATAAAGATAAACAAACGATGCACTTATAAAAGGAAGGCAGTAGGGATCGACGAAGACATCCAAGCCCCAGAGGCTTACGCCTCTCTTTCATTCTCTTATGCTCCAGATTCATCATCATCATCCCTTCACCACACCATCACGCCTCACACCACCACATTCATCCAATTACCATCATCCCACCGTCATTACCATCAAACCACCACGACCACATTCATGCCACCGTCACGCACCACTTTCACCACACCTCACCACTTCCAAATATATTGTTATTTTTATGTTTATGTTTGAGTAGTTAGTTTCGCTCCCCGGATTGGGGTAGCAAACCAGATCTTTTATATTTATTTTGTAATCTTTTCTCGAATTCATTATGGCAATAGTTTAATTCCAGTTCTTCAAGTGCTTTAATTCTCTAGCTAATTATTAAAGCTATATTTGTAGTTTTCTAATCAACACACGAGAGCTGAGATAGATAACAAGACGTAGGAATTAAACCTGATTAATGACTAGAAGCGTGATCCCGCCTATAGGTTAATCGATCTCAAATAGAAACTGTTCTTTATGCGATTAGTTGTGTCCGGATTAGAGCATTAGTCTGCTGCTAGTTCTAGCAACTGGTTAGGATTCGTTAGACTTAGCCGTTGACGAATTAATTATAGTTTCTGAGTTTATTGCAGAGTTAGGGAAGAGTTTATTAATAGATTATAGAGTGAAGGTTTGCAGAACAATCCGGGGTGCTTCCTTTTATTTAGAGTTTTAATCTTAATTTATTTGTTTAGTTTATTTTACTGTTTTATTATTTTATGTTAGTTTGTTTGGTCATCCTTTTTATTAAATTAAGTAAAACTTGAAAAAGTGACAATTTCCTATTTTCTTAATTTATTTTAGTTTCTTGGTTAGATTAATAATTTGTCAGTTAATTGAACGAGGTCCCTGAGTTCGACAACCCACTTAATCATTATACCCGCAAAACGATAGGTATACTGCCTAGTTAAAAGTATAGTAACACATATTTCTGCTTACAACTTGTACCTTTGAGGTATCGAAAAATACGTTTGACTGCTTTGAGGTGAGACTATTTTGGTGCTGCTTGGAAGCGGGCACAAAGATAGACTGCGTGGAGAATGTTAGGTAGACTGGCAGTCAGGTACAAGAGGGACCCTATCATTCCTCTATACTATGTGGCATTGACACCAACTCCGTCGTCATCTAGATGAAGTTTGGCAGATGTGCAGCTTGGTGTTGACATGCTTTTGGCATTGGTGAGATTGTACTTGTCAAGGAGTTCCTTGATGTACTTTTGTTGATGGATTTTAATTCCTTTCTTTTCCTGTTGAACTTGTAGTCCAAAGAAGAACTTTAGCTCACCTAACTCATTCATGGAAAATTCTTGCTTCATAAGGTTAGCAAAATGATCACAAAGAGTGTGACTCGTAGAACCATAAATAAGATCATCAACATAAATCTGTACTAGAAGTAAGTCATGTGATGAATGGAGAATGAATAGTGTTTTATCTACGTTGCCCCTAGGGAAGCCATTTTGCAAGAGATATGTAGAGAGTCTTTCATACCAAGCTCACGGAGCCTGTTTCAGTCTGTAAAGGGCCTTACACAGTTTGTAGACGTAGTCGGGATGGACGAAGTCTGTGAATCCTGGAGGTGCTCGACATAGACTTCTCTATCAATATAGCCATTGAGAAAGGCCATCTTGACGTCCATTTGATATAGTGTGAAACTTTTGAATGCGGCAAATGCAATTAGCATGTGAATTGCTTTAAGACGAGCTACAGGTGCAAAGGTTTCATCATAATCAATCATTTCCTCTTGATTGTAGCCCTGAACAACCAACCTAGCTTTATTCCTGAAAACTTGTCCTGCATCATCCAGTTTATTACGAAAGACCCAACGAGTACCAATGGTTTGTTGATGTGTGGGTCGGAGAACTAACTCCCAAACAACATGTCTTTGGAGAGAATTTAGTTCCTCCTGCATAGCAGTGACCCAATCACTATTAAGAAGTGCCTCTTTGACATTTCGTGGTTCGGTGCTTAAAAGAAAGGCACCAAAGTCACATAGGTTTTGCATAGCTTGAAAGCGTGTTTGAACACCTGAGTTTGGGTTGGATATTATGTTTTCAAGAGGATGAGCTGATTTTTGTTGGAACTGTCGATGTGAAGCAGGAGGGGGTGTGTCTTTGTCAGAGGAGTCAAAGGTCAAGTTTTGAGGCAAGGGTGTTTCAGAGTTATTGTCAGAGTCAGTGGAGTCAGAGGTATTGTTTTTCTTTCCTGGAGAGTCATCAGGTGTAATGGATTGGGAATCTTGGAGTCTACCTATGGGGCCGTGATGAAGTGTGGATCAGTGAGGAAATCGTCTGGAGCAAAGTCAAGTTGATCAGAAGATGAGCCAACGTTGTGAGACTCATTGAACCTGACATGGGGACTTTCTTCTAAACGTTGAGTTCTCAGATTAATAACACGATAAGCTTTTCTTTTAAAAGAGTAGCCAAGAAATATACCTTCATCACTTTTAGGAGAGAACTTACCCAAGTTGTCCTTACCATTATTGTGGATATAGCACTTACACACGAAACGCCTGAGATGAATGAATTTTGGTTTACGTTGACGGAGTAGTTCGTACGGTGTTCTGTGAAGAAATAGGTGGATCAAGGCACGATTTAACACATAGCATGCTGTATTAATAGCCTCTGCCCAGTATGATGGAGTTAGTTAACTGTCAATAAGCATGGTACACGCCACTTCAACTAAGGTTCTATTCTTTCGTTCAACGACTCCGTTCTGTTCTAGAGTGCGTGCGGATGAGACTTGGTGATCAACTTCGTTGTCCCTACAAAACTCATCAAACGACTTGTTGCAAAATTCAGTGCCCTGGTCTGTTCTTAGGGTTTTCAATGTAAATGAGAATTTGTTGATAAGCACTTTATGGAGTTTGGCAAACTCCATGAAAGTTTCATCCTTAGTAGACAAAAAAAACCCAAGTCCACCTAGAATAGTCATCGACTATGACCAGAATATACCTTGTAGGATCGGGTGGCTGACTCAAACCAACTCAAGGTGTGAGTCTAAGAGTTGGTTTGAATCAATCGGTCTTTGAAAGTAAGAAACACTCTGTGATGTAGAGGCACTCAATCGAACTTCGTATGTGACAACACTTGAGACGTAGAAACACTTAGCCGAACTAAGTGCGCGGAAGCAGTTGCTCAAGGTAGTGAAGTAAGATAGACTTAGCGGAGCTAAATGGATTAACACTCGAAAGGTGCAGGACTCTGTCGAACTCAGCAGGATACACAATATAAGTTATTTTATCTCCTGGTCAAAACAAAACAACTTATAATGCCCACTCAGTAGATGAGATCTACTTCGTGGTTTTCACTCACTCACCCAATACAATCTCTGATCAGCTCAATGATAAGTGTAGTGAAAACTAGGTCCTACCTAGAAAGACTCTATCGATCGATATGCACAAACGAATCTAGTACTTCTCTCTCTCTTTTTCTCTCTCTAAAATAGGCAAAGCTTTCTCTAAACAAATGCTCTGAATGATTCTCCTTGGAAAGCTGCAATGAGAAACGAAATGACAACTTTCTTATATAGTGGAGCCGGTGAGGGAGTCTGCTTCCGAAATTTCTGCCATCTGAACGTTGTAGTTGCTTAAAATTCGGTCCTAACTTCTTTATGAACGTTGCTAAGCCTTGGCCCTTAATTTTCGGACAATTACCAATCCATTGGACGACTTGGCAACGTTCAATTATGACTTTCACGTCTGATGTAGTAGACTGACTCTGTCAGTTCCGAAATTTCAGGAACCAATGACTCTTTCCTTGAATTTCGGAAGCTGGAGCCATATTTCGGAAGCTGAAGCCAAGTCTTCTGATTAGTGCCATGTTGAGAGAATTTTGGTCCAAGTCTGAACGTTGATGACCGTTGTAAGTCAATGTAGTTGCTGTACTTGCTCCTTAATTTTCGCAACTGACCGACAGACTCCTCGAATTACCAGAAAGTCAAGGCTTTGGATTTTGCTCACATTTTGCATGAATTTCGGCTCAAGGATGATAGTTGATGACTGTTATGGTTTAGTGGACGTTGCTCCTTGAATTTCATTACTGATTGATGAATTCACATGGATGGACTCTCTCGCTCTTTCGGTAAGGACAGAGACTCATTCGATCTTTCAAGGTTGACGGACTCTGTCTTGTTTTGAGAAGTGTGATTGACTCGTTTGATCTGGTTGACTATCTCAGCAACACCTTCATACTCCAACATACCTCTTACCACTTCTGCTTTGAGTACGCATGGGGCCAACAAGATCCATATGGAGCAATTCCAACGGAGAGCTAGTAGAGAGAGTTAACTTACTTTTGAAGGAAGACCGGTGTGTTTACCTTTTATGCATGCTTCACAGACGGAGTCTGTGTCAAAGTTTGTATCGGGTAAACCAATCACCAAGTCCTTGCTTTTGAGTTTGTTCAACAGCCTGTGATTTGCGTGACCAAGTCTGGAGTACCACAACAATGAATTTTTGGAATGCACATTTAGACAGACTTGATCATCTAGATTAATGGAGTTTAAACACATTTTGTAGAGATTTCCTTCTCTACGTCCCACAGCTTTTAAGGAACCTGTACGCTCATCAAAAACCTTACAATCCGAAGAGAAGAAAATTACCAAATTGAATCTATCACAAATTTGAGAAATACTTAATAAACTATGTTGAAGGCCAGTGACCAGATGGACTCCATCAATTTTAAATCTAGAGGGGTTACCTATAGAGCCAACTCCCATGATTTCACCCTGGTTGTTGTTTCCAAAAGTAACCTTACCTCCTTGGTAGGATGAAAGCGAATTGAATTGATTTGGATCTCCAGTCATGTGACGAGAGCATCCACTATCCAAGTACCAGCTGTCTTCATTCGCCTTCACCTACAAAACAAAAGATCATTTGTTAGACTTGGGAAGATGTACTTGGGTTCCCTTTTCGAGCCAGATCTTTTTAGTTCTTCTCTAGCTTCAAGAATCAATCTAACTCGTTTGAGATTGAATAAGAGATCTTTATTCAGTTTATCACAAGCACTGTCCCTGTGTCCAAGGCTCCCGCAGTAGCCACAGATCTTAGTTGGAGGAAGATTGACGTATTTCTGCTGTCCTTTCCACCAGGAGTCAAACTTCTCCTTTTCTTGATAACGCTTGGTTTTGTTGTCGGATTTGGACATATTTTTAGGAATATCAAACTTACCCTTTTGCCACTTGGGCTTAGACTGAGTGGATCCAACTCTAGATTGTAGATTAGCAATCTCTTGAGAGAGTTGTTCTACTTTTAAACGAATATCATCAAGATCTTGACCGACTTCCTTGATTTTGGAGTTAGCCCACTCAGGTAGTTCGGAGGGAGTGACTTGTTTGATAAATTTGACTGGCTTGAGAGAGAGAGAGAGAGCATGCTCTTTTTCTTTCAGTTTTTGAGTGAGGTTTTTGATAGTAGTGTTTAACGACATGTTTTTGGATTCGGAAGCATTTAGATCATTTTGAAGAGAGCAACATTTATCGGTGAAAATGGTGAGATCTTGTTTGAGAGAGTCGATCAGAGTGAGAGACTCTTTCTGGTCGCTCTGGTTGGATTGAGTAAGGGGCAGTCCTTCTTAAAGTGATCGGGTTTGTTGCAGTTGAAATAGGTGACATAGTTGAAGACTTGTTTAGAGGTATTTGAGAACGACCGACTCTGTCGATTTGGTTGGTTACGCATGAATTTTTAGAAGTTCTTTACTATGAAGACAAAGTCTTCCATAGTCTCAGCCTCACTTTCTTCAACAATAATATCCACCAACTCGGCCTTAGCTTGTCTGATTGGGTATCAGCGACATAGGCTCCTTCTTGGGTATACTGATTCGAGTTAACCTACAAGGCTGGGTCATTCAAAGTAGTAATTTTACTAGAAGAAGAAGATGTATTACCGCACTTATTTCGAACATTCTTCTTGTATTTATCTATGGATTGTAGATAGGAACCTAGGTCTTGACAGCTCCATTTGGATAAATCCTTGCATGCTTTGGTGGAGATTACCGTTTCTGCCCATTCTTCTCTGAGACTGTCAAGCAGCTTCTGCAAGACACTCTCTCTATCCGGTAAAATGTTCACTTCTTGCATAGTAGTGGTTAGTAAGTAAAAGCGATCAAGCACTTCTTCCAGAGACTCACCAGGTTTTTGCAGAAAATTCTCATAGTCCATTCAAAGTTCTTAAGCTTTGCATTTCTTGAGTTCAGTGACTCCTTCGTGAGTAGCTTGGAGGAGAGTCCATATTTTGTTTGCAGACTTGCAGTGATATAACTCTTCTTTGTTCTGGAATGGACAGACAGGTGTAGATTACGCGGGATGCTTGTCGATTTAGCTCATACCTTTTACGATCTGCAGCAGTCCATGTGGATCGATCTGGATTGACTGTGAGATCTCCTCTAGTGACTATCTCCTAAAGTTCCGAGTTGACTAACTCAATGTGTTGTTCGATCTCGTTTTTCCAATGATCGTACTTGGTGGAGGTGAGTCTTGGGTGCTCGAAGTGCATTTTGTTGTTTTGATTGGCGAAGAGGTCTGTCATTGCTTCGTTGATTGACTGTCAGCCTAAGCAAGGCTCTGATACCACGTGTAGGATCGGGTGGCTAACCCAAACCAACCCAAGGTGTGAGTCTAAGAGTTGGTTTGACTCAATCGATCTTTTAAGGTTAAGAAACACTTTAGGACGTAGAGGCACTCAATCGAAATGGTTAAACTAAGTGTGCGGAAGACTTAAAGAAACTGAAGCGAATTAGCGTTTGAGAGATAGACAGACTCTGTGGAACTCAGCAAGATACACAAATAAGCAATTTTATTCTCTGGTCAAAATAGAATAACTTACAAATGCCCACTAAGTAGAAGATATCTACTTAGCGGTTTTTCACTCACTCACCCAATACACTTTCTGATCAGCTCAATGGTAAGTGTAGTAAAACTAGGATCTTCCTAGGCAGAGTCTATCTAGATGCACTAACTAATTTGGTACGTATTCTCTCTCTCTCTCTCTTACTTACAAAGATAATTTTTCTCTCACTCTAATCTCTAGAATATTTCTCAGTAAAAGCCCAAAAGAAACTAGCTATTACAATGCTTATTTATACTAGTGCTACAAACACCGGGTTGAGGAAGTTAGTTCTGAAATTGTCGGAACCAATTTAGTGGGCAACGTCCTTAGGTGATCTTCTGACTTGGGCCGTGAACTTCGGATGTGATGGGGGGTTGCATGACCGTTGGAGCGTTGAAACATTCACGAGTTCGCTTCTTAGTTTTTGCAATGGCATAGGAGAGTCTGTGATGTTTCCTTAGTTGCACGGACTCTCTTGGAGTAGCTCATTCTTTGTGTTTGGCTTAGGATGATTGACTCCGTCGAGGTGATTGGCTATCTCTGCAACACTTTGATGTCTCAACATACCATTAGAATGAGGGCTAATAGGGAGTTGGTTGCTACTAGAGATGAAGTCCACGCTTGCCTTGGGTTACCCAAAAAGTACAAAACATAAGTCACCAACTTCTTTTACTAGGTTTATGGATGAGTAGAGATGTGGGTATGATGTGACTGAGAGAGGACCTATGACAATGGTTGTGGGTGTAAAATCAGGAGATGACTTCAACAGGGACTTTGTATGCTTCACTATGTCTACACTACTCTCAACTAACCAAAATAACTTGTACACATGGAAAGTTCTTTATTCCTTGATGGATGTGTCTAAGATCAAGCATATGGATTGGTGTGAATACACTTTAGTAAAGATGAAAGGAGCTATGATGGCTTGATTTTAATCTGATTGTTCTCGGAAGTTGTTTAATGGAGCTTGTTGTTTCTTACCTTATTTTGTCTTGATAGGACTTCCATAGGTGCAATTTCTTGTCCTAGGTCATTCCCAACATTTATTTGTTGGATTCAAACTAGATTTAAGGATAGATTAGAAGAGGAAAAGGAAGTTAGGTTCGGGACAAGTTTCATTAACCCTCCTCTTGATGTTACTGCTCCGTCTTGTTCTGCCATTGTTGTTGAAGAAGTTCCTACCAATGATGTTGGTAACTTCGATGATGTTCTTTGCTCCATTCAAAAAAAGGTAAGGGTTTTTTTATTCTGTTTCTATGATTTCCTTGTATAGTTCATTAATTTGTTTAAATAGTTCATCTCTTCTCATATAATGATTCATTAATTACTATTTGATTTTTCTGGTTTATTTTTTTGGTGTTCAGGATGTTGCTCTCTAGATTCAAGTTGTGCGTGACACAATAAAACTTTCTTTCACTTCTTTAGAGAAATTTAGGGATCAATTTGGAGATGTGGATGTTGTTGATTAGATAGCTAGAGCTAGTTCAAATCTGTTTGAAAATTTATTTAAGTCTCCTTGCCATGCGGTTGATAAGATAGCTAGAGCTAGTTCAGACATGCAACAGCCTGTTGCTCCCACCCCCTCCAAGAAACTGAACAAGCTGACATGTAGCAGCCTGATCCTCCCACCCTCCCAGAAATTGAACAAGCTGACACGCAGCAGCCGGATCCTCCCACCCCCTAGAAACTGAACAAGCTGACATGCAGCAGCCTAATCCTCCCACCCCCTAGAAACTAAATGTAACACCCCATCCTAAGCCAATCGTGGTTATCGCAACTTAACAACCTATGCTTAACATCGCAGCGGAATAAAGTAACACCAGGACCTAGCTACGGTCTAACCAACAAGAATTACCGTAATTTAAATATTTACAACCGTACATCCAAAATACATACACCATCCGAGTTTTAAGTATTCTAAAACCATATAATATATCTCATATTCCACTACTAACAGACGGGTGCACAGGCGCTACCCGTACTCAAAATAAAGTCCCACCTAGGGCTACCCGCTCCTACTCTCGTGGTGTGACTTCATCGGCCGCTTACCTGCAAGTGTAAAAACAGCCCCCAAAGGGGGTCAGCACGAATGCTGGTACGACCCTCCCATGGCCCCCAAGCTAACGGGGCTACGACGACTAATTGTCGATAGCATGGGAGTTGATTAACATGATAAGCATAAATAGTGCAATAAGCTTAATGTGAAGCACAACAAACCAACAACCACAATGAACATAATTAGCTCATAAGCAAACGAACGACTCAGGCGTTCCCTTAATAAGTGAGTTAGTTCTTAACCCCTTAGATCCACAATTTCCTTAACCTTATATTTGCCAACCGCTCCACTATTAGATTGGTTAGCCCTTAGTTGGTTGCTTATCTTTGTAGGGCTTGGTTAACCCTAGCCGGTAGCAGTGCACTATCCGACGATAAACTACCTTTCTTAATTTATTGGGGATGTAGGCTTGATCCCCCACGCCATCCTTAATGTGCCTCCCACCTCAAACAGTAGCCCGGGTGGTTGGGTCGATTTGTTGACCCTAGGCGACGAGTCTAATGACAAGTCTATTTGGAAGTCGGATCTGATTCAGATACCGACCTCCCCCAATACACATGTGCCGGTACCATTCCGGATTTCCTCACTCCCACCCCAATTTACGGTTAGTGAAAGCCTTAATTACCAAGTGTTAGTTAAACCTTGACGGGTAAAACCAACAATCAACAATACTTAGTTCTTAACCTTAACTCAGTGAGTACTAAACTTAGTTAGCAACATTCTCAAGTCTCGTGGGTTAGTGTGGAGTAAACACATTCACATCGAGAGTAAATATGACCGGTTGCATGCTTTATCTTGTCTTAGTCACGGCAAATAAGCAGATAGCACACAAGCCGAGGGACACCTCGTTAGCAAGCAGGTCACAGGAAAGACTGTACCGTTCACCGTCGATCGTTGTTTGACTAATCTTCTTCGGGGTCCCAACTCACAAACCTAAAACATTCATTAATTTTTAGGTTATTAGTTATTTGCACCTTACTTAACTCACTTAGTCTCTAAGGACTTCCATTCAATAACCTCTCAAGTCTTTATCACTTAGTCTCACAAACTTAACTTTAAACATTAAAACTTATACTTAATCTTAACTTAATTCCTTAAGTTCTTAGGGTCCCAATCATTACTACCCTACCAAGGGCATACCTCATTACCCATTACCTTTCTTAGAATTTGAAATTTCTTTTTTTTTTTTTATTGTAGGCTCGACCGGACTTACCGACCGGACTTGCCTAAGTCCGGTCCATTCCAGTACCCTTTTACCGTTGGAAAATTCACTCCGACCGGACTTACATGTCCGGTCCTATGTCCGGTCGATTCCAGAGACTTATTACCGTACAAAATTCATGCCGACCGGACTTGACAAGTCCGGTCCCATGTCCGGTCCATTCCAGAAACATTTTCCCTCACAGAACACAAGCCCGACCGGACTTGCAAGTCCGGTCCCCCAAGTCCGGTCGATTCCAGAAACATTTTCCGGTAGTGTAACAGAGCCCGACCGACCTTGCAAGTCCGGTCCTAAGGCCGGTCGGCTCTAAAAACTTGTTTCTAAATTCTCTTTCAACTCCAAACTTCTCCTCATATATTCTCATATGTTATAACCTCATTTGGGCACCTCAAATACACCTTAAACCCTCCTTAAAATACCTTAAATCATCCACCAAGATCCACCTTAGTCATTATGCATTTTCCTTGCAATAATGCTAACACTTGTAATGTTTTCCTCTAGGTTTCTAGGTGGTGGTTCATACCTAGTGTAACCACTATGCCAAATGTTTTCTTCACCACTATAACATCATCTCCCAAGCATCTCTCACTATCTAAAACTCTTTTAAACATTTACTTAAGGTTCCTTAACGAGTTTAAACTTCCATCATCATCACATTATTTCCTTCCTAGTTGTGCATCAACATTTGCCTAAGTCCTAAACACTCGAATACATTCTCTTGATTCCTAAATCTTCCATGGTGATATCTAAGTCATCATAAGTCATTAAAACACCTTAACTTCACCCTTTTTCATCAAGACAACCCATAGAACATTCCTAGTACTTCCTTAGTCATTAAATTCCCTTAGGATATCTTAAACACTTAAACTCTCCTTTAAATTTTGCCATGGGTTCTCTAGTATATAGTACTTCCTAACAAATGGTTTTTCTCCATCAAACAACCAATACCACACAAATTCTCATCACAACACCTTAACACCCAAATTACACTAAAACTTCACCACATCATCATATAATGCTTAAACTTAAAATGCTTGGCACATAGGCCCTTAAATAGCAATAATCTTAACCACTGAATTTCCACATATATATATGCCTTCAACCTGCGAATACACTCAACAAGGCTCCCATTGAAATAGAATGCTTCTTGTACTTCACCTTTACATCCTTAAACTATCTCTTTTCTCATTTGCTCCTTAGTCACAAGTTCACAAGAATAGTCATTGTTTCTCCTAGGTTTCATAGCACCTTCCCAATATAAACTCTACACCAAACTCATCATATACCCACATCTCATTCCCTTAAACAACAAAACACCTTAAGGTAAGTAATTTACCTTGTTTCCTCACAAGCTTAAAAGCTTTTCTCCTTAGGTTTTCTTTGTTCAATCTCGGTCACCAATGTGATTCTCCTTGCCAATGTTCTAACCAATATCCAATGACTCCAATGAGTACTAGATAACACATTAACCCTAAGGAACAAACCCTAGGTTCAAAATATGTTTAAAGGTATTAATGTGATTGTTTTACCTTGGTTTCTCAAGACAAACTTGGATGTGGAGCAAGAAGGACCTCCTCTCTCCTTTGAAGAGTAGAAACAAGCTAGAACAAGGCATAAACATGGAGTCCCATGAGTATATATTTTCGGTCATGTGAAGAAAAGGTAGAAACCTAGATTTTCTTACACTTTCTTTACCTTAAGAGAATGGAGATGCCAATGGAGTCTCCAAACTTGAATTTCCTCCTCTAATGGTGGTTTGACTTGGCACCAAAATGAAGCTCTTGAAGTTTTGAAAAGATAGAAAGGAGGAGCTTGAGCTAACTAAGAAGAATATGTATTTTGTGTTGGATTTGGAGCTAAAATGAGCAAGATGTGTGCAAGAGAAGGTGGAGCTAGCATGGAGAGGAGCTTCACGTTAATGGAGAAGAGAAAGAGAGCAAGAAATCGTGTGAGACAAGGAATAATGAAGAAGTGAGGAGAGAGGTAAGCAAAATGTGATATTTATCTTAAAGGTGAATAGTACTTTATGCTTTATAACTTACTTATTTTGCTTTCTCTTTACTTAGCTAGATAAGTGTGGTGAGTCACACTTAAAAACCGGCCCCCTTTAGTGAATGAGGGTAGTTAGTCTTTGTTGACCAAATGTCTCACTTATTAGACTTATGTTATAAACTAGCTTAATTAATTCACTATTCATCAAAACAAGGCACATTGTTGTGAAATTTTTGATTTCTCATTGATATAGACCTCCAAATGTGATACTATATAGTACACATATTAATTAAAGGGTAATGATGGACATTTAGCCATTCAAAACTCATTTACAAGACAATTTTTCAAAAACGTGCTTTAAGACTCCTTAAAGACATTTGTGTGTTTAACTAGTTTTCAAGCTTGGTTTTCTTTGGTAATTGACTTAAAATGACCATTAGGATGTTACTAAGGTCTTAGAACAATATTTGGGTACTCTCCCATGTCTCTCCAAGCTTAGAGCACGTTTTTGTTAAAACTGCTCTTTTGGTGTTTCCTTATATTTTCTTTGATTAGAAATGTTTCTTAATGTTTCTAAGGCATTATTTAGCCTCCTTATATCTTAGTTTATCATTTAAACACCATATCTAAGTTTGGGGTATTTCAATCTACCCCCCTTAAAAGAACTTTGTCCTCAAAGTTCACACATGTGTTTAACCATTCACGGTACACGGTTTTCTTAATCTTAATACCACATCTTATATTCACATTCATACATCTCAAGACTCAAAGGTCAATCTCAAATACAATACATAAGTATTACATAACTCAAACTTACACCAAAGTGTAGCAACTTACACCAATCTACATCTTAAACAACCAAACAAACGACAAACATGATCGTTTCCTAACTCAAAGCGAGGAAGCTCTACCCCCCTTAAAAAGGGGTACGCCCCGTACCCTATACAGACGATCTAGTCAGTAAATAAAGAAGGGTACTTCGCCCTCATCTTATCCTCTAATTCCCACGTGGCCTCTTCGACATCCTGGTTAGACCAGAGAACCTTCACCAGTCGCACTGACTTGTGGCGAGTGTCCCTAGTCTTACTGTCCAAGATTCTCTGAGGAGTCTCCACGGATCTCATGTTTGGTTCTAAAGTCAACCTCTCAGGTTCTAACACATGGGAGGGGTGGTGCATGTATTTCTTTAGCTGTGAAACATGAAAAACATCATGCACTTTACCCAGCTCAGCAGGTAAATTCAACCTGTAAGCAACCGGGCCCACCCGCTCCGTAATCTCATAAGGACCAACAAATTTCGGGCTTAACTTGCCCTTCTGCCCAAACCTGAACACACCCTTCATCGGTGATACTCGCAGAAATACCCGTCGCCCACTGCGAACTCCAGGTCCCGTCGTCGAACATCAGCATACGACTTCTGCCTATCTTGAGCAGCTTTCATGTTCTCCCTGATTTGCTGAACTTCAGCCTTAACTTGTTCTAAGTACTCTGGTCCTATAATGACCGTCTCACTCGACTCATCCCAGCAGAGCGGTGTACGACATGGTCTACCGTACAACGCTTGAAAAGGTGCCATCTTGATCGAAGTGTGATAGCTGTTGTTGTATGAAAACTCGATCAGATGCAACCTGTCAATCCAACTGCCCTGGAAGTCTAAGGCACATGCCCTCAGCATGTCCTCAAGTGTCTGAATAGTACGCTCAGTCTGACCATCTGTCTGAGGATGGAACGCGGTACTCAGTTTGAGTTCTGTACCCAACGCTTCCCTGGTAGCTTTCCAGTACCTCGAAAGGAATCTGGTATCTCTATCTGACACTATGGTCTTTGGTATGCCGTGATGTCTCATGATTTCTTTCTCAAATAACTCAGCTAATTTGGTCACCTTCCAAGTATCCTTCATCGGTATGAATCGGGCTACTTGGTAAGGCGATCCACCACCACCCATATCATGTTGAGACCTCCCCTAGCAGGTGGAAGCCCATACGAAGTCCATGAGATATCATGGAACTTCCACTCCGGAACTGGCATCGACTGTACCATTCCGCCCGGTCGTCTGTGCTCAAATTTCACCTTCTGGCATGTGAGACACCTCAAGACGAACTCGGTAACATCTGTCTTCATCCCCGACCACCAGAAGTATCTCTTCATGTCTTTATACATTTTAGAGGCTCCCGGATGGATGGAAACTGAAGAACAGTGTGATTCTCTAAGTATACGGTCTTTCAGATCCGTGTTACCTCGTGGTATGCATAACCGGCCCTTAAGTCTGATCAGATCATCATCATGAAGTCTGAAGTCGTATTTCTGACTCTCAAAGGTACCATCTGTCAGCTTCTGTCTGACCTCTCTCATATACTCATCAGTCCTCTGAGCCTCTCGCACCTCATCAACCAAGCTGGAGAAAGAAACTAGCGAATGGAGTGAGTGTGCTCGACGGCTCAGGGCATCTGCTACAACATTGGCCTTCCCTTCTTTGTATTGGAGGTCAATGTCATAGTCTTTCAGAAATTCTAACCATCTCCTCTGTCGAAGATTTAACTCCTTCTGAGTGAATATGTATTTCAAACTCTTGTGATCGGTGTAGATCGTGACTAACCCCATATAAGTAGTGGCGCCATATCTTCAAAGCGAAGACTACAGCTCCCAGCTCTAAATCATGTGTGGGGTAGTTCTCCTCATGTTTCTTCAACTGGCGTGAGGCATATGCCACCACCTTGCCATGTTGCATGAGCACGCAACCCAGCCCTCTGCCGGATGCATCACAATAAACCTCAAAGCCCTCTGTACCGTCTGGAATGGTCAGTACTGGTGTGGTGGTCAATGAGTCTTTCAAGCGCTGAAACGATCTCTCACAGTCATCTGTCCACAGGAATGGTGCATCTTTCTTCATCAGACTGGTCATCGGCTTCGCGACCTTGCTGAAATCTCTAACAAATCTCCTGTAGTAACCTGCCAGACCGAGAAAGCTCCGGATGTCGGTAACAGTCTTCGGCCTTGGCCAGGTACGTACGGCATCAATCTTTGCTGGATCCACTGCGATCCCAGCATCTGAGATGACATGACCTAGGAAAGAGACCTGGTCAAGCCAAAACTCACACTTGGAGAACTTAGCATATAGCTGGTTCTCCCTTAATATTTCCAACACCCTCCTCAAATGTTCCTTATGCTCAACCTTAGACTTTGAATATATCAGAATATCATCGATAAAAACCACCACCGACTTGTCCAGCTGCTCCCGGAACAAGCGGTTCATCAGATCCATAAACTTCGCTGGCGCGTTCGACAAACCGAACGGCATCACTGTAAACTCGTAGTGGCCGTATCGTGTCCAGAATGCCGTCTTCTCAATGTCTCCCTCCTTAATGGATATCTGATGATACCCCGATCTGAGATCAATCTTGGAAAACATAAATGCCCCCTTCAACTGATCGAACAGATCGTCAATGCGGGGTAGTGGGTACTTATTCTTTACTGTCACTGCATTCAGCTCTCTGTAGTCGATGCAGAGGCGGAGACTACCATCCTTCTTCTTCACGAAGAGGACTGGCGCTCCCCAAGGTGACACACTTGGTCTAACGAATCCTTTATCCAACAAATCTTTCAGTTGTTCTTTTAACTCAGTCATTTCTGCCGGAGCCATACGGTATGGTGCTTTGGCTATCGGTCCGGTACCAGGTAGTAGCTCAATGGTGAACTCTACCTCCCGAGTGGGTGGCATGCCGGGCAGTTCCCGTGGAAATAAGTCGGGGAACTCCGACACTACCGGTAAGTCGGGGTCGAACTCAGGGTCTCTCTCTATGTCCTGTACATATCAGAGGTATACTTCTTCTTCTTTCTCCTTAACTCTCTATGCATTGCCATGGCGGTGATGATCTTAGTCGAAGGCTCTCTGGGCCTCTGGCGGTATGATATTGTTACCCCAGACGGACTCCTGAGCAGCAATCTATGCTCGGCGCAGAGGATACGTCCCTTGTGCCGCTCCAACCAGTTCATCCCGAAGATAACATCAAATCCTAGCTTACTGAACTCAATGAAACTGACTGGGAAGTCTTCCCCCTTAATGCTGATGGTGGCTCCTCGGTAATAACGAGTGCAACGAACCTTCTCCTTAGACGGGAGCGTAACCGTGAAGTCGGGTAGCTCCTCTGCGTCTAGCCCCAACCTGCTCGCAAATGATGCCGAGACAAAGGTATGCGAGGCCCCTGAGTCGAAGAGAACTGATGCCTCAATCCCATTGATCGGAAAGGTGCCGGTGAGGATAGTACCGCTGGCGTCGGCCTGTGCCTCTGTAAGTATGCTTATGCACCTTCCGTACCGAGTCCATGACCTAATTGTGTTCACAAGCTCCATGAGTATTGATGGTATAACAAGAGTCGTAACAATTTTATGAACAACACTGTTATTTTATTTATGACCATCCTGTTTACAACATGCGCTTCAATCTTACATCTCATTTCTCATCTCATTCTAACATTACATGGCTAATATTGTCTAAAGGTTAGGTTTAATCTCCCTGGTCTCATATGCGTCGCATTGATTACTGCTGACGGTGCCGTGTTCAGCTTGATTTTCTTAATCCCATGGTATAACATCCTTGATTCTCCTCCCAAAATTAATACATCACCTGACTTAAGTATTATCTTATCTGCACGGTCCGCACGCTTCTGCTCGCCGTATAAAAACTCCGCATCGTCTCCAATGGACCAAGACACTACAGGTATCCCTCTTTCGAGAGACTCCGTTGTCTCGTCCTTATCCTGGTGTAGTCCCAGTTTCCCATCTTTTTCGTAGAAGTTTACAATGCAAATGTCTGGTTGGATGTCTGGAATCGGTTCAGCCTCCAACTGCTGAGCGATTTCCACGACTTGTGTAATAACTGGATGGAACTCTTCGGGTATTCCCGGTGGTGAGACTCCATCTTGCTCCCTCATGGTTTGGTAGTTCTTGGCATACGGATTCCAATCCTTGCCCAAGCTCATCATCTTTAATTTCATCCTTGCTCCCCCTGGGTACTCCGGTGTGTAAAAACCTCCCGGTCCCATTCCTAGTTGATTGCATCTCCTGATGATGGCTATTTGTGCTTCGGGTGTCAGGTACCCCCTTAATAGAATCATACCTGGGCGGATAACCTGACATTGTTCGGTTGGAAAGTCTATGATTTCGATGTCGGTGTGCTCCGGGTTAGGTGTAGATGGTATTGGGTAGCAGATGTTGAATCTTCCTAGAGTGATAGTAGGTTATATCTCACTTAAGTTCTAATCTCACCTTATTCTTACTTAACTCATTTATTTCACCAAACATGCATGATAATGCGGTAAGCAGGTAGTTTTATTACTAAATGGTTATAGTGGTACCTGGCCTCGATGAGGGCTCAGGCTCATCGTCCCGGTCCACCATGTGTAGAGTGGGTCCCGACTTCTGGGTCACCCTCGGGTTCTTGTCTGCAGCTGGTTGCCCCCTCCTCTGACC
Organism: Limonium bicolor; assembly: GCA_023374045.1. Lineage (NCBI taxonomy): Eukaryota > Viridiplantae > Streptophyta > Magnoliopsida > Caryophyllales > Plumbaginaceae > Limonium > Limonium bicolor. The sequence continues at coordinate 359,702,151 of CM041776.1, forward strand.
GTCAGATCCAGATCCCTGATCAGCCTTGGCCTTAACCTTAAAACTGGGTCTGTAATTCTTACTCTCCGGATTCCCGTAGCACTCATATGCTCGGTGTCCCAGTACTCCGCAAAAGTTACACTCCACCTTATTCCCTTTACAGTCGAGCCCGGGGTGGTCCTTGTGACACCACCTACAGATGAAGCGTCGCTGGTATCCACCACCGGCTCCTTTCTCAGTCTCAGATCCTGATCATTCACAATGTCAATATTCACATCCCAAATGGTTACTAGTTGTTTCTTAACTTATTTAATACCAATTCCTTACCCTTTGGCGCCTTAGAGCGCAGGGGTGTAGCTGCATAAGCATACGTCAGCTTCAATGGCTCTTCCGGAGCCTTCTCCTTTCCCTCCTTCCCCTTCGGGTTCTGATTTTTCTGGGCTTGAGGCTGGTACTTTTGTTTCTTGTACCCTCCTTGCCCTTGGTGTTCCGCACTCTTCCCAGCACTCTTTCTCTTAGCGTTCTCCTCGTCCCTCAGCTGGACGGTAATCTCTACCTTAGCAGCGGCATGATAGCACTCCTGCTTTTCCATATATTAGTCATACTTATTCCTCATAATCTAAATCTTATTCATCACTTACTCAATTCTCAATCATTCTTATTACCTGCAAGGTAGTGTAACTCGTCGGCCCCATGCCGTAGCGGAGTCGATGGCTAAGCCCGCCATAGAAGCGGTCTACCAAGATCTGGTCAGAATACCCTAGACCTGGCAGAAGACGGAGCAAGGCAGTGAACTCTGAGTAATACTCGTCCACTGTCATCTTGTCCGACTGCTTAAGCGCATCTAACTGCAAGCGCTTCTTCGTCTGGACATGGGCGGGGTAGTACTTTGCCCGTAGCAAGGCGGTGTACTGCTCAGCCGAACTCTGGATTGGCCACATGCTCGGCCCTCACCAGCTTCCACCAATCGCCCGCCGCCCCCTTCAGGTAGAAAGCATTAAGCGCACCTTGATCCCAGCAGGGACTCAAGGGTCTCGAAGGCGGTCTCCAGCTCGGAGATGTACGCCTCAAGCTTGGCGGGATCGGTCTCCCCCCCTTAAAATGAGCGGGTCTAAGATCTGATAGACTCTTCACCCCATTTTGGTTCCCTAGGTTGTGGCGGTGGAGGGTGGTGCACCCACACCAGGCTGATAGCCCATGTGCCCTAAAGCGGCAGCTACGATCTCTGCGATCGTCTGCCCTCCAGGTATCCCTGGAATATCCTCACCCCGGCCGCGACCTCGGCCTCCTCTAGGGCGTCCTGCCATCTGAACAAGCATAACTTACATTAGATTCGTACTCACCATTGTTTTGGTTAGTAAATTTATAACGTCCGTGGACGGTAAAGATAATCCACACTTATTAGTGGTCATCTGACTCTACTCACTCTAACTTCTCACACCCTTAACCCAATACTTATTCCTTAACTTATATCCTAACTCGGTGGTTACTTATATCCGGTATTTCTTGATCAGAGCGTAACTACGCTCTGATACCACTTTTGTAACACCCCGTCCTAAGCCAATCGTGGTTATCGCAACTTAGCAAACTATACTTAACGTCGCAGCGGAATAAAGTAACACCAGGACCTAGCTACGGTCTAACCAACAAGAATTACCGTAATTTAAATATTTACAACCGTACATCCAAAATACATACACCATCCGAGTTTTAAGTATTCTCAAACCATATAATATATCTCATATCCCACTACTAACAGACGGGTGCACAGGCGCTACCCGTACTCAAAATAAAGTCCCACCTAGGGCTACCCGCTCCTACTCTCGTGGTGTGACTTCATCGGCCGCTTACCTGCAAGTGTAAAAACAGCCCCCAAAGGGGGTCAGCACGAATGCTGGTACGACCCTCCCATGGCCCCCAAGCTAACGGGGCTACGACGACTAATTGTCGATAGCATGGGAGTTGATTAACATGATAAGCATAAATAGCGCAATAAGCTTAATATGAAGACAACAAACCAACAACCACAATGAACATAATTAGCTCATAAGCAAACGAACGACTCAGGCGTTCCCTTAATAAGTGAGTTAGTTCTTAACCCCTTAGATCCACAATCTCCTTAACCTTATACTTGCCAACCGCTCCACTATTAGATTGGTTAGCCCTTAGTTGGTTGCTTATCTTTGTAGGGCTTGGTTAACCCTAGCCGGTAGCAGTGCACTATCCGACGATAAGCTACCTTTCTTAATTTATTGGGGATGTAGGCTTGATCCCCCCACGCCATCCTTAATGTGCCTCCCACCTCAAACAGTAGCCCGGGTGGTCGGGTCGATTTGTTGACCCTAGGCGACGAGTCTAATGACCAGTCTTATTTGGAAGTCGGATCTGATTCAGATACCGACCTCCCCCAATACACATGTGCCGGTACCATTCCGGATTCCTCACTCCCACCCCAAGTTATGGTTAGTGAAAGCCTTAATTACCAAGTGTTAGTTAAACCTTGACGGGTAAAACCAACAATCACCGATACTTAGTTCTTAACCTTAACTCAGTGAGTACTAAACTTAGTTAGCAACATTCTCAAGTCTCGTGGGTTAGTGTGGAGTAAACACATTCACATCGAGAATAAATTTGACCGGTTGCATGCTTTGTCTTGTCTTAGTCATAGCAAATAAACAGATAGCACACAAGCCGAGGGACACCTCGTTAGCAAGCAGGTCACAGGAAAGACTGTACCGTTCACCGTCGATCGTTGTTGTTTAACCTTCTTCGGGGTCCCAATTCACAAACCTAAAACATTCATTCATTCTTAGGTCATTAGTTATTTGCACCTCACTTAACTCACTTAGTCCCTAAGGACTTCCACTCAATAACCTCTCAAGCCTTTATCACTTAGTCTTACAACTTAACTTTAAACATTAAAACTTATACTTAATCTTAACTTAATTCCTTAAGTTCTTAGGGTCCCAATCATTACTACCCTACCAAGGGCATACCTCATTACCCATTACCTTCTTAGAATTTGAATTTTTTTTTTTTTTTTAGGCTCGACCGGACTTACCGACCGGACTTGCCAAGTCCGGTCCATTCCAGTACCCTTTTATCGTTGGAAAATTCACTCCGACCGGACTTACATGTCCGGTCGATTCCAGAGACTTATAACCGTACAAAATTCAAGCCGACCGGACTTGACAAGTCCGGTCCCATGTCCGGTCCATTCCAGAAACATTTTCCCTCACAAAACACAAGTCCGACCGGACTTGTAAGTCCGGTCCCCAAGTCCGGTCGATTCCAGAAACATTTTCCGGTAGTGTAACAGAGCCCGACCGACCTTGCAAGTCCGGTTATAAGGCCGGTCGGCTCTAAAAACTTGTTTCTAAATTCTTTCAACTCCAAACTTCTCCTCATATATCTAATATGTTATAACCTCATTTGGGCACCTCAAATACACCTTAAGCCCTCCTTAAAATACCTTAAATCATCCACCAAGATCCACCTTAGCCATTATGCATTTTCCTTGTAATAATGCTAACACTTGTAATGCTTTCCTCTAGGTTTCTAGGTGGTGGTTCATACCTAGTGTAACCACTATGCCAAATGTTTTCTTCACCACTATAACATCATCTCCCAAGCATCTCTCACTATCTAAAACTCTTTTAAGCATTTACTTAAAGTTCCTTAACAAGTTTAAACTTCCATCATCATCACATTATTTCCTTCCTAGTTGTGCACCAACACTTGTCTAAGTCCTAAATACTCAAATACATTCTCTTGATTCCTAAATCTTCCATGGTGATACCTAAGTCATCATAAGTCATTAAAACACCTTAACTTCACCCTTTTTCATCAAGACAACCTATAGAACATTCCTAGTACTTCCTTAGTCATTAAATTCCCTTAGGATATCTTAAACACTTAAACTCTCCTTTAAATTTTGCCATGGGTTCTCTAGTATATAGTACTCCTAACACATGGTTTTTCTCCATCAAACAACCAATACCACACAAATTCTCATCACAATAGCTTAACACCCAATTTACACCAAAACACACCAATCATCATATATGCTTAAACTTAAATGCTTGGCACTTAGGCCCTTAAACAACAATAATCTTAACCACTGAATTTCCACATATATGCCTTCAACCTGCGAATACACTCAACAAGGCTCCCATTGAATAAAAATGCTTCTTGTACTTCTCCTTTATATTCTTAACTATCTCTTTTCTCATTGCTCCTAGTCCACAAGTTCACAAGAATAGTCATTGTTTCTCCTAGTTTTATAGCACCTTCCCATATAAACTCTACACTAAACTCATCATAAGATACCCACATCTCATTCCCTTAAACAACAAAACACCTTAAGGTAAGTAATTTACCTTGTTTTTTCACAAGCTTAAAAGCTTTTCTTCCTTAGGTTTTCTTTGTTCAATCTCGGTCACCAATGGATTCTCCTTGCCAATGTTCTAACCAATATCCATTGACTCCAATGAGTACTAGATAACACATTAACCCTAAGGAACAAACCCTAGGTTTAAAAATATGTGTTAAGGTATTAATGTGATTGTTTTACCTTGGTTTCTCAAGACAACTTGGATGTGAAGCAAGGAAGGACCTCCTCTCTCCTTTGAAGAGTAGAAACAAGCTAGAACAAGGCATAAACTGGAGTCCCATAGTATATATTTTCGGTTATGTGAAGAAAATGGTGGAAAACTAGATTTTCTTACACTTTCTTTACCTTAAGAGAATGGAGGATGCCAATGGAGTCTCCAAACTTGAATTTCCTCCTCTAATGGTGGTTTGACTTGGCACCAAAATGAAGCTCTTGAAGTTTTGAAAAGATAGAAAGGAGGAGCTTGAGCTAACTAAGAAGAATTGTATTTGTTTTGGATTTGGAGCTAAAATGAGCAAGATGTGTGCAAGAGAAGGTGGAGCTAGCATGGAGAGGAGCTTCACGTTAATGGAGAAGAGAAAGAGAGCAAGAAATCGTGTGAGACAACGAGAATGAAGAAGTGAGGAGAGAGGTAGCAAAATGTGATATTTATCTTAAAGGTGAATAGTACTTTATGCTTTATAACTTACTTATTTTGCTTTCTCTTTACTTAGCTAGATGATGTGGTGAGTCACACTTAAAAAAACCGCCCCCTTTAGTGAATGAGGGTGTTTAGTCTTGTTGACCAAATGTCTCACTTATATAGACTTATGTTATAAACTAGCTTAATTAATTCACTAGTCATCAAAAACAAGGCACATTGTGTGTGAAATTTTTGATTTCCCATGGATAAGACCTCCAATGTGATACTATATAGTACACATATAATTAAGAGTAATGATGGACATTTAGCCATTCAAAACTCATTACAAGGCAATTTTTAAAAAAACGTGCTTTAAGACTCCTTAAAGCACATTTTGTGTTTAACTAGTTTTTCAAGCTTGGTTTTCTTTGGTAATTGACTTAAAATGACCATTAGGATATTACTAAGGTCTTAGAAACAATATTTTGGGTACTCTCCCATGTCTCTCCAAGCTTAGAGCACGTTTTGCTTAAACTGCTCTTTTGGTGTTTCCTTATATTTTCTTTGATTAGAAATGTTTCTAATGTTTCTAAGGCATTATTTGCCTTCTTATATCTTAGTTTATCATTTAAACACCATATCTAAGTTTGGGTATTTCATAAATTTTATATAGGAACCTACAAATATTTTTAATCCCTTAAATTCAGCATACTTTTCGGTTTATTTATATATAACCACATTTATTCTTAAACTTTACATTATACTCCAAAATACATTATAATACATAGTTTTATTTTCTTATAATTATTCACTAACCAACCTTTAAAAATTCGGTATTTTCTTATTTGAATACCTTAACTTTATAAATTACCAAATCAACCCTTAACCTTTCGGTTTTGACAACTAACTTTCTATAATTACAATTTTACCCCAAAACTTTATATAATTATATATTCACTTATAAACCATATTTTTTTCAAATATTATTCCTTAATAACCAAGTGGACACTTATATTTCCACATTATGATTTCGCCCTATATAAATTCGGCTTCTTATTAAACTCTTATAAATTACATAATCACCCCAAAACTTTTATAAACTTTAATATTTCATGTCATAAATCATTTTAAACCAAAGTTTTTGGTCAAACTTTTGACCATAGTCTAATTTCATATTTAATACATTAATAACCCATAAACTTATGTGATTCTCGGTTTTACACCAATCTCTCCAAAAATTACAAAATAGCCCCAAAATTTATAAATTGTGATTTTTAACTTCTAATATTTATTTAATTCACCCCCAAATTCATAATATCTTTCTCTCACCATATATATATAATTATGCCATGACACACTTAGTTTTCGTAATCACATATCTTACCCCAAATGAAATACCCCAAACCTTGGTATGTTGTGTAATGTTAAACTATGGTATTGAAAGGCTAAAAGTGCCTTAGAAACATCAATGAACCATTTAAACCATGGTAAAACAAAATAAAACACTAAGACACGGTTTGAGCAAAAACATGCTCTAAGCTATGAGTGAACTTGGTTAGGACCCAGAAGCCTACCAAGACTTAATATATTCAATTATGATTTTATAAGGCTAATTAAGTCCTTAGGAAACCTTGGTGGACAATAAAAACCAAACAAAACACAAGAAAATACTTAAAGTCAATAAGAGCAAAATGTGCTCTAAGCTTGGGATAAATTTGTATAAACCTAATGGTCATACCTATACCTTATTTATATGTTAATGAACATATTAAATCAATTACTAAAGAAAACCAAGCTTGAAAACAAGTTAAACACAAAATGTGCTTTAAGGAGTCTTAAAGCACGTTTTGAAAAATTGTCTTGTAAATGAGTTTGAATGGCTAAATGTCCATCATTACTCTTTAATTAACATGTACTATATAGTATCACATTTGGAAGTCTATATCAATGGGAATCAAAATTTCACTTCTATGTGCCTTGTTTTTGTGAATAGTGATTTTTATAAGCTAGTTTGTAACATATGTTATCATAAGTAATTAAATTGACAAATAAAGACTAAAGTACCCTTCTAACTAAATGGGGGCCGTTTTTCAAGGTGTGAGTCACCAACTTGTAAAAGAAATCAAATAAGTAAAGTAAAGCTTAAAGTAAAGTACTATTTTTGCTTTATACATAAATATCTTAACAAACAAACAACCTTACCTCATCATTCTCTTATTTCCTTTCATTTCCCACGGTAGCCTCTTCTTCCTCCACTCCATTTACGATTTGCTACAGCTCGATCTCTTCTCCATCTTCATTTCTTTTCCAAATCCAACTCCATGCTCCAAATCAAATTCTAAGACTATATTTGTCTTAGTTAGACCAAGCTCTACACTTCTATCTTTTCAAATCTTCAAGAGCTCAATTATGGTGCCATGGAGATTCACCATTGAAGGAGCTTGAGCTCACCTTTCTACGTATTATTACTCTCCTTGCTTCTAGGTAAGGAATCTCAAAGAAAAATCAAGTTTCCTTCATGTTTTTGCCTTGACCGAAATTGCACATTTGAAACACCCTAACGAATTAAACGCATAAAAGCATAAACGCGAGGAGTTATCCGGTCGCGTCTCATAAGCCGAACAATAATAATGTACGATAAATTAATTTGGTATATACATTAACGTTATGTATTAATATGGTCACGTACTTATATATGTACGTATACGAAAATACATGTACGTAATATTACAACATTACAAACACTGTAAATATTAACTAAAAACGTCGTGTAGGTATTTACAACTATAACGCGACAAAAAAAAGGGGCGTAGATAAATATACATGTAAGTATGAATGATTAGCAACGTATGCAATTAATAACGCGGCATATTATATGGTTGCTTATACATATATAAATAAACATGTATAACTCATACAAAAAAAAGGAGCAGAGACACTCCCGCTGAGGTTCAAACCCCGTACCTCGGTATACCTAGTGAACGTCTTAACCGTTGAGCTGTGCTATATTCGGTAGTTAATTGCACTAACTTAACTATCAACTATCTAGCTAACTACATGAAAAAAAAGAGAGGCTACAGACAAACCAATGTCGGCCACCATCGGACTCTACTTCTTTTATCAATGGACAGCAAGTTCTCGAACGTCTCCTTGCTTCCCTTCTTGTTCAGTCCAACACTTCCCCCCCTGTATTGTTAGCCCCAGTGCGTCCCCATGTGCAGACTGCTATAAACAAAAAAAAACAGAAAACACCTATGCACTGCTATCGGTTTCAGTTTCAAAAATAAAGACAGATTGCAGTCACTGAGTGCAAGCTAGTCCCTTACTGATTTCCTTGTCTCGACCTCAGCCAAAGAGACATTCCCCTTGGAAAATTCAGCCACATTAATCAGTCTTTCATGCCCATGCTCCTTTGGGAAAAAAAATAGACCAGAGGGCAGCCACTCACGTGAGAGTCTGAGCACACCAAACCTCCACAAAATTCCTCGTTGAAACTTTCACCTATTAGCATTTAACTAGCCTTCTGCATTCAGTCTCCTCTTGCTCGATTCCTGAAGGCACGCCCGCATTATCCCTCAGCTCTCTCTCAATTGTCGCTGGTGCCTTGCGTGGATATCGAGCCTCTGAAAATTCAGAAACAGCACACCAAGGGAAGGACAACTACTAGAGGTAAATTGTGCTCTAGGAAGTTCTCTTCTCCTTCCACTCCTACCTGTCCGAAATGGACTTTCTTCTCACTCACATCCTTTGCATGTTTATGCATGGATCCATCATGCAGCCACACTATGAAGATGACCGATAGGTGTTTAAAAAAAAGGGAAGAGAACCCAGTTTTAAACTTCCTTACGATCAAGCCCAGCTAGCAAGAACATCTCCTCTCTGGTGCGGAATTCAATCAGGGGTGCCCGAAAACTCCCTGAGTACAACCTGTTCAGATCTTCCTGGAAAGCCAGCCAGAAGTAGCTGTTGTCAAAGTCACCAAGAGGCGGAAAACATGTAGTGTGCCAGAGATCAGCTGGGGAACAGCTAAGATGAAGAGGGTCGTAACGGACGCCAAGCGGAACCCGTGTGTGAGACGACACTTGCTTCTGAATAAGGTATGGACATGTGTGGTTCGTATGTTGCCGTGTTACACGGCTTGTGTGCTGTGTGCCTTGTTTGTTTATGACCACAAGACTAATGCATGAAAACGAATGTTTGTTTTACCGTGCTTATTTGTCTGTTGTGAGCTTGTGTAAGGCATGTGAATGGATTATTTACTTTCCTTGCTTACCTGCATGCTATTATTGTGCATATTGTTTGCACCACACAGTAGTTTAGTCCCTTTCTCGTTTATGAATCCTTGAGATGAAACACAACGAACTTCGTAAACGAACCAAAAGAACTATAAAAAGGAAAACCCCTCTTAACTATAGAGGACCTCTAAAGACACCCACTATGGTGTCGAGTTATCAAGATAATGATAAGCCAATACATTGTGAATGAATAGGGAGACGGACCCTTTGTATCCGGGTAAAACCATACATTGAGAAGGAATAGGAGACGGACCCTTAGAATCCGGAGCAGAGCTAGTAATATTGAGAAGGAATAGGGAGACGGACCCTTAGAATCCGGAGCAGAGGCTAGTAACATTGAGAAGGAATAGGGAGACGGACCCTTAGAATCCGGAGCAGAGGCTAGTAATATTGAGAAGGATAAGGAGACGGACCCTTAGAATCCGGAGCAGAGGCTAGTAACATTGAGAATGATAGGGAGACGGACCCTTAGAATCCGGAGCAGAGGCTAGTAACATTGAGAAGGAATAGGGAGACGGACCCTTAGAATCCGGAGCAGAGGCTAGTAATATTGAGAAGGAATAGGGAGACGGACCCTTAGAATCCGGAGCAGAGGCTAGTAACATTGAGAAGGAATAGGGAGACGGACCCTTAGAATCCGGAGCAGAGGCTAGTAATATTGAGAAGGAATAGGGAGACGGACCCTTAGAATCCGGAGCAGAGGCTAGTAACATTGAGAATGAATAGGGAGACGGACCTTAGAATCCGGAGCAGAGGCTAGTAACATTGAGAAGGAATAGGGAGACGGACCCTTAGAATCCGGAGCAGAGGCTAGTAACATTGAGAAGGAATAGGGAGACGGACCCTTAGAATCCGAGCAGAGGCTAGTAACATTGAGAAGGAATAGGGAGACGGACCCTTTGAATCCGGAGCAGAGGCTAGTAACATGGAAAAGGAATAGGGAGACGGGCCTTGGTATCCGGGACAATAGCCAATAACATTTAGAAACAACAGAGAGAGAAAGAGCTATCCGAGAATGGAGGATTAGCTATGGACAGGATGTACTCCAAATTGTGGTGATAAGAGAATTCACAAGTAACCATTTAAGAAACAAGGAAAGATTGGCCCTACTTGATATGGTCACGGGATCTAAACTATGCCCCCGACCTGGTGCAAAGGAAGAGAAAGAAAATACACATTATGAACAAGAGAAAAGAAATGAAAACACACAACACGCTCGTACGATCCCATAGTGAGGATCATGGGTATTATATACCTATGCACAATTTTATTATGTACATGATTGCTGTTGTGAGACTAGCAGTTCGTTGTGATTGTTTGTTGTTGCTAATGTGTTACTACCTTTAAGTGTGTATGATACTATGATGTACTGTGGTGTGTTTTACTGCTTTATTATAGCATGTAAATTGACGTAATAATATTCGACAAAGTCGTGTGGCCCGGTAACATGCGGGCTACACACGTTCATACTCAGCGTAGTTTGCTGAGTCCTTCCCAAACCAAATTTTTACAGGTATTATGCCGGACGAACGGAGCGTAGGCGGGATGGCTATCATGGGGGTAGTCTATCTGGGCAGGACTTCTGAGTTTGGAATAGTATGTTAGTGTATGGGTTGTTACTAAACCCGGGTTGTACTTTTTTGTTTACGATTTAGTAACTGTATTGTAGACACTCGGTTTCTGGAATTGTATCTTGTATTATATATGAGTTTTGGTGGAGAGCTGATTCCAGTCATGCAGACCGTAACTAGTATTAGTGAGGTGGTCTGTCAACCACGTGGGTGGTTGGCATCTGTAGCACCCGATGATACCGAGAATCCGCTGCGTAGTTATTATGTAATATGACTAGGAGCTTGACTTTGTACTATTGGACGTTTATTCGGGGGTGTTACAGAAAGTGGTATCAGAGCGTAGTTACGCTCTGATGACTGGAACAAAGAAGTACCGAGTATAGGAAAACCTGGAATTAGGAATTCTGACAGTGAGACAAGGGTTGGGGTAGTACGTGAGGCGCGTTAGATAGGGTTCTTCCCCAGTAATAGTGGATGCCTAACAAATACCTACACCCAACCTTCACATCCTAAATTGCCTCTTAAAACTCAGAGAAAGAACGCCAGAGAGGTAGAAAGCCTCCTCTTACTCGGGGAAACCCGATCTGGCATCTACTTAATGCTATCCTATCAACCCGAGAAGAAAGACTATGCTATACAATAGACGTTGTCAAAAGGATAATACCCGTTGAGGGACTAATTTAGCGACAACTTGGGCCGACGTGCTTAGCAGTCGATAGGACCCTACCTCACAAGCAAAGAATACCGAAATACCCTAAAATTTATGAAATGAATAAAGCTCAAATAAGCAATTAATTAATCCAAGGACGGGATTGAGATAAATTCTATAATTCGAACACTTGAGAGGGCAATTTAAGGAAACCTCTCGTAGAACAACGAAATAAGGGAATATAGCTTAAGACAAAATTACACCATACATTTGGTACAACCTATAATGCTTAACGGAGCATGACACAATTTTACACACTAAAGTATACCATTACAAAAATTCAATAAATTCCCTGCTATTGTAAATAGCCGTTATCATCATAAATCAAACCGATAAGAAAATGGCAGTAAATTAGCCACTAGAGTCAAACATCTATGAAAAGGAAAATATCAAGAGAAAAACAAACATTTCTGAACAATGGGCAACGAGATTGGGAAACTTTGAAATAATTAAGGGCGTCATAGAGAGATTAATTGATAGGCTTAGATGAGTAATGAATCATGCTGTAAATTCAAATACTAATCTACAAGTGTTGAGGATAATGGTAATAACATGAGAGTTGGGAAGTATACAACTGTATACCCGATTGACTAACGCTGAAATTAATGAGACCACATGTATATAGGAAACAAACATGTACATACCTACCTATGGTACGAGAATTGGAAGGTGAAGAGTTGATAATACCAGCAGGGTATAAATGCATGTACTGGGTATATCACTAAACCTATTGAAACACTTATATGGGAATCTACCTATAAATCAAGAAGTTTAAAACACACAAGTATATTGTATGAATATACAGTTGGAAAATTTGACCGATTAGTCTAAAGGCTTAGATGGTGACACTAGTCAATGAATTGATTGCCAGAGGACTAGAAACGAATGGGATAAGAATTCAAATGTAAAAAAAAAATTGTTTGATCGTGTAAATCGGACGTGCAAAGTTGAACTCGACCCTGGCCAGGTCAAGGGACACTACGCACAAATTGGGTGAAAAGGTAGTCCAACACTTACGCTGATCACGTCAGTGTGGGATGATTCTCGAAACCCCCCTACAAGTGGACACATAAACTACAATTAGGTGAAAGTTATAAGTCGGATAAGTAAGAATGCAAAGGAAGCGGTGTTGAAACCACATAAAATACATGGTAACATGGCTCGAAATTCGAGAATAAACACATGAGTATACAGATATGTGAGGATGTGAAGTAGTGTGATGTTACTATTAACCCCAAAAGTTACCACATAAATATATACAATCGCAATCAAATGCAATATGTAAACTAACCGTCGACGTACAATTACGATCGACTATATAAAGTAAACATGTTGTTATAACAATGACATGATTATAACATTGAGAAAAAAATATATATGAACTAAAACGTTACTACAGAGAATATATCAATATAAGCCTAGAAGGCCTCCTGAGTACAGAAAGGGGAAACTAAACCCGAAGGTAATCAGAGTAGACAGCAGAAGCTGGTGGACCGTATTCCCATTATCCTGTGGAATAACAAGTGACCTATCGACCAATACCTTAAACCTAGAGAGCCTAAACCCGACCCATTTCTATCGGTACGGATACCGATAAGAGTCTTTTAATATAGAACTAAACCCTTAACATGGTCAAGACCTTTGATGAGAATATATTGTGAGTTACATTGCATAGGAACTAGAATGCTCAATGAGAATTAAACATCTTGAACCAAGGCTCTAGGAGGGTATAATAGGGATTACGTGGGCGTAATCCATTTTTAAGGGGGGTAGCGCGTTGCGTTTCTACTGGGTAATTGCTCGTTTTGTGGTGTTGTTTGGGTGTTTGTTTGTTTTGTGAACTGTGTGTGATTGGTTTGAATGCATGAGAGTCATGGATGAATGACTTGTTCACCTGGTTGATATGAGTGTAGTTATATATTATTGGTACATCTAATATTATGATAATCGAAATATTATTGATAACTGGGTGAAGCACAAATGTGGCGTAGTGCTTATAAGCACAAATGGTGAAATAGAACTGTGAACCTTGTTGGAAATCGACTATGTGTATTCCTACAACCACACATTGGTTGGTAGGTCTGTGTGTATTAATTGTGCAGAATGGTGTGTGTACTATATTGGATGTACTTTGTGCTATGAATGAATGTTGTGTGCCATGGTTGGCACTTAGCATATTATATGCTCTGTTGAATGAATGTTGTGTGCCTTGGCTTGCACTTTAGCATGTTATACACATTGCTAGCTTCTTGTCTACTATGAGAACTTGTGGGAAGCCACTGATGTGGCATGGTGCTTAGAAGCACTGAGCATTATAGTTATGGACTTAATTCTTTGGGGTATCGTGAATAAATGTGGGACTTGATCCTAGGATTAACAAGATAGAAAACATCAGTTAAAGAAGTAAGACTTCGGGACGAAGTCTCTTTTAAGGGGGGTAAGTTGAAACACCCCTAAACGAATTAAACGCATAAAAGCATAAACGCGAGGAGATTATCCGGTCGCGTCTCATAAGCCGAACATAATAATGTACGAACAATTAAATTTGGTATATACATGTAACGTTATGTATTAATATGGTCACGTACTTATATATGTACGTATACGAAAATACATGTACGTAATTTACAACATTACACACTGTAAATATATAACTAAACGTCGCGTAGGTATTTACAACTATAACGCGACAAAATAAAAGGGGGCGTATATAAATATACATGTAAGTATGAATGATTAGCAACGTATGCAATTAATAACGCGGCATATATATGGTTGCTTATACATATATAAATAAACATGTATAACTCATACAAAAAAAAAAGGAGCAGAGACACTCCGCTGAGGTTCAAACCCCGTACTCTCGGTTATCCTAGTGAACGTCTTAACCGGTTGAGCTGTGCTCATATTCGGTAGTTAATTGCACTAACTTAACTATCAACTATCTAGCTAACCACATGAAAAAAAAAGAGAGGCTACAGACAAACCCAATGTCGGCCACCATCGGACTCTACTTCTTTTATCAATGGACAGCAAGTTCTCGAACGTCTCCTTGCTTCCCTTCTTGTTCAGTCCAACACTTCCCCACCTGTATTGTTAGCCCCAGTGCGTCCCCATGTGCAGACTGCTATAACAAAAAAAAAACAGAACTACACCTATGCACTGCTATCGGTTTCAGTTTCAAAATAAAGACAGATTGCAGTCACTGAGTGCAAGTAGTCCCTTACTGATTTCCTTGTCTCGACCTCAGCAAAGAGAACATTCCCCTTGGAAAATTCAGCCACATTAAATCAGTCTTTCATGCCCATGCTCCTTTGGGAAAAAAAAATAGACCAGAGGGCAGCCACTCACGTGAGAGTCTGAGCACACCAAACCTCCACAAAATTGCTCGTTGAAACTTTCACCTATTAGCATTTAACTAGCCTTCTGCATTCAGTCTCCTCTTGCTCGATTCCTGAAGGCACGCCCGCATTATCCCTCAGCTCTCTCTCCAATTGTCGCTGGTGCCTTGCGTGGATATCGAGCCTCTGAAAATTCAGAAACAGCACACCAAGGAAGGACACTACTAGAGGTAAATTGTGCTAGGAAGTTCTCTTCTCCTTCCACTCCTACCTGTCCGAAAATGGACTTTCTTCTCACTCACATCCTTCGCATGTTTATGCATGGATTCCATCATGCAGCCACACTATGAAGATGACCGATAGGTGTTTAAAAAAAAAGGGAAGAGAAACCAGTTTTAAACTTCCTTACGATCAAGCCCAGCTAGCAAGAACATCTCCTCTCTGGTGCGGAATTCAATCAGGGGTGCCCGAAAACTCCCTGAGTACAACCTGTTCAGATCTTCCTGGAAAGCCCAGCCAGAAGTAGCTGTTGTCAAGTCACCAAGAGGCGGAAAAACATTGTAGTGTGCCAGAGATCAGCTGGGGAACAGCTAATGAAGAGGGTCGTAACGGACGCCAAGCGGAACCCGTGTGTGAGATGACACTTGCTTCTGAATAAGGTATGGACATGTGTGGTTCGTATGTTGCCGTGTTACACGGCTTGTGTGCTGTGTGCCTTGTTTGTTTATGACCACAAGACTAATGCATGAAAACGAATGTTGTTTTTTACCGTGCTTATTTGTCTGTTGTGAGCTTGTGTAAGGCATGTGAATGGATTATTTACTTTCCTTGCTTACCTGCTTGCTATTATTGTGCATATTGTTTGCCGCACACAGTAGTTTAGTCCCTTCTCGTTTATGAATCCTTGAGATGAAACACAACGAACTTCGTAAACGAACCAAAAAACTATAAAAAGGGAAAACCCCTCTTAACTATAGAGGACCTCAAAAGACACCCACTATGGTGTCGAGTTATCAAAGATAATGATAAGCCAATACATTGTGAATGAATAGGGAGACGACCCTTTGTATCCGGGGTAAAGACCATAACATTGAGAAGGAATAGGGAGACGGACCCTTAGAATCCGGAGCAGAGGCTAGTAATATCAGAAGGAATAGGGAGACGGACCCTTAGAATCCGGAGCAGAGGCTAGTAACATTGAGAAGGAATAGGGAGACGGACCCTTAGAATCCGGAGCAGAGGCTAGTAATATTGAGAAGGAATAGGGAGACGGACCCTTAGAATCCGGAGCAGAGGCTAGTAACATTGAGAATGAATAGGGAGACGGACCCTTAGAATCCGGAGCAGAGGCTAGTAACATTGAGAAGGAATAGGGAGACGGACCCTTAGAATCCGGAGCAGAGGCTAGTAATATTGAGAAGGAATAGGGAGACGGACCCTTAGAATCTGGAGCAGAGGCTAGTAACATTGAGAAGGAATAGGGAGACGGACCCTTAGAATCCGGAGCAGAGGCTAGTAATATTGAGAAGGAATAGGGAGACGGACCCTTAGAATCCGGAGCAGAGGCTAGTAACATTGAGAATGAATAGGGAGACGGACCCTTAGAATCCGGAGTAGAGGCTAGTAACATTGAGAAGGAATAGGGAGACGGACCCTTAGAATCCGGAGCAGAGGCTTGAGAAGAGAAGGAATAGGGAGACGGACCCTTAGAATCCGGAGCAAAGGCTAGTAACATTGAGAAGGAATAGGGAGACGGACCCTTTGAATCCGGAGCAGAGGCTAGTAACATGGAAAAGGAATAGGGAGACGGGCCCTTGGTATCCGGGACAATAGCCAGTAACATTTAGAAACAACAGAGAGAGAAAGAGCTATCCGAGAATGAGGATTAGCTATGGACAGGATGTACTCCAAATTGTGGTGATAAGAGAATTCACAAGTAACCATTTAAGAAACAAGGAAAGATTGGCACCTACTTGATATGGTCAGGGATCTAAACTATGCCCCCGACCTGGTGCAAAGGAAGAGAAAGAAAATACACATTATGAGAACAAGAGAAAAGAAATGAAAACACACAACGCTCGTACGATCCCATAGTGAGCATCATGGGTATTATATACCTATGCACAATTTTATAATGTACATGATTGCTGTTGTGAGACTAGCAGTTCGTTGTGATTGGTTGTTGTTGCTAATGTGTTACTACCTTAAGTGTGTATGATACTATGATGTACTGTGGTGTGTTTTACTGCTTTATTATAGCATGTAAATTGACGTAATAATATTCGACAAAGTAGTCGTGTGGCCCGGTAACATGCGGGCTACACACGTTCATACTCAGCGTAGTTTGCTGAGTCCTTCCCAAACCAAATTTTTACAGGTATTATGCCGGACGAACGGAGCGTAGGCGGATGGCTATCATGGGGGTAGTCTATCTGGGCAGGACTTCTGAGTTTGGAATAGTATGTTAGTGTATGGGTTGTTACTAAACCCGGGTTGTACTTTTTGGTTTACGATTTAGTAACTGTATTGTAGACACTCGGTTTCTGGATTGTATCTTGTATTATATATGAGTTTTGGTGGAGAGCTGATTCCAGTCATGCAGACCGTAACTAGTATTAGTGAGGTGGTCTGTCAACCACGTGGGTGGTTGGCATCTGTAGCACCCGGATGATACCGAGAATCCGCTGCGTAGTTATTATGTAATATGACTAGGAGCTTGACTTTGTACTATTGGACGTTTATTCGGGGGTGTTACAACATTAATGGTGCTCTTGGTGTGACTTTGTTCTAGCTTCATTCCACCTTTCATGGACTAGGTGGAGTCCTCTCTTCATAGATATTCAAACTTTCTTCAAAGATCAAGTAGTTGACAAGGAATCAAATACCTTACCGGTTTTATAAGGAAACAAGAAAGAGGTTTGTGTGGAAAAGAGGTAAACATACTAACCTAATGTGGTATAATGCCTTAGGAGAAATGCGCTTATATTGCTTGTTAAAATGATCTAAGGAGCCAAAGGTGAATGACCTATTAAATGCTCTCAAGGAGTTTATTAAGGGCATATGTATTGTTGGGTGTATTTGCAGGTCAAAGGCATTATTATGTGGGAAATTCAGTGTTTAAGGTTTATGCAATTTAAGGGCCTAAGAGCCATGTTATTTAAGGGCCTAAGTGCCAAGTAATTTAAGTTATGCACTATATTGTGATGTAGTGCTAAATGTGTGAGGTTTGTGTATAAAAATGTGTTTGATGGATTTTAGGTGTTCTTGAATGAAATAAGGTAAAAACCTAAGTGTTTGGATGTGAGTATATACAAGAGAAGCTATGGCAAAATTTGGAAAATGTGTAAGAAGTTCTAAGTGTTTAAGTAGTTTTGGTGAACTAAGTGTTAAAGGTGAACAATGTTTTACTTGGAAGAAAACTTGTATTAAGGTGATTTAGAGTGATACAAGGATTTAGGTGTTATCTTGGAAATTCTAGGAATTCAATTGTGTTTTGAGAATGTATTTAAGTCTCGAGAAGTTGTTTAGGTTTAGGTAATGTTGATACCCAAGGAATATGATGTTTAGGTAAGATGTGAAAAAGGAGGTTTAGTTAGTAAGAAAAGAAGTTTGAGAGATGATGTTAAGGTGTAGAGGAAACACCTTGGTATAGTGGTCATTTTGGTGAAATACCACTTAGGAATCTTAAGAGAAACATTCCAAGTGCTAAGAATTTTGTAAGGAATTTGTGAATGAAAGGGTTTTGGTGTGTGATTTAGGGAGTTAGGTACATGGCTAAATGTAACACCCCTACCGCTAATACTGTCATTACGTACAATACTTACCTTCGCAGTGGACATTACATACTCAACGGCGGGTGTACAATGCCGTTAGTCACCCACGTGACTAACAAGGCGAGTTACAATTCTACATACTATCGGTCTGATGAATATGAACATACCGAGTACTCTATACAATACATTACTTCCTATTGCACACTCAACCATAATATAATTACAACTCCAATACATTACTATACCGAGTATATACTACAATCCTTGAATTACCGATACAGTTTAAGCTTCCAATTCGCAATACAATACAAGTACCAATCCCTACTATACAACTACCCAC
This sequence comes from Limonium bicolor, assembly GCA_023374045.1. Lineage (NCBI taxonomy): Eukaryota > Viridiplantae > Streptophyta > Magnoliopsida > Caryophyllales > Plumbaginaceae > Limonium > Limonium bicolor. Next base: position 359,721,174 of record CM041776.1, read on the forward strand.
GCTTACGTAGCAGTCCCCGTCCTACTCTCTCGAACGGTGATCAGCTTCGGGTACCTACACACTAAAAACGGTCCCCCTAGGGGGTCAGCTTACGCTGCGCATGAAATTCGCATATACCGCGTGCTAACCGCGGTACGCCGACTACTTTGGGTCGGATATACATGGAGTTCATTTTACATGCACATATACATACAATTACTATACGATGCATTCTACAATGCTTACATACACATACAAGGTACAATACCTACTAAGGAAGACAATTCGATAATCGCTTGTTCGCATTAGTTACTTACTCATTACTCTTTCATTGCGTATCTCACTACTCTGTTCGTACTATGTTCGATATTCACTACTCTACTCATACTCACACCTTACTTGTTACTCGTTACTTTACTCTTACATGCTCATCACTCCATGCTCATACCCTTACTCGTACACACTCCTTACTCCATACTCGTTACCATACTTGTACATACTCACTGCTCAATACTCTGTACTTACTCATACGTACTCATTACTCAATACTTACTCTTACGTACTCTATACTCAATACTTAGTACTTACTCATACATACTCAATACTCGGTACTCATTACATACTCATACTTACGCAGTACTCAATACTCATTACTTGGCCTCTGGGCGGAGTCATACACAAGACTCGCCACCGGGCCTACAATTCGAAGGCTATACACTTAGCTCCTCAAATATACATTGTCCATTTCTACCGGACTACTCACATTCCCAACACTCCTCTCATGGTATCTTACAATCTTATGGATTAGCCTAGAAGTATCTCTCTTGATAACCTCCACTAGCTTAGGGAATTACTACCGTCTAATTCTCAAGTTTAAGGGTTTCCCCAACGTATTGAATACTCTCATGCTCGGGACATTACTTAAATCAGTCGGGTCCCTCTAGTGGGTCGACTAGTTGCTAAGGGGTTTGGAGATCCCTCATCATTCTTTACTACTCTCATGTTCATGTCTTGCACAGGATTAATTCCTCTATTAGAGGTTACTTATATACTTCCACTACTTATTATTTGTGGATTATTCATTTCGGTTCTCCTACCGTTATCGGGAGGTTATTACTCCCGTACACTCTCTCACATTCTAGTGATTTCATTGGGTTGTGTTATCGTTTATCGATTCGATAGTTTAGTGTGTTGCTACGTTTCCATTAGTTCACACCGTGACTCTTACTACGAGTCACTACACAACAAGACTCATCAATGAGTCGTACTACGCACTAAATGAAGCCACACAATCATCAAGAAGGGTTAGCTCACACAACATACATCAAGACATACAATGAAGGCAATAAACCATTTTCATGCTTTAGTCTTGATTAGCCGGCATACAGCACACAAATCAACGTAACTCGGTTAGCATACAGGGCATGAAAAATCATACCTTCCACCGGGTTAGCTTTACCGTGTGTTCCCTTGTTCCTTGGTTCACACTTGGTCCACTGATAATGTTTCAAACATTGTTATTAATACTAGGTTCATACAATACACAAGTAATTACTACTCCTGTACTTACCCCGTTATCCCGGTATACTTAGTTTCACTCATGTCAAACTATGTCCTTACTTCCCTTTCATTTCCTACACTTGTTTACACTTCTTAGGACCTTTAAACATCACTAAACAAGGCCTTAACAACTCCTAAAACAATACCAATCATCATCCCCCATGTTCTAGACACTTAAACACATTCTGGGCATTTTTGGGGGTGGTCCGGGACTTGGTCCGGACCCAAAGTCCCGGACCAATACTTCGGCGCACTTTCGGCTACATTTTCTACCTGGTCCTGGACTTGGTCCTGGACTTAAGTCCCGGACCAACTGCTGTATCAACTTTCGGGGCATTTTAAGGGCGGTCCGGGACCTTATACAAGGGCTAGGTCCCGGACCCTGCTAAAACCTGCAACTAAGGTGATTTTTCAACCCCAATCAACCCTTAATCCACCCCTAATCATTCCATAAACTTTCCACATGTTTCTACATGTTTAAACACCTTAAAACACTCCTTAAACCACCTCAAATCATTGGTCCAATCCTTGCTCAATTCTTGCTTAAGTTCTACATTCTCATTCTTGCATTTTTACACTTTGCACACTTGTGCATTCCTAACTTCCTCTTGGTGGGTTACTACCCTCTACCAACTTCACCAAATTGCTTATTGACCATTACAATTCCATCCTAAACAAATGCACTACCTATACCCAAGTCAAATCTCCATCTTCAAGGTTACAAACACTAACTCTTTCTCTTGTTTTTCCAATGCTTTTTCACATGCTATTTGCTACAGATTTTGCATTCTATATCCTCATATCACAACTACCATTCCATGGTTACTAAGTATCTCTACAAACAGCAATACATACCTTGGTTCTCCTTCACCAAGTCATCCACAAATGTACATATTCCTACCAAAATTTTGCCATAGTTCACCTACAATTCTCACTTATCCACACATACCCATTATCACCAAACATTCCTATTCTAGCCATACCCATACAAGGGTCCTACCAGCAATGCAAAGAAATCTTAATACATCAATACTCCATTAAAACAACAATACTAATACTTTACACAATTTACTTGGCTTCAAGGCCTACAATTCACATACTTGCTCACAATTACTAAAACTTCCACAACTACAATACTATATTAATTTTGGTTTCTTTAAATTGGTTTACCCATTCCCATCATTCTAATGCATGAAAATATAGCATTGAGAGAGCTCTTACCTTAAAGCTCTTATTTCCTTCAATCCCTTTTTCAATTCTCCTCTTCCTCTCTTTCTTGCACAAATCGGTTTTGTGGGGAATGGAGTTTCCAAATCCATTCCCATCACCCAAAGCATACAAACAAGTATAATCAATATACTAACCCTTAGATTTATACTAACTCATTGAGATGTTTTAAACAAATTTCTAGGGTTTACCTTTTGAAGCTTTTAGGAGGGGTTTTATCCCTTGGTTCAAAGGTGAATCCACCACCATTGCAAGGTTGATATTGTGCTCAAAAGAGAGAGAGAATGAGTGTTACAATGGGGTAAAAATCGGTTACCAAAGGAGATGAAGAAAACTTAAGGTTCTCATGGAGATTTTTACCTTAATGGAGAGAGGGGACTCCAAGCTACACATTGATGCTATTTTCTTCCCCAATGGGATATACCCACAAAAATGAACTTCCTCCTTTTTAGATTTTGAAAAGAGAGAAGTGTAGAGGAGAATGAGGGGAGTCCAAATGTAATTTGTTTTCGATTTGGAGCTTACTTGAGGATGGAGCATGAGGATGAAGAAGGGAAGCCATTGTTGTTGTTGGAGAAGCTCAAGAAATCGCCCCCAGCAAAGAGAGGAGGGAGGAATCGTTGGTGAGGAAGAAAGGAGAAAGAGAAAAAGAGAGTGAGGTGAGAGAGAGTGTGGGGTTACTTTTTGCTTTTCTTATTTGTCTTTTAGCATATTAGGAAGTGAAGAGGGTGTGTGAGAGAGGGGGGCTGCGACCAACACACACACACACTCATTTTTTTTTGCTTTTATTTACAAAAGTGGACACACTAGTTTATTTATTTACACTTACACCCCACAACTTCCGTTTTTGACAGTTTTACTAACCGGAACCCGTTTCCGGAATTTTCTCGTCTCTTTATTTTTATTGGTTATTAAGCTTCCGTTAATGCTTAATAATAGTTATTTATAGTGTATAATTTTTACGGGTTCATTTGACCACTTAAATCACGGTTTCGGGTTTTCTCGAAAAACGTGCGCTAAAGCTCTTATTAGCGTTTTAAATAAATTATTTGGTTCCATTTTCTTCGGGAATCATTCCATATACTAATTAGGCATTAATAAGCCTCAGGAATCCTTATAATACTCTAACCGAGGTCTCGCACCTCCTATGGTTATTTAACGCTTATTTTAGCGTTTTCCGCTTTCTAAGCTTTTCGTTCTCATTTCTTTTGGATTTATATTCTTTACCAAAATTACTTAGGCACTGTTAGGCCCTTAAATACGATATAAAATAATTTAATCACCATTTTTAAGTTCGGGGTATTTCAATCTACCCCCCTTAAAGAACTTTGCCCTCAAAGTTGGTGAATCTAATATTGTTACTTGTATAAATACTCTATGCTAGGTTATAACCTCTACATATCACTTGTCAAACTCCAATGTCTGACATGATGTATACTACACATCCACACAGCATGTCACTGCATGCATAGCAATCAAATATCCATTTTACTTCTCTCCAAGGGGGTCCATCCGCAGACAATTAGGTACCATCCTCCCCCAATGCGAGTGATCCCTCAGGTACCGGTCACGTTTGAACACTTACGCTTTCTGGTTCACGGCCGTCATGACTTGAGCACTTACGCTTTCTGGCTCTACGGTCCTTTGGTTCTGATCAAATTCATTTGCACATATAGAGATCCTTAGGCACTTACTCATACTTACTTACTCATACTTTACTCATACTTACTCATACTTACTCGGGACTACGCCGCCCCAGTGCCTTTAGAAAAATAACAAAACACCCACTATCACCGCACGAACGGTGTAGCGGTTTCAAACTACTCTACACTTCCACAGACTCAAAACAAGCTTCACCTCCTATGGTTTCGACCGGATACCCGTGCCTAGGCATGGAAGATCCACTAGCGCCCGTGGGAGTGGTTTCAAAACCGATCCTCATTCTCAAGTTTGAAGAAACATTGTACCAAATTAGTTTTGGAAATTCATTTTGAAAACTTGCATACATCTCCCAAATTCCATTTATGATGATTATTCCTATTACTAATGTTATTAATGTGGCCACTTAGGGAGCTTCCAGAGTCCTTCAACCCCAATGTGATCAGCATTGATGTTGAATTGTCCTTCCCCCCAATTTGTGTCGGCTTCCCTTGATCGCTAGCAAATCAAGTTCCACTTCCCACCTCAATACAACAACAGCTCGTCAACATTATTTTTGTTTCTATCTTGTTAATCTTACTACTCATAATCATACACATACATTTTCCAATTCATATGATTCACTTACTACTTACTAATCATTTCATCAATCATTGCTACAATCGTCTCCACTACTATACTTAAGGAATTCATGGGTGTAATATCCCATTAATTTGCTATATACAAATTTATACTCGTAAAATACATCGGTTGTACACCAATTATACTCATTACATACATCGGTTCCATACCGATTTATGCTCCTCAAGTCTCCCGTACATACTCATTCTTCATACTATTAAATCGGGGTTCTCATTCCCCTGGAGTTTCTCTACTCCTTTCCTATACTTACTTCCCACATTACCACAATTACACAATGAGTGAATACAATGTTTATGTAACATAAGTATCAATCATTAAAACAATTCTTTTGCGCTATGTGCATTGTAGTTTACGCACCTCTCATGTAAAACATACATTTCGCGGTTTTCGCTCTACCCCCCTTAAAAGGATTACGCCCACGTAATCTACCATGTTTCCATGCGGTCTATTACACTGTTCCTTGATCAATGGGTATTAACCGTACTGTCGGTTAGTCCTGCATCAAGAATTTTCATCGGAGTTTATTTAACTCTTAACCGGGTTCGGTTCTAGGTGTATTTCACTTAGAATTGTGGGCCCACTAGCTTCTGCTGCGGCGACCCTGATAACTTAGGTTATTCGCCCTTCTTGTTATCTTAAATGTGCTATACAACAACTTTTTATTCCTCTTATTGTGGGACTAAGGTCTGTTCCATCTCGCGTGGTATTCTTTTACCGTGCGTGAACTCAATGAGTTTTAGATTTATAACCAGATCTCTGGCAATCTATATACATACTGTTGGTGTTTGTAGTGATCATTCACTTGGTCCCTCCGACTTATTGTCGGGTGAGGTTAGGTCACTACTTAGTTGTGGTGCTTCCTCTATTGTTAGTAGCTTCTGAACTATACCAGTTTCTCTGGTTCAGTACAAGTGTTCTTTACTTGTATGACATTACATTTTCGATGCGTCAGTCCTTGTGAGTTTCTTAAGTCTCCTTTCACTTTGCTCCAATGGAATTCACATCTTGTGATTGTTGGTGTGTTTCACCCTCTTCGTGCTTCTTTGGCCTTAGGCCGCACGGTTTGTTTCTAAGCTTTTGCTCAACTGCTTATGCCATATCATTGGTGAAAGGAAGATTTACCATGATTTACCTTTTTCCATCTTCCTAGCTATCCCACTTGATCATTAACTACACAAGTGCAATACCAAAACACTCAGTCCTACAGAGTGCAGAGGCGTAACCTCTTGGCAGTAACTCTCTTATGTGATCGCAATAGGAATGATCGTTACTCCTTCAGGTGGTGCTTCATTTAACAAGTCCATAGCATTGGTGATTACTCATATACATTGGTCGCCTGCTGATGCGCACCATGTTCTTACGGATTCCACAGTATTGGTTTACATGGCATCCACTGTTGTTAGCTTCAGCTCATGCATTCCCACCATTTATATCATGGTTAGGTGTTTATACTTCTGAGCTCCTTGAGCGTCATTTACTTATACTTTACATTCCCTCATAGCGTGTTCCTTCTGAACTGATTACTCCTTGGTTGTCAACAATTGTTGTTGATGTTTATCCTACATTGCTTGACCGTATTTGTATGCTCAAGCTTCACTACGTTAGTAGTTCTGAAAGGAATATATTTTCAGACATTTATTGATGGTATCCCATTCTTGGGATCCATGTGTTCACCGCTCTTGCGGTCTCACATGTATGAGGGGCGTCCTCATTCATCGGTTGTTACTCTTTTATCGGTGTCGTCCTTGGCCATTTCTCATATAGTTCACAATGGTTTTGCAACCGTTGGGTTGTGTGTGGTAATAGTTTCATGGCCTACTAGCCATATCGCCTAGAGCTCTGCTCATCATAGGTCGTTCCCAAGTGGTTACTTCTCTGTAAGCCATCGCTGGGCTTGGAGGTGATACTGGGTTCCATGACAAGATCGTCGCATCACGCTTCCGTCTGTTGGAGACCCTTTTGTAGCTTGGTATTGATCGATACCATTTATTGGTTTGGGGTATCCCCTATCAAGTGGGATCCCTCCGGTGTCCTAACCGGATGTTCGTTCCGATTGTGGTGTTTTTACCACGACATCTCGTTCGACTGTGTTGACTTGATACCCTTTATGGATTGCTCCTGGGTAGTACCGATTATACGGTAGCATCTGACACTTATGAGTATGTTCAGTTTATCGTCCTACCTTGCGGTTCTGGATCTGAGTTATTTCGTTTAGGGTTGTAACTTCTCCCGTTCTTAGGGTAGACCATTGGTGTTTTTCCTTGTGTTATAACGGATTTGATATCCCTTCCGGTGATGGATGGTATTTCCGGTACCTTATAACATCACCCTGTGTGTTTGTGGTAGTTGTTCTGGGAATTCTATCCCATTCATTGAACACTGATGTGTTAATGTTAGGCATTTGCCTTACTGTGCTTAGACTGGGTATTCCTTCCAGTTATCATGCTTCACTTAGATATCTTTGAGACATATCCAATGTCTTATCCCGTTGTTAGTGCTTCTTGCACTTTCAACATTCTCCTGAAGTGAGTTTCTGACTCCTTAGCTTGTAGCTTATCTGAGTTTCCTTTGCTCGTTTGAGGTATCCAATTGTTCTGTTTCCAATTTACTTATGGTCCGTAGAGCGGAGTTGACTACTCCCCATGTTTCGTACACTACATGTATACATACGTGGGGTACCTTGTTGGCACGTTACCACTTACCTAACTATCTGTCAGGCCCGCAAGCTCCTTCGGAGTGCGGTCGTCCCACATCCCATATTTGGGTACACTCGTAGTGTTCGTCACACGCCTAGGTGAAGTATTCTGTTGTCAACTCCTCTTGTATCGTTCTATGATACTCACCGTAATTCCGTCTGTTTTGGTTTTTAAATCCAAGGTTTAAAAGGAGAGTTTGTGATTTTGAAGAAAAATGAATTTGGGTTTTGAAATAACAGTTCGGCGTTAAAAGGAATATTCATGGCGTTGCCATGATTGAGGTCTTGACCAAGTTCAGCTTCTTGCTGACTGGTATACTCTTAATACAACGGTCGGGCCGTTAGGCCTTTCCGAGGTTTCATGATTTAAGTACTTAGGATTGGTCATCCTACATTTGCTCCATTCGTCATAGCGGTACTTTAGCAAGTATTTGCGGGTTGTTAGAAGTCTTCCAACCGTCTTGTAGTTGCTGCACTTGCCCTGGGCAAGTGCGCGGGTAGGTTTTTTTTCAGTTAACGTTTACCGGTTACGGTATCGTTTCCATCCATATTTGGTGGTCTTATTAGATCTTTCTTTGATCTTTTGATCTTGGTGATCGATCTCCTGAGTCGTTTCTCAGGGTACTTGACATGGTTGTCGTCCATCCGGGTGTCTCACACCTTCAGTGTGGTTAACGAGACTTGACCTATTCTTAGGAACCATGTTGCGGTCCTATAGGTGTTCGTGTTATGATTTCTTTCATAGTCATCTGAACTTTGTTGTTCGGTTATTACAGCCTCTTGGCATGTAGGTTTGGTGTTAATCCAACCTCGACTAATCCCTTAGTCGGTTTGTACCGTTGTATAAAAGAAAAAACACTCTTACCTACCTTAGTCTTGTCTTTTCTTTCAACTAGCAATCAAAGCCTCCATTATGCTTTGCAATCAGCCAAAAATATGCTTGAAACATGGGCATTCATTGAGCCAAACAAACAAATAATAAACAAGGAAAAGATTAGTCAAATATGATATTAAATTATCAAAAGAAAAATTCCTTCCATTCTCACCTATTTCCTTACGTGAGACTTCACTCTCTTCTTTGCCTTGTGGCCGGTTGGGTAAGCTCCTCTCTCCTTTCATCTTTTTCCTTTGAAGCTGTTAAGTCCATTAATGGAGATTTAACTTCTATCTTCATTTCTAAGGTAAATTCCTAGCATTTCTCATCAAGTCTTGAAGCAAAAATCTTCCTAGCACAACAACAAGATTTCGGCTTCAATTTATACACCAAGGGAGTTGTCTTAAATCAACATAAATACAAGGAGCATCCAAGATCATCTTAAGGTATTTTTCATGCTTAAAAATCCTTAAGACACATTTTATGTGTATCCAAAATTCTACATCTTCTAAAGCTATTTTCTTCATCAATTTCATGAAGGAAATTGATGCTCCATCCATCCTAGGTGTGCCGAAAATTTGTGAAGAAAAGCCTAAGGTAAATCCTTGGAAAACTACTTATAAATCTACTTAAGATCTTTGTTAAAGATCTAACTCCTAAACCCCTTCATCTCTTGCATAAAAACCGAAGAGGAACATCATTTACCATTGGAGGAAGCTTGGGAATTCAAGAGGAGTTCAAGTGTTTAATCATCCTTTATTAAGAGTAAGTTTACTAAGCAAATCTTTATTGTTTAAGCTTGTATAAGCTCTTAAAAATTGTATACAAAAATTATGTACACCTTCATAGGTATTTAAAACTGAAACCAAATGGTAATACATACCAAAAATATAATTTATAACATATATAGTAAGCTTACTACCTTAAGACACATTTTTGTTTTACAAAAATTACTTATGATAGATAATAATGCATACCGAATTGTCTAGGAGAAATATGCTCCATTTTTAGATAAAAATATATCTAAGACATTACAATAATTTTTACATGAGTTATATGACTCATATGTATTTATGTAATTATTATAAGTTATAAAACAAGTTTTAAAATTATATGGTGATATATTATCATTGCCGAATGCAAATGGTGATGAATAGATTTTAATGAACTAAATATGTATATGAATACATACTATGAATTTTGGGTAAGCTAAAAATAATTACTAGTGTTTAAATGACTAGTTTAATAAGTTATGTGGTAAAAATATAATTTTTATAAATTTTGGTGTAACCCCATCCCCATCCAACATTAACACCCTTACAATAAACTGCAGCGGAAAAACAAACCTCATCACATTACTTAACTCGTTGGTGTTACACGCCGTTAACCACCCACGTGGCTAACAAGGCTAATACACGTACATTGTACCGGTCTGATGGACTAGATTCCCGAGAGACTACACATTACTATCCCTTTCCATTAACAACAATAACAACATACACCTTCCAACTGTACCGAGTATTCACAAACTGATGCCGATAACAATTTCGGTCTTACTACGCCTACTGTATATATACACTTAAATGATTTCCCCTGTACAGTGTCTACCCCGTCCTACTCTCGAACGGCTTCCAGCTCTATGTACCTGAAATAGGAAAAGAAGAGAAAGGGTGGCCCCCAAGGGGCTCAGCACCTTTGCTGGTATGGTAATCCCGCAGCCCACATGCTACCGGGCCACGCACAACTAATTGTCGTCTTAGCATGCGATTGATTATATTTAAATCATGCATATAACTGTAAACACACAACACATAGCATTTCGCCTCAATGGGCTCAACAAACGGATAATACATCCTTACTTGATAAGTCACTCATGGTATTCATTATTCCTAGAGTGTTCCTCCTCTAATGGAGCTACTTCCTTAATAGACGACACCTACCCTTAAATCGGGTTATCCTTAAACGTCTCTTGTCACAAACTGGGATTCATTGCCATGATCCACACACTCCATATCGTACAACATATATCATTCCTCACATAACAAACATAACAACACTCTTCACGTTTCAACGGGCACATAATAACATCGCAATAGTAATTGCATCACAATAACATCCCATAACATAACGGGAACGGTCCTCTTAGGACCCGACCCAGACATTGTTAATTCACTGGTGAGCCTAGAGAATGGTGTCACCCTCATGGTAAGCTCGTTATACAATAACAACAACACTCATTACTGTCCTAATAGTTGGACGAGTAACTTAAGTTAAGATGGTTCGGGTTGGAGGCCCGAACACACCACACAAACACATGTTCCCCCTAAACCAATCATAAGTCAGAATAGGAAAGCTTTGGAGTAAGCTTGTGGGAGATTGAAGACCGGGAAAGGAACTCAATCTTAACATATAAGAGGGTCGAACCTGGAATGACAACGACCCCCATCCTCACACGCGTGGCCGGAACATGACCGGACTCCTCACCCCCCATTAGTACATATAAACTTATAAATAGTAGTTAGAGATCCATTATGGAACCTATCACATCCTCACACCATACGGTATCATGACCGAGTTAAGCACACAAGGGAGGTTCACACACTTGCATTCAACAACAATATCCAACTAACTCACACATAGCCGTGGTTAGAACGTTCCCAAGGTTTGGGCCGTTAACTCCGAATACCGATCTCTCACGTGTTCCTAGTTCTAGTTAGCTAAGGTTTAATACTTATTTGAGGTTAAACGGTATCGGAGACCAGATGCGCCACATAAATGAATTACTATAAACTCATTACATGTTTAATCTTACAAGGTGGCAAACACTCAGAAAAAACACATTGGCATACAAGCCGGTGTAATCCGGTAGGACACAGGTTGCAAGAAAACCATACCTGTCACCGGAGTCCACTTTATCATGTCCACCTATGTTCCTCGAGCAATTCTCGAACAACTGATAACATTACATGTATTTTTATTAACATCGGGGTAACATGATTGTTTAAAGTCTAATGCTTATAACTTTTCCCCGTTAACTTAGTTACAAAACTTCACATTTTACCTTGTTTTACTTTTACATTTTAATACAACTTTTCCCCCACTAAATTGTCATTATAACTCACTTAACATATCTTAAACAACCTCATAACATCATTACTAATCAATCCCCATCATGACCTATCATTTCATAACCATAAACAACATTTTTGGTCCGACCGACCTTACCGACCGACCTTGCACAAGGTCGGTCCATTCCAGAACACATTACCGTCAAAACTTTCAACTCCGACTGACCTTGTAAGTTCGGTCGCATGTTCGGTCGATTCCAGAAACTTAATCCGTACTGAAAATACACGCCCGACCGACCTTGCAAGTCCGGTCCCCAAGGTCGGTCCATTCCAGAAGCCAATTCTCGCAGGTAAACTGGGCTCGACCGAACTTGCAAGTTCGGTCGCAAGTTCGGTCTGCCCCAAACCTTGTTTCTTTTCTCATTAAACTCCAAATTCACCCCATATTCCTAGTACACCCTAACCTCATTTGGGCACTTCAAACACACCTTTAGTGAAATACCCCGAACTTAAAAATGGTGATTAAATTATTTTTATATCGTATTTAAGGGCCTAACAGTGCCTAAGTAATTTTGGTAAAGAAAATAAATCCAAAAGAAATGAGAAAACGCTTAGAAAGCGGAAAACGCTAAAATAAGCGTTAAATAACCATAGGAGGTGCGAGACCTCGGTTAGAGTATTATAAGGATTCCTGAGGCTTATTAATGCCTAATTAGTATATGGGAATGATTCCCGAAGAAAATGGAACCAAATAATGTATTAAAACGCTAATAAGAGCTTTAGCGCACGTTTTTCGAGAAAACCCGAAAACGTGATTTTAAGTGGTCAAATGAACCCGTAAAAATTATACACTATTAAATAACTATTATTAAGCATTAACGGAAGCTTAATAACCAATAAAAATAAAGAGACGAGAAAATTCCGGAAAACGGGTTCCGGTTAGTAAAACTGTCAAAAACGGGAAGTGGGGTGTGTGTAAGTGTAAATAAATAAAACTAGTGTGTCCACTTTTGTAAATAAAAAGCAAAAAAAATGAGTGTGTGTGTGTGTGTTGGTCGCAGCCCCCCTCTCTCACACACCCTCTTCACTTCCTAATATGCTAAAAGACAAATAAGAAAAGCAAAAAGTAACCCCACACTCTCTCTCACCTCACTCTCTCTTTTCTCTTTCTCCTTTCTTCCTCACCAACGATTCCTCCCTCCTCTCTTTGCTGGGGGCGATTTCTTGAGCTTCTCCAACAACAACAATGGCTTCCCTTCTTCATCCTCATGCTCCATCCTCATGTAAGCTCCAAATCGAAAACAAATTACATATTTGGACTCCCCTCATTCTCCTCTACACTTCTCTCTTTTCAAAATCTAAAAAGGAGGAAGTTCATTTTGTGGGTATATCCCATTGGGGAAGAAAATAGCATCAATGTGTAGCTTGGAGTCCCCTCTCTCCATTAAGGTAAAAATCTCCATGAGAACCTTAAGTTTTCTTCATCTCCTTTGGTAACCGATTTTTACCCCATTGTAACACTCCATTTTCTCTCTCTCTTTGAGCACAATATCAACCTTGCAATGGTGGTGGATTCACCTTCTTGAACCAAGGGATAAAACCCCTCCTAAAAGCTTCAAAAGGTAAACCCTAGAAATTTGTTTAAAACATCTCAATGAGTTAGTATAAATCTAAGGGTTAGTATATTGATTATACTTGTTTTGTATGCTTTGGGTGATGGGAATGGAGTTTGGAAACTCCATTCCCCACAAAACCGATTTGTGCAAGAAAGAGAGGAAGAGGAGAATTGAAAAAGGGATTGAAGGAAGGAAATAAGAGCTTTAAGGTAAGAGCTCTCTCAATGCTATATTTTCATGCATTAGAATGATGGGAATGGGTAAACCAATTTAAAGAAACCAAAATAATGTATTAGTATTGTAGTTGTGGAAGTTTTAGTAATTGTGAGCAAGTATGTGAATTGTAGGCCTTGAAGCCAAGTAAATTGTGTATAAGTATTAGTATTGTTGTTTAATGGAGTATTGATGTATTAAGATTTCTTTGCATTGCTGGTAGGACCCTTGTATGGGTATGGCTAGAATAGGAATGATTTTGGTGATAATGGGTATGTGTGGATAAGTGAGAATTGTAGGTGAACTATGGCAAAATTTTGGTAGGAATATGTACATTTGTGGATGACTTGGTGAATGGGAGAACCAAGGTATGTATTGCTGTTAGTAGAGATACTTAGTAACCATGGAATGGTAGTTGTGATATGAGGATATAAGAATGCAAAATCTGTAGCAAATAGCATGTGAAAAAGCATTGGAAAAACAAGAGAAAGAGTTAGTGTTTGTAACCTTGAAGATGGAGATTTGACTTGGGTATAGGTAGTGCATTTGTTTAGGATGGAATTGTAATGGTCAATAAGCAATTTGGTGAAGTTGGTAGAGGGTAGTAACCCACCAAGAGGAAGTTAGGAATGCACAAGTGTGCAAAGTGTAAAAATGCAAGAATGAGAATGTAGAACCTTAAGCAAGAATTGAGCAAGGATTGGACCAATGATTGTGAGGGTGTTTAAGGAGTGTTGTAAGGTGTTAAAAAAACAAAACATGTAGGAAAACATTGGAAGTGTAGGAATGATTAGGGGTGTATTAAGGTTGATTTGGGTGAAAAAATCACCTTAGTTGCAGGTTTTAGCAGGGTCCGGGACCTAGCCCTTGTATAAGGTCCCGGACCGCCCCTTAAAAATGCCCCGAAAGTTGATACAGCAGTTGGTCCGGGACTTAAGTCCAGGACCAAGTCCAGGACCAGTAGAAAATGTAGCCGAGAGTGCGCCGAAGTATGGTCCGGACCAAGTCCCGGACCACCCCCAAAAATGCCCAGAATGTGTTTTAAAGTGTCTAGAACATGGGGGATTGATTGGTATTGGTTTTAGGAGTTGTTAAGGCCTTGTTTAGTGATGTTTTAAAGGTCCTAAGAAGTGTAAACAAGTGTAGGAAATGAAAGGGAAGTAAGGGACATAGTTTGACATGAGTGAAACTAAGTATACCGGGATAACGGGGTAGTACAGGAGTAGTAATTACTTGTGTATTGTATGAACCTAGTATTAATAACAATGTTTGAAACATTATCAGTGGACCAAGTGTGAACCAAGGAACAAGGGAACACACGGTAAAGCTAACCCCGTGGAAGGTATGATTTTTCATGCCCCGTATGCTACCGAGTTACGTTGATTTGTGTGCTGTATGCCGGCTAATCAAGACTAAAGCATGAAATGGTTTATGCCTTCATTGTATGTCTTGATGTATGTTGTGTGAGCTAACCCTTCTTGATTGATTGTGTGGCTTCATTTAGTGTGTAGTACGACTTGATGAGTCTTGTTGTGTAGTGACTCGTAGTAAGAGTCACGGTGTGAACTATGGAAACGTAGCAACACACTAAACTATCGAATCAATAAACGATAACACAACCAATGAAATCACTAGAATGTGAGAGAGTGTACGGGTAATAACCCCCGATAACGGTAGGAGAACCGAAATGAATAATCCACAAATAATAAGTAGTGGAAGTATATAAGTAACCTCTAATAGAGGAATTAATCCTGGTGCAAGACATGAACCATGAGAGTAGTAAAGAATGATGAGGGATCTCCAAACCCCTTAGCAACTAGTCGACCCACTATGAGAGGACCCGACTGATTTAAGTAATGTCCCGAGCATGAGAGTATTCAATACGTTGGGGAAACCCTTAAACCTGAGAATACTAGACGGTAGTAATTCCCTAAGCTAGTGGAGGTTATCAGAGAGATACTTCTAGGCTAATCCATAAGATTGTAAGATACTCCATGAGAGGAGTGTTGGGAATGTGAGTAGTCCGGTAGAAATGGACAATTGTATATTTGAGGAGCTAAGTGTATAGCCTTCGAATTGTAGGCCCGGTGGCGAGTCTTGTGTATGACTCCGCCCAGAGGCCAAGTAATGAGTATTGAGTACTGCGTAAGTATGAGTATGTAATGAGTACCGAGTATTGAGTATGTATGAGTAAGTACTGAGTATTGAGTATAGAGTACGTAAGAGTAAGTATTGAGTAATGAGTACGTATGAGTAAGTACAGAGTATTGAGCAGTGAGTATGTACAAGTATGGTAACGAGTATGGAGTAAGGAGTGTGTACGAGTAAGGGTATGAGCATGGAGTGATGAGCATGTAAGAGTAAAGTAAAGTAACAAGTAAGGAGTGAGTATGAGTAGAGTAGTGAATATCGAACATAGTACGAACAGAGTAGTGAGATACGCAATGAAAGTAATGAGTAAGTAACTAGGCGAACAAGCGATTATCGAATTGTCTTCCTTAGTAGGTATTGTACCTTGTATGTGTATGTAAGCATTGTAGAATGCATCGTATAGTAATTGTATGTATATGTGCATGTAAAATGAACTCCATGTATATCCGACCCAAAGTAGTCGGCGTACCGCGGTTAGCACGCGGTATATGCGAATTTCATGCGCAGCGTAAGCTGACCCCCTAGGGGGACCGTTTTAGTGTGCAGGTACCCGAAGCTGATCACCGTTCGAGAGAGTAGGACGGGGACTGCTACGTAAGCGTGGGTAGTTGTATAGTAGGGATTGGTACTTGTATTGTATTGCGAATTGGAAGCTTAAACTGTATCGGTAATTCAAGGATTGTAGTATACTCGGTATAGTAATGTATTGGAGTTGTAATTATATTATGGTTGAGTGTGCAATAGGAAGTAATGTATTGTATAGAGTACTCGGTATGTTCATATTCATCAGACCGATAGTATGTAGAATTGTAACTCGCCTTGTTAGTCACGTGGGTGACTAACGGCATTGTACACCCGCCGTTGAGTATGTAATGTCCGCTGCGAAGGTAAGTATTGTACAGTAATGACGGTATTAGCGGTAGGGGTGTTACAAAAAGTGGTATCAGAGCGAAGTATCGCTCTGATGGATGAAATACCGAGTTTAGGAAAATACCGAGTTAGGGATTAGAAACTTAGGGCTAAGGGTTGAGTGTTAGCGTGAGAGGTACGCTAGTTAGGAACTTCCGCGTGAACCGGAAGCCTACAACAACCATACCCCGCCCTCCGCAACCCACGGTATTAAGTTGGGAGAATAACGCCAGAGAGATGGAAAGACCTCTCACACTCGGGTGAAACCCGATCTGGCAGTTGCAAAACAACCTTATTAGGAAAAGGACCTGTCATACAGTAGAGTCCAAGAACTGGAAGACCCGAAGACGGTTCCCGTTGGAACAACAATGACCGCAGTCAATGACCATAGGTCGAAGATCCTAGACACAGGATAATGGAATTTATGGCACCATGGGGCGACATGCTTCGCAGTCGCGAGAACCATGTGTAGCCAGCAAGAAGAGAAGCACAGTCGTGCGATGAAGCAAGGAAAATGGAGTTGCAAGCCGAGACAAGAGAGTCTACGGACTGTAATCTTTGATGATACCAACAATGGTATACAAACCGACTAAGGATTAGTCGAGGTTGGATTAACACCAAACCTACATGCCAAGAGGCTGTAATAACCGAACAACAAAGTTCAGATGACTATGAAAGAAATCATAACACGGACACCTATAGGACCGCAACATGGTTCCTAAGAATAGGTCAAGTCTCGTTAACCACACTGAAGGTGTGAGACACCCGGATGGACGACAACCATGTCAAGTACCCTGAGAAACGACTCAGGAGATCGATCACCAAGATCAAAAGATCAAAGAAAGATCTAATAAGACCACCAAATATGGATGGAAACGATACCGTAACCGGTAAACGTTAACTGAAAAACAACCTACCCCCGCACTTGCCCAGGGCAAGTGCAGCAACTACAAGACGGTTGGAAGACTTCTAACAACCAACGCCAATACTTGCTAAAGTACCGCTATGACGAATGGAGCAAATGTAGGATCACCAATCCTAAGTACTTAAATCATGAA
Organism: Limonium bicolor; assembly: GCA_023374045.1. Taxonomy (NCBI): domain Eukaryota; kingdom Viridiplantae; phylum Streptophyta; class Magnoliopsida; order Caryophyllales; family Plumbaginaceae; genus Limonium; species Limonium bicolor. The sequence continues at coordinate 359,738,825 of CM041776.1, forward strand.
ACCTCGGAAAGGCCTAACGGCCCGACCGTTGTATTAAGAGTATACCAGTCAGCAAGAAGCTGAACTTGGTCAAGACCTCAATCATGGCAACGCCATGAATAATTCCTTTTAACACCGAACTGTTATTTCAAAACCCAAATTTTTTCTTCAAAATCACAAACTCTCCTTTTAAACCTTGGATTTTAAAAACCAAAACAGACGGAATTACGGTGAGTATCATAGAACGATACAAGAGGAGTTGACAACAGAATACTTCACCTAGGCGTGTGACGAACACTACGAGTGTACCCAAATATGGGATGTGGGACGACCGCACTCCGAAGGAGCTTGCGGGCCTGACAGATAGTTAGGTAAGTGGTAACGTGCCAACAAGGTACCCCACGTATGTATACATGTAGTGTACGAAACATGGGGAGTAGTCAACTCCGCTCTACGGACCATAAGTAAATTGGAAACAGAACAATTGGATACCTCAAACGAGCAAAGGAAACTCAGATAAGCTACAAGCTAAGGAGTCAGAAACTCACTTCAGGAGAACCATTAAGAGTTGAAAGTGCAAGAAGCACTAACAACGGGATAAGACATTGGATATGTCTCAAAGATATCTAAGTGAAGCATGATAACTGGAAGGAATACCCAGTCTAAGCACAGTAAGGCAAATGCCTAACATTAACACATCAGTGTTCAATGAACGGGATAGAATTCCCAGAACAACTACCACAAACACACAGGGTGATGTATAAGGTACCGGAAATACCATCCATCACCGGAAGGGATATCAAATCCGTTATAACACAAGGAAAACACCAATGGTCTACCCTAAGAACGGGAGAAGTTACAACCCTAAACGGATAACTCAGATCCAGAACCGCAAGGTAGGACGATAAACTGAACATACTCATAAGTGTCAGATGCTACCGTATAATCGGTACTACCCAGGAGCAATCCATAAAGGGTATCAAGTCAACACAGTCGAACGAGATGTCGTGGTAAAAACACCACACATCGGAACGAACATCCGGTTAGGACACCGGAGGGATCCCACTTGATAGGGGATACCCCAAACCAATAAATGGTATCGATCAATACCAAGCTACAAAAGGGTCTCCAACAGACGGAAGCGTGATGCGACGATCTTGTCATGGAACCCAGTATCACCTCCAAGCCTCCAGCCCAGCGATGGCTTACAGAGAAGTAACCACTTGGGAACGACCTATGATGAGCAGAGCTCTAGGCGATATGGCTAGTAGGCCATGAAACATTACCACACACAACCCAACGGTTGCAAAACCCATTGTGAACTATATGAGAAATGGCCAAGGACGACACCGATAAAAGAGTAACAACCGATGAATGAGGACGCCCCTCATAAATGTGAGACCGCAAGAGCGGTGAACACATGGATCCCAAGAATGGGATACCATCAATAAATGTCTGAAAATATATTCCTTTCAGAACTACTAACGTAGTGAAGCTTGAGCATACAAATACGGTCAAGCAATGTAGGATAAACATCAACAACAATTGTTGACAACCAAGGAGTAATCAGTTCAGAAGGAACACGCTATGAGGGAATGTAAAGTATAAGTAAATGACGCTCAAGGAGCTCAGAAGTATAAACACCAAACCATGATATAAATGGTGGGAATGCATGAGCTGAAGCTAACAACAGTGGATGCCATGTAAACCAATACTGTGGAATCCGTAAGAACATGGTGCGCAGCAGGCGACCAATGTATATGAGTAATCACCAATGCTATGGACTTGTTAAATGAAGCACCACCTGAAGGAGTAACGATCATTCCTATTGCGATCACATAAGAGAGTTACTGCCAAGAGTTTACGCCTCTGCACTCTGTAGGACTGAGTGTTTTGGTATTGCACTTGTGTAGTTAATGATCAAGTGGGATAGCTAGGAAGATGGAAAAGGTAAATCATGGTAAATTCTTCCTTTCACCAATGAATATGGCATAAGCCAGTTGAGCAAAAGCTTAGAAACAAACCGTGCGGCCTAAGGCCAAAGAAGCACGAAGAGGGTGAAACACACCAACAATCACAAGATGTGAATTCCATTGGAGCAAAAGTGAAAGGAGACTTAAGAAACTCACAAGGACTGACGCATCGAAAATGTAATGTCCTACAAGTAAAGAACACTTGTACTGAACCAGAGAAACTGGTATAGTTCAGAAGCTGCTAACAATAGAGGAAGCACCACAACTAAGTAGTGACCTAACCTCACCCGACAATAAGTCGGAGGGACCAAGTGAATGATCACTACAAACACAACAGTATGTATATAGATTGCCAGAGATCTGGTTATAAATCTAAAACTCATTGAGTTCACGCACGGTAAAAGAATACCACGCGAGATGGAACAGACCTTAGTCCCACAATAAGAGGAATACAAAGGTGTTGTATAGCACATTTAAGATAACAAGAAGGGCGAATAACCTAAGTTATCAGGGTCGCGCAGCAGAAGCTAGTGGGCCCACAATTCTAAGTGAAATACACCTAGAACCGAACCCGGTTAAGAGTTAAATAAACTCCGATGAAAATTCTTGATGCAGGGACTAACCGACAGTACGGTTAATACCCATTGATCAAGGAACAGTGTATAATAGACCGCATGGAAACATGGTAGATTACGTGGGCGTAATCCCTTTTAAGGGGGGTAGAGCGAAAACCGCGAAATGTATGTTTTACGTGAGAGGTGCGTAAACTACAATGCGCATAGCGCAAAAGAATTTGTTTTAATGATTGATACTTATGTACATAAACATTTGTATTCACTCATTGTGTAATTGTGGTAATGTGGGAAGTAAGTATAGGAAAAGGAGTAGAGAAACTCCAGGGGAATGAGAACCCCGATTGGTAATAGTATGAAGAATGAGTATGTACGGGAGACTTGAGGAGCATAAATCGGTATGGAACCGATGTATGTAATGAGTATAAATTGGTGTACAACCGATGTATTTTACGAGTATAAATTTGGTATAGCAAATTAATGGGATATTACACCCATGAATTCCTTAAGTATAGTAGTGGAGACGATGTAGCAATGATTGATGAAATGATTAGTAAGTAAGTAAGTGAATCATATGAATTGGAAAATGTATGTGTATGATTATGAGTAGTAAGATTAACAAGATAGAAAACGAAATAATGTTTGACGAGCTGTCTGTTTGTATTGAGGTGGGAAGTGGAACTTGATTTGCTAGCGATCAAGGGAAGCCGAACACAAATTGGGGTGGAAGGACAATTCAACATCAATGCTGATCACATTGGGGTTGAAGGACTCTGGAAGCTCCCTTAAGTGGCCACATTAATAACATTAGTAATAGGAATAATCATCATAAATGGAATTTGGGAGATGTATGCAAGTTTTCAAAATGAATTTCCAAAACTAATTTGGTACAATGTTTCTTCAAACTTGAGAATGAGGATCGGTTTTGAAACCACTCCCACGGGCGCTAGTGGATCTTCCATGCCTAGGCACGGGTATCCGGTCGAAACCATAGGAGGTGAAGCTAGTTTTGAGTCTGTGGAAGTGTAGAGTGTAGTTTGAATACCCGTTCGTGCGGTGATAGTGGGTGTTTTGTATTTTTCTAAAGGCACTGGGGCGGCGTAGTCCCGAGTAAGTATGAGTAAGTATGAGTAAAGTATGAGTAAGTAAGTATGAGTAAGTGCCTGAGGATCTCTATATGTGCAAATGAATTTGATCAGAACCAAGGACCGTAGAGCCAGAAAGCGTAAGTGCTCAAGTCATGACGGCCGTGAACCAGAAAGCGTAAGTGTTCAAACGTGACCGGTACCTGAGGGATCACTCGCCATTGGGGGAGGATGGTACCTAATTGTCTGCGCGATGGACCCCCTTGGAGAGAAGTAAAACGGATATTTTTGATTGCTATGCATGCAGTGACATGCTGTGTGGATGTGTAGTATACATCATGTCAGACATTTGGAGTTTGACAAGTGATATGTAGAGGTTATAACCTTAGCATAGAGTATTTATACAAGTAACAATATTAGATTCACCAACTTTGAGGGCAAAGTTCTTTAAGGGGGTAGATTGAAATACCCCGAACTTAAAATGGTGATTAAATTATTTTTATATCGTATTTAAGGGCCTAACAGTGCCTAAGTAATTTTGGTAAAGAAAATAAATCCAAAAGAAATGAGAAAACGCTTAGAAAGCGGAAAACGCTAAAATAAGCGTTAAATAACCATAGGAGGTGCGAGACCTCGGTTAGAGTATTATAAGGATTCCTGAGGCTTATTAATGCCTAATTAGTATATGGGAATGATTCCCGAAGAAAACGGAACCAAATAATGTATTAAAACGCTAATAAGAGCTTTAGCGCACGTTTTTCGAGAAAACCCGAAAACGTGATTTTAAGTGGTCAAATGAACCCGTAAAAATTATACACTATTAAATAACTATTATTAAGCATTAACGGAAGCTTAATAACCAATAAAAATAAAGAAACGAGAAAATTCCGGAAAACGGGTTCCGGTTAGTAAAACTGTCAAAAACGGGAAGTTGTGGGGTGTAAGTGTAAATAAATAAAACTAGTGTGTCCACTTTTGTAAATAAAAAGCAAAAAATGAGTGTGTGTGTGTGTTGTGGTCGCAGCCCCCCCCCTCTCTCACACACCCTCTTCACTTCCTAATATGCTAAAAGACAAATAAGAAAAGCAAAAAGTAACCCCACACTCTCTCTCACCTCACTCTCTCTTTTCTCTTCTCCTTTCTTCCTCACCAACGATTCCTCCCTCCTCTCTTTCTGCTGGGGGCGATTTCTTGAGCTTCTCCAACAACAACAATGGCTTCCCTTCTTCATCCTCATGCTCCATCCTCATGTAAGCTCCAAATCGAAAACAAATTACATATTTGGACTCCCCTCATTCTCCTCTACACTTCTCTCTTTTCAAAATCTAAAAAGGAGGAAGTTCATTTTCGGGGTATATCCCATTGGGGAAGAAAATAGCATCAATGTGTAGCTTGGAGTCCCCTCTCTCCATTAAGGTAAAAATCTCCATGAGAACCTTAAGTTTTCTTCATCTCCTTTGGTAACCGATTTTTACCCCATTGTAACACTCCATTTTCTCTCTCTCTTTTGAGCACAATATCAACCTTGCAATGGTGGTGGATTCACCTTCTTGAACCAAGGGATAAAACCCCTCCTAAAAGCTTCAAAAGGTAAACCCTAGAAATTTGTTTAAAACATCTCAATGAGTTAGTATAAATCTAAGGGTTAGTATATTGATTATACTTGTTTTGTATGCTTTGGGTGATGGGAATGGAGTTTGGAAACTCCATTCCCCACAAAACCGATTTGTGCAAGAAAGAGAGGAAGAGGAGAATTGAAAAAGGGATTGAAGGAAATAAGAGCTTTAAGGTAAGAGCTCTCTCAATGCTATATTTTCATGCATTAGAATGATGGGAATGGGTAAACCAATTTAAAGAAACCAAAATAATGTATTAGTATTGTAGTTGTGGAAGTTTTAGTAATTGTGAGCAAGTATGTGAATTGTAGGCCTTGAAGCCAAGTAAATTGTGTATAAGTATTAGTATTGTTGTTTAATGGAGTATTGATGTATTAAGATTTCTTTGCATTGCTGGTAGGACCCTTGTATGGGTATGGCTAGAATAGGAATGATTTTGGTGATAATGGGTATGTGTGGATAAGTGAGAATTGTAGGTGAACTATGGCAAATTTTGGTAGGAATATGTACATTTGTGGATGACTTGGTGAATGGGAGAACCAAGGTATGTATTGCTGTTAGTAGAGATACTTAGTAACCATGGAATGGTAGTTGTGATATGAGGATATAAGAATGCAAAATCTGTAGCAAATAGCATGTGAAAAAGCATTGGAAAAACAAGAGAAAGAGTTAGTGTTTGTAACCTTGAAGATGGAGATTTGACTTGGGTATAGGTAGTGCATTTGTTTAGGATGGAATTGTAATGGTCAATAAGCAATTTGGTGAAGTTGGTAGAGGGTAGTAACCCACCAAGAGGAAGTTAGGAATGCACAAGTGTGCAAAGTGTAAAAATGCAAGAATGAGAATGTAGAACTTAAGCAAGAATTGAGCAAGGATTGGACCAATGATTTGAGGTGGTTTAAGGAGTGTTTTAAGGTGTTTAAACATGTAGGAAACATGTGGAAAGTTTATGGAATGATTAGGGGTGGATTAAGGGTTGATTTGGGGTTGAAAAATCACCTTAGTTGCAGGTTTTAGCAGGGTCCGGGACCTAGCCCTTGTATAAGGTCCCGGACCGCCCTTAAAAATGCCCCGAAAGTTGATACAGCAGTTGGTCCGGGACTTAAGTCCAGGACCAAGTCCAGGACCAGGTAGAAAATGTAGCCGAGAGTGCGCCGAAGTATTGGTCCGGACCAAGTCCCGGACCACCCCCAAAAATGCCCAGAATGTGTTTTAAAGTGTCTAGAACATGGGGGATTGATTGGTATTGGTTTTAGGAGTTGTTAAGGCCTTGTTTAGTGATGTTTAAAGGTCCTAAGAAGTGTAAACAAGTGTAGGAAATGAAAGGGAAGTAAGGACATAGTTTGACATGAGTGAAACTAAGTATACCGGGATAACGGGGTAAGTACAGGAGTAGTAATTACTTGTGTATTGTATGAACCTAGTATTAATAACAATGTTTGAAACATTATCAGTGGACCAAGTGTGAACCAAGGAACAAGGGAACACACGGTAAAGCTAACCCCGGTGGAAGGTATGATTTTCTCATGCCCCGTATGCTAACCGAGTTACGTTGATTTGTGTGCTGTATGCCGGCTAATCAAGACTAAAGCATGAAAATGGTTTATTGCCTTCATTGTATGTCTTGATGTATGTTGTGTGAGCTAACCCTTCTTGATTGATTGTGTGGCTTCATTTAGTGCGTAGTACGACTCATTGATGAGTCTTGTTGTGTAGTGACTCGTAGTAAGAGTCACGGTGTGAACTAATGGAAATGTAGCAACACACTAAACTATCGAATCAATAAACGATAACACACCCAATGAAATCACTAGAATGTGAGAGAGTGTACGGGAGTAATAACCTCCCGATAACGGTAGGAGACCGAAATGAATAATCCACAAATAATAAGTAGTGGAAGTATATAAGTAACCTCTAATAGAGGAATTAATCCTGGTGCAAGACATGAACCATGAGAGTAAAGAATGATGAGGGATCTCCAAACCCCTTAGCAACTAGTCGACCCACTATGAGAGGACCCGACTGATTTAAGTAATGTCCCGAGCATGAGAGTATTCAATACGTTGGGGAAACCCTTAAACCTGAGAATACTAGACGGTAGTAATTCCCTAAGCTAGTGGAGGTTATCAAGAGAGATACTTCTAGGCTAATCCATAAGATTGTAAGATACTCCATGAGAGGAGTGTTGGGAATGTGAGTAGTCCGGTAGAAATGGACAATTGTATATTTGAGGAGCTAAGTGTATAGCCTTCGAATTGTAGGCCCGGTGGCGAGTCTTGTGTATGACTCCGCCCAGAGGCCAAGTAATGAGTATTGAGTACTGCGTAAGTATGAGTATGTAATGAGTACCGAGTATTGAGTATGTATGAGTAAGTACTGAGTATTGAGTATAGAGTACGTAAGAGTAAGTATTGAGTAATGAGTACGTATGAGTAAGTACAGAGTATTGAGCAGTGAGTATGTACAAGTATGGTAACGAGTATGGAGTAAGGAGTGTGTACGAGTAAGGGTATGAGCATGGAGTGATGAGCATGTAAGAGTAAAGTAACGAGTAACAAGTAAGGAGTGAGTATGAGTAGAGTAGTGAATATCGAACATAGTACGAACAGAGTAGTGAGATACGCAATGAAAGAGTAATGAGTAAGTAACTAATGCGAACAAGCGATTATCGAATTGTCTTCCTTAGTAGGTATTGTACCTTGTATGTGTATGTAAGCATTGTAGAATGCATCGTATAGTAATTGTATGTATATGTGCATGTAAAATGAACTCCATGTATATCCGACCCAAAGTAGTCGGCGTACCGCGGTTAGCACGCGGTATATGCGAATTTCATGCGCAGCGTAAGCTGACCCCCTAGGGGGACCGTTTTTAGTGTGCAGGTACCCGAAGCTGATCACCGTTCGAGAGAGTAGGACGGGGACTGCTACGTAAGCGTGGGTAGTTGTATAGTAGGGATTGGTACTTGTATTGTATTGCGAATTGGAAGCTTAAACTGTATCGGTAATTCAAGGATTGTAGTATACTCGGTATAGTAATGTATTGGAGTTGTAATTATATTATGGTTGAGTGTGCAATAGGAAGTAATGTATTGTATGAGTACTCGGTATGTTCATATTCATCAGACCGATAGTATGTAGAATTGTAACTCGCCTTGTTAGTCACGTGGGTGACTAACGGCATTGTACACCCGCCGTTGAGTATGTAATGTCCGCTGCGAAGGTAAGTATTGTACAGTAATGACGGTATTAGCGGTTGGGGTGTTACACTAAATAATTCCATAATACTCAAATTTATAAAAATTATAACTTACGTTTCAAAACTCAAAACCCGTATTAATTTACATGCAAATAAACTACATTTTATAAGGAATCTATGGTTAACATTTTGTGTCAAAATACAATCTGGGAGGCCATTAATTAAATTCAACAAGTTAGGGTATTATTCTGGAATTATTATAACTTAATATAACTAAATCTTTCCATGTTTTATTCTCGGCCGTCCGCTCCTATAACCCATGATCGGACAGCCCAGATTACTCGAGTTCTTCAGAAATCCCAAATCGAATACCGAGTACTAATCCTTCAATATCTCTCAATCTACAAAATGAAATTCGACGATTCTTAGTTCTATGGATTCGAAATTTAAAGCCAGTTACAATGGTACCAATTTCGTCAATTATGATGCACGAATCATGGATTTCGATTCTGGGTTCCGAACAAGTTAGGGTTGCGGTTGTTTAATTCGTTCTCCTCCAAATTCTCTCAACACGTTGTGTTATTTGTTAAATTGATAGAGGGTTACGAACGGACAATGCAAAAACGAATAGCATTATCGGTGGAATTTGAACGGAAACATAGCAGAAATGTGCCGGCAATGAAAATCGAATTCGTTTTTCTGGAAAGTTTGTATTTTATGTGCTGCTCCTCGCACCAACTGAGAGAGATTTGATCCAAAAAATCTATCACAATACAAACTAGACATGTATCTCTAAACATTGGTGGAAGAATCATGGAAAACGAAGAACTAGGGAGAAAGTTATAGATCCATAAAGATCTGAGTTTACCATCCCATTTCTGGAAAAATTCTGGGCAAAAACCCGACGTGATCGAGTTGGGAACTTTTGACGCTTATATCTTCCACAATATTAACAATCAGCCTTAGGTGTAAACATGAAAGTTATAGAGGGATTAGAGATCTACACAACAAGCTATAGAACGTGGATTTGTGTTCACAGACGAAGAAGTTATGATCAGACGAAGTTTACCTGATTAACTAGTTTTCTAGAAAATCTGGGTTACGGTTTCGCAGGGAGGAAAATTTGGATCGATTTTTCGGTCAATGTAGAGGGATTTAGGTTGTGTATGAGTAATGGTTAGAAGGAGGAATGATAGGAGAATCAAATGAAAAAGATGGCATACCAAATGGTGGAGTAGAGAAAGAGATATAGGCGTCAGAAGATCGACCATGGAATGCCCAAAACCGATGGAAAACTCAAACGTTTCAGTGGTATTGTCTAGCTGACGACACGTCGCAACTTCTAAAAATTTTGGCTAAACTCAATTTATCATAACTTTGGCTAGGGTGATCCTTTTTAACGTTTTTTTATCAATCTTCTTGGTTTTCCATAACTTTTATTGATATAGTTTTCATGGCTAGTTTGACATTCTCAAAAAGTCAACCCTCGAAGGCTTTAGAAGCTTTAAGGGTTCTATGATTTTATTTTTACTTTTAAGATCAAATCAATGTTCCAAATATTTCTAAAATCTTTAAAATATAATGACTGTCTTGAAAATTTTCAGGTTTTTGACTTATAATCATATTATTTAATTCATAATACTATATAATAATATATAGAATCTAATATTTAATAGTATTCTTTAGGTTTAATAGAAGAAATCCCCTAATTTAATTTTCATAATTCCGTAGAATAATTTATTATTAATTCCAATCAATAATTTAATATTTAATAGTATTATTTATGGTTTAATAAAAGAATTCTCCTAAATTAATTTAAATTAATTTAGGGGTATTTCAGTATATCTCCCTTAACAGAAACTTCGCCTCGAAGTTTAAAAATCAACTAATAGGCACTCACACCGCTTTGGGTGTGCTAAGACAATAATAATTCCAATGAAATTCCATACCAATCCTATCCTTTATTTCCATCCATTCCCATTTCCACATTCCACTCGAGATTACTCAAACTCAAACTGAACCAAGATATTTCATGATGAGAATCAAAAGTCACATGTTGTGTTACAATGTAAAAACCAAGTACATACATACACCTCTCACTCTGCTAATCATGCAACAGTGCATAATCTGGATGAGGTAACGAAGAAAGAGTATGCTCTACCCCCCCCCCCCTAAAAGAGAACTTCGTCCCGAAGTTTAAGATTTATCTACCAGTTACTCACACCCCCTTCCGGTGTGTGGGTAAACTAAATATCAAGTTGTACTACAAGCTTTAAAATGTATACCAAACAATCAACCACTCAAGGGTATTCATCCAATAACAATTCCAAACATTTGTTTCTGTTTTCAAACACTACATTCAAAGAATTCAGCACCTTATTATCAAGCTTTGTTGTAAATTTTATGGCACTATTGAATTTATCTATGATCGATATATATTTGTACCCCCTGATTGTTATGTATTTGTATTTTCTTGATTATTATAAAATTTTATTTTATGATCCTTACCTATTCATTTTACGACAGGTACGAATGATATGTCCATTATATGTTCATTTTATATTGTATGTTTATTTTATGAAGATGTTGTACCCCCCCCCCCTTAAAATAGGGTACGACCCATATCCGTCTCGTAATAATGAAGTGGAATTTAAAATCACTTTTATGGAGCACAATATTTTACATCTCCTATGGAGATTCCTCCTTCAAGGATGCAATTCATTTTTGATGCACAATATCACTCGTTATTCTGGCTTGATTGTAATTAAATCTTTTAGTGTTCCCAACATGTTTTCCTAACTCATTTCACCTCTCTTACGGTCATTGGCAAAAACAAAGTTTAGAATTCATCATTCATATAGTAGGTTAAATTTTGAAAACAGAACATAGGTTATACTTAGATATTACTATAATAACATTTTAGTTCACTCTTTCTTTATTTAAGTATTGGGTGTAGTAGGTATCAAAATCTTAAATCAAGTGATTTGGAAACTATTAATTCATAAAAGAAAATTCCATTATAATGTAATGTAATTATTTAAATGCTATCCTTACTACAACATTTCTCTAGAAGCATTTTATAACCTAAAGTTTCTTAATTGTCATGGCTTAAAAATTCATGAACTTATTTAAAATAGTATCATACTATATAATAAAACTTCTTCTTTTTCAATGCAATTAAATCTTTCATGAAACCTTGAACCGAATTTATAACCTAATGTACGTAAATATGCCATTTATGTTATTTTCACATATCAATTATATTAACAAGGTATAAATCTGGTGTAACATGTTTGAGTAGTTTAAATAATATTTTAGGTCATATAATAAGTCTAGATAGTCTTTCAAAATTATATTCAAAGGTTTATTAGCCAACCATACATTAAAATTTGTATTATATTCCTTTATAAAAATACACCTTCTGTGACTTCTAAAATTTTGTATATGTATAATGTTAAACTTCCAAATAAACATGGGAATTTCCAATCTTTAAGTAACTCTCAATTTTTTTTTACTAGATGCTCACTACTCCAAGTATTTAAGAATCAATGATATTTAGTCTAGTATTACTCTTCTCTTCACTCAATCTTTAAGTAACTTCCTTTAATATTTTTTTTTTATATTCAACAAGGGGTAGATGTTGTACCTTGGAGTACCCAAATTTAAATCCCCTTCCTCCATGTATAGGTATTTTTCACCAAATATTTAACTCAATAAACCCTTTACATGTATGAATTTTAATACTGGATCTTAAGATACAAATTTTGAATTGTTCATTGTGGCTAGTAATGAAATATGTCTAGCTAAAGATTTCATGATGGTAACATCTTACCACCAATCCTCCTCAAGTTCAACACAATCCATCACTTGCGTAGAAGATTATTTACGGTTAGATAACAAGGCTTGTCTAGCCCCTAGACTTCCAGAAGTGGGTGTGCACCCCCACTATTTTCGGCCTAGGAGTTCGTCGCACCAGGCACTTCCCGTAGGGTGCTAGGTTTAGGTGTTTCCTTTCTAAAGTTAACATAGAGTTTTAGTGTGGTTTATGGGTTCAGATGTATGCTACTAGTGTTTGTTAGCTTATTAATTTTCTAGACTCAAGATTTATCCTAACATTACCTTTAGACAACTATTTGTACCACGCAGTTCTTGAGATTTATTTTCAAACTTTAAAGGAATTGAATTGCTTAACTCATAATATCAATACTGACTTAGTTATTCTAAGCTCTATTTGTATTCTATTTTCAACCAAAAATATTCTTTAAAATTCCTAGGAGCATGTGTACTTGCTCTCAAGGAATTGTATTCTTAGCAATGTATTCTCCATAGGTATGCTTTTGAAAAATAGCTTAATATATGATTTATCCCAACCAAAATCTTATCATTTCCAATAGATGATGTTCCATAAATATATTTTTACTGTAACTCCATGACAGCACACCATTCTCAACTGACATTCATATAACCAAAGCTTCAAAATTTTTGGTATTAAGTTCTTAATATGTTTGTTATGACCTAAAAAAAATGTATAGAGGAATCGTTCACAAATCCAAGAAGGGTTAGGAATCGTGCCTCACTGGAATGCTCACTCCCATAACTACCCCAATCCACTAGTTTTAAGTGCACCTAGAATCTAAGTATTTCACTAGGCTTATTTTTTCGGGCTCAGAGCGTAACTACGCTCTGATACCACTTTCTGTAACGCCCCTATTAAACAGAAATGCAGTGGAAAATAAAGTACTATGGCGTTTACAGATCATCGGGTTCCAAACACCCGGCACCAAGCCTCACCAATTACAACTTATAAAATTACAAAAAGCTACGGTCTGAACTCGAGAAAACATAACATTAACATAATAATAGCAAAATACAACAACGCTCCAAAAATCCTAATTCCCATCCCAATCACTCATACTCTTCGTGGCCACCTGTATAACAATTCATACCTGCACGATGAAACCAAGCAGCCCACCCCGGGAGGGGTGAGTCAGTTCCCTAGAATGGAACTGGTACAATTCTCCAAAACAAAAGTTTTAAACATAACTCTTAAATAAACAACAGCTTGAAGATAAACATCATAAAACAAAACAGAGGAACAAGACACTTTAAAATCGCCAAGTCAAGATAACAAGATAAGGTTAGAGATAAATAACAGAAAGACAAAGTTAATCAATTAAAACCACACCATGAGTTAGTGAACAACCATTGCTTATGTTAGATCCAATTCCTAATTAGGAGTAGAAAGACTCGGGTAGTCACAAGGACTATAAATGAAAGGAAGAAATCCAAGAACCAGCAACTCCAGAGTGGAATAACACCAATTGGGAGAGATGGCCCCACTGCCAAGTACGTCCTTTTAGGACAGGGGATATACAGCCCCTCGCTGTTAACTACGTCCTTTTGGACAGGGGATATACAGCCCCTCGCTGTTTACAACGTCCGTTTTGGACAGGGGATATACAGCCCCTTGCTGTTTACCGGTGAAGATGTGCACACATCACAACAACGACTCAGCTCATGGATGAAACAATATTTAGAGTCAAAAGAAGAGTTTACCAAGATTGACATTTTCCCATATTCCCACTAGATTATTAACTGTACAAGTGCAATACCAAAACACTCAGTCCTACAGAATGCAGAGGCGTAAACCCCCGACAGTTAATATCTAATGAGACAACCAGATAGGAGGAACCAATATTCATGAAAGTTTTATATTCAAGGCTCAGTTAGTCACATCAAGCTGAGTTAGTCACACAAACATTTTCCCTTTGGAAATTCATTTCAGCTCAGTTAACATTTCCCAAAGCATTCCATAAAGTCCGTTAGCAAAAGTATCTGACTACGAGAAATCGTACCTGGTCAATGCTGTAGCAGTCCTAGTAGACTCGTGCAAACATTCAACACACTCTGAGGAATATTAAAGGTAATATATCATCAATAACTTGTAGCCTAAGTTAAACTAAAATAACTTCCTCACTCTTATTTCTAAGTCTCAATTGTCTTTTAAGCCCTCACTTAAATGTTATGTGTAACCTTTGACTTATCTTAGAATGTTGTATAACTCAAGGTTGTAAGACCAATGAATGTATTTTATTGACACTTGTTAATTGTTCCACTCTTATCCACTTTACTCATACTTAACCATAATTCTCAATTCAAGACTCTTGAGACCCTTATGTCATAAATGCATTTTATGTTATTCAATAAATCTTAGAATTTCAATAACAATTCTTAAGCTCAATACTTTTATTCTTAATTTAGAATAAACATCGTATTATGACTATGATAGGTTTATCTTAGAATACTATACTATTATTTCACAATGTATTGAAATACCCCTAAATTAATTTAAATTAATTTAGGGGATTCTTTTATTAAACCTTTAATAATACTATTAAGTATTAAATTATTATTATGGAATTAAGAATATTAAATTATTATATGGAATTGTGGAATTTATTTAGGGGTTTTCTCCTATTTAACCCTAATTATTATACATTATTATATAGTATTATGAATTTGATAATAAGATTTATAAATCAATAAATCTTGGGAAAATTATTAAGCACTCCAAATATATTATAAAGATTTTAGGAAGTGTTGGAACATGGTTTTGAAATAAAAGTCAATATAAAATTCTAGAAACCTTAAAGCTTATTAAGCCTTGCTAGAGTTGACTTTTTGAGAATGGTCAAACCAGGCCATGAAACCTATACCAAAAAATAGGTTATGAAAAACCATGAAGATCGATAAAAAGAACGTCAAAAACGGATCATCCTAGCCAAAGTTATGCTAGATTGAAGTTTTGAATCAAAATTTTAAGAAGTGCCACGTGTCACTCTGTAATGGGTCGCCCACACAGCCGATTTCCTTCCCTGATTTTCGTAACCGATTTCACTTCCTAGCCCAAACTTTAGACGGCTATAACTTTCACATTACTCAATATTTTTCCATGCCGTCTTCACCACTCTCTTCTCCTACAATTCCTCTTTCCAACCATTACTCATACAAACCTTAAATCCTCCTGAGTCAACCGGAAAATCGAGCCAAAGTAGCCACCTTGCGAAACTGTTTCCAGAATTCCAGATTTCTCTTCAATTTCAGGTAAATTCGATCGGCCATAACTTCTTTGTTACTCATCCAAATTCCATGTTCTTTAGCTCGTTTTGAAGAGCTCTAATTCCTCTAAAACTTTCATGTTTATGGTTTAAGCTAATTCTCAACGGATTGGGAGGGAAAGGTCTCTAAAGTTTCGGTCTTGCCAGCACATAAAATAATACCGAAACAGAGAGGTAAACTCGTGATTTTCGACTTTGATTTCTTTCTGTGTGATACGAGTTAGGATTAGTTCTTGCTATCATTGTGTAGGGCTATGTTTCTTATTTCTAATGAGCCCAAGAACATGGCCTAATTCGATCTAGAACTTAACTTATAGATATGCAAAGTGAGCTCCTCGAAAACATTCAAGTTCGAACTTTTCCAGATTTTCGAATTCGAAATCACTCAATTCGCACAACTCCTGTAAGTTTCCTTCAAATTCCTTCTACCATGCTAAACTAGGTTACATTATCGGTCAAAAACACGTTTCAATTGTATCAATTACGCAATAGATTGAGTGAATTTGTAAGAATCGAATTCGAAACCCTTAGAACTCTATTCGAATATAAACCCAGAATCGAATTCGATGAATACTGCATTATAATTGGGGAAACCGGTACCAATAGAACCGAAATTTGATTACGAATCCATAGAAACAAGAATCACTCGATTTCGTTCTGTAGATTGTGAGAAAAACGTGAATTAGTACTCGGGTATCAAGGGGAAATCGGGGAAGAACTGGGCGTTCAATATCCGTCGGATCCTAGTTAATAGATTTGGACGGCTGAGATTAAAACGTTTCAGATTAAGTTTTTATAAATTTCAGTAAATAACCCTAACTTG
This sequence comes from Limonium bicolor, assembly GCA_023374045.1. NCBI lineage: Eukaryota > Viridiplantae > Streptophyta > Magnoliopsida > Caryophyllales > Plumbaginaceae > Limonium > Limonium bicolor. The sequence continues at coordinate 359,755,189 of CM041776.1, forward strand.
TTGAATTAGTTTAAATACCTTTCCGAATGTATTTTGACTTGAAATTTTAACCATAGATTCCTTATTTAATCTAGTTTATTTTGATGTAAATTATTATGGTTTTGGAGTTTTTAAACATAAGTTATGATTTTTGCAATTTTCGGGTTTTCGGGAATTATCTGGCTAAATTAAAGAGATATTTTTATGAAACAAAAATTTTATAATATGTCTAAAATGTTATAGTTACTGTATATTAAGTTTGGGAATTTTTGGGCAACGGGAAAAGGTTTTAAAAATTGTGTTTGTGAGTTTTTCATAAGAATAACTTATAATATATAGTTTTTAATGTAATCAAAAATTAAAGTATAGTTGATTAATGAACTTTATAGGTTGGGGAAAATATAATAAGACTAATTAAAATTTAATACAGTATGTTTATAAATATTTTGGGTATTAACTTTAAGTGAAGTAAAAATGTTACATATATTTATATATATTTATATGAGAGAAATAAATAGAACTTATATTAAATCAAGGAATTTAACTAAACTACATTTTATTTATTATATATGATATGGAAGCTAATATGTTTAACTAAAACTAAGGGAAATACTCTATTTTATTAACCATAAATCAGTTGTGGATATGTCTAAAAGTATTAAATATAATTAAATACAATAGAATTTCTTAAAGAATGTTCTGGATAAATCTGGATAATTTGGATATATATATATATATATATGTATATAAATACAGTAAAAATAGATAAAGGAAATACATTCCTTGTGAGAAATATAATAGGAAGGATATATATATATATATATATATATATATAATAAATAAATAAAAGGAAAAAATCCTTATAGATAATATAATTGAAGGAATTAATGAGTTAAACTAAACCTCTACATGATACTAATAAAAGAATATTTATGAGGTGGTATTAATTTATAGGTTGTGTTTTTAGTTATCTTTGAGTTTCTAAGATTTATATAAACTGTATTTAAGCACACGTATATATTTAGTCGATGACCACAATGTAAATCTATAATTGGGTTAGGAAATTATAAGTTAAAATTTAGGAGTATTTGTAATTAGATTACATAAAGTGTTACACAAATAGATCTTATTATATTAATAATAAATGAATGAAATACTTTTACATTTAAATGTTCTTATTATATAAACATAATAAAATAAATGAGTTACTTTTACATCCAAATGTGAAGAGGATTAATAAGTCTAGATTTAATCATTTCTTAATATTTGTAGTATTGAGTAATAGCTTAACATTTTAAGAAAAATGATTAAAAGGATTATGATATAAAACTATATTAACTATGATTTGGAAATTTATCTAAATAATAATCCTTAAGTTCTTGGCATTAGATAAGCCATATGAAATACACTTTTAACGTTTGTTACCAATACTTAGGATGTGAGTTTACAATTAAGTGGGGTATTTAGTGGTTAGAATTTATAGAAGGTTTGTAAATAGGAATTTGATACTTAAAACCTTAAAACCTTTAGTTAGACGAAACTGGGTTATATAAGAGATCATATTGATCTACTTTACAACATTGAAAAATATTAATATAACATTTGAACATAAGGTATGGGTGAAATACCCCAAACCTTGATATGTGGTTTAAATATCAAATTATGGTATGTAAAGGCTAAAAAGTGCCTTAGTAACATCAGTGGACAATTTAAAATATAGTAAGTGCAATAAAGCATTAAGACACAGTTTGAGCAAAAACATGCTCTAAGCTATGAGTGAACTTGGTTAGGACCCAAAGAGCCTACCAAGACTTGATAACATTTAATTATGATTTGATAAGGCTAATTAAGTCCTTAGGAAACTTTGGTAGACAATGAAACCAAACAAAACACAAGGTAATACCTTAAAGTCAATATGAGCAAAAATGTGCTCTAAGCTTGGGATAAATGTGTATAAGGCCTAATGGTCATACCAATACCTTATTTATATGTTAATGAACATATTAAATCAATTACTAAAGAAAACCAAGCTTGAAAACAAGTTAAACACAAAATGTGCTTTAAGGAGTCTTAAAGCACGTTTTTGAAAAATGTCTTGTAAATGAGTTTTGAATGGCTAAATGTCCATCATTACTCTTTAATTAACATGTGTACTAAATAGTATCACATTTGGGTGGCCATATTAGTGGGAAATCAAAAATTTCACTTCTATGTGCCTTGTATTTGTGAATAGTAACTTTTACAAGCTAGTATATAACATATGTTATGTTAAGTAATTAAATTGACAAACAGACTAAAATACCCTTTTATATTAAAGGGGGCCGGTTTTTTGTGAGGAGTCACCAAGTATGTTAACTTGTTAAGTAAATAAAGTGACTCATAGTTACTATTTGCTTTAAGACTTAAATATCTTCAAAAAGTAAGTTCTATCTTCATTCTCCCTTCCTTTCCTTCATTTCCCACGGTTCCAAACACCACCACCAACCTCTCTTCTCATTCTCTCTCGGTAATACCACTACCTCCATTAGAACTCAAGCTTTGAACTCTTGTCAAATCTTGCTCTCTTGTCCAAATCAAAAACAAACCCACCATTCTCTTAGTTAAGCCAAGCTCTACAATCTTGTCTCTTCAAAACTTCAAAACCTCCATTTCGGTGCCAAGAAACCACCATGGGAGGAGCTTGAGCTCATCTTTTCACATATTCTTGTTCTCCTTTGCTTCAAGGTAAGGAAACTCAAAGAAAATCCATGTTTCCTCCATGTTTACATGTTGTCCGAAAATTCACCTCACAATGGTGTATTTATCTGCTTGTTTTAGCTTCATTTGAATCTTCCAAGGGCTAGGAGGAGTCCTCTCTTGATACTTATTCAGTTCTCTTCCAATTCCAAGGTAAAACAATTACCTTAATGTGCTAAACAATATGTGTAACTAGGTTTACAATGAGGAAGCATAATGCTTGAATACTCATTCTATTGTTTGTATAATGTTTAATAGTTGAAAAGGGACCAAATGCCCTACCGGTTTACAAGAAAACAAGAAAGAAATTGTGAGGAAAAAGAGGTAAACAAACTACTCAATGTAGTTTAAATGCCTTAGGAAATGAGCTTGATTTGCTTGATAAAATACCTAAGGAGCCAATGGTGAGTGACCTAGCAAAATGTTCTCAAGGAGACTAGTAAAAACATATGTTTTGGTGTATGTATTTGCAGGTCAAAGGCATTATTTATGTGGGAAATTCAGTGTTTAAGGTTATGCAATTTAAGGGCCTAAGAGCCATGTTATTTAAGGGCCTAAGTGCCAAGCAATTTAAGTTATGCACTATATTGTGATGTAGTGCTTAATGTGTGAAGTTGTGTATAAAATGTGTTTGATGGATTAGGTGTTTTGAATGAAATAAGGTAAAACCTAAGTGTTTTGTGAGTATATACAAGAGAAGCTATGGCCAAATTTGGGAAGATGTGTAAGAAGTTCTAAGTGTTTTAAGGAAGTTTTGGTGAACTAGGAATGTTAAAGGTGATTGAATGTTTACTTGAGAAGAAAACATGTGTTATGGTGATTTAGAGTGATGCAAGGATTTAGGTGTCTTGGAAGTTCTAGGAGTTCAATGGGTGTTTTGTGAATGTATTAAAGTCTTGGAGGAGTTGTTTAAGGTTTAGGAAAGGTTGGTGTTCAAGGAACAAGTGATGTTTAGGTATGATGTAAAAGGAGATTTAGTTAGTAAGAAAATAATGCTTAAGAGATGATGTTAAGATGAAAAAAGTGTTTTGGGATAGTAGTTATAATAGGTGAGAAACACCATCTAGGAACCTAGTATAAAATAACATAAGTGTTAAGGAATTTTTCAAGGAAATAAGTAATGATTTAAGGAATTAGAAAATGAGTTTCATGGATGTTGTATGTGGATGTAAGGTTACCGAATGTTGTTAGGACGCATTAAGAGGCCTTAGGAGAAGTTTGGTGAAGAATTGGCAAGTTTGGGTAAGTTTAGAAGGCGACCGACCCAGGGGCCGACCCAGTTTTTGGGTCGTCGAGCCTCTGTTAGATGTTAGGAATGTTTCGGTAATGGTCCGACCCAAAAGGGTGGGTCGGACATGGGTCGGTCGGTTCAAGTTTCAAAGGAAGGAAAATGTTCGCACATGGACCGACCCAGAATGGTGGGTCGGACGTGGGTCGGACGGGCAGGATTATAAGGAAGTAAAAGGGTTCTGTAATGGACCGACCCAGATGTGGGTCGGTCGGTGGGTCGGTCGGACCAAAACATGGTTTGAGTTATGAAATGATATGTGATGATGGGGATTGGTAGGTAATGATGTTATAAGGATGTTAAGGACATGTTAGGGGAGTTTTAATGACACCTAAGTGGGTTAAAAGTTGTATTAAAATGTGAGAGTAAAACAATTAATGTTAAGTTATGTAACTAAGTTAACGGGGAAAAATTAAGCATTGACATTAATGATCAAGCAACCCCGATGTTAATGGCAACACTGTGATGTTAACAGTTTTTCGAGAATTGCTCGAGGAACACAAATGGACAGATAAGTGGACTCCGGTGACAGGTATGGTTTTCTGCAACCTGCGTCCTACCGGATTACACCGCTTGTATGCCATGTGTTTTTCTGTATGTTTGCCACGTTGTAAGATAAAACATGTAATGAGTTTACAGTATTCATATATGTGGCGTGTTCAACTCCGATACCATTTAACCTCGGCAGTGTTACCTTAGTTAACTGAGTCTAGGATCACATGAGAGTTCGGTATTCGGAGTAAACGACCCGTACCATGGGACGTACTAACCACGGCTATGCGTGTGTTAAATGTGTATGTTATGTGAATGTAGGGATCTCCCTTGTATGTTTTAACCCAGTTGTAATACTATTTGAGTTGTTATGTGACAGGCTCCATAGTGGGGTTCTAAGTATTGTCTAAAGTAAGTATGTACTAACAGTATGAGGAATCCGGTTTGGCCGGTCGCGCGTTGTTTGGGAGAGGGTATCCTTCCTAGCCTTACCCTTCTCTTTGTTATGGTTGTTTCCCTCACGGTTATGATCTCCCATTAGCTTACTCCAAAGCTTGGCTATTCTGACTTATGATCGGTTTTAGGGGGAACATGTGTTTGTGTGGTGTTTCGGCCTCCAAAAACCCGAACCGCCTTAACTTAAGTTACTCGTCCAACTATTAGGACGGTAATGAGTGTTGTTGTTATTGTTAACGAGCTTATCATGAACTGGCAACATTCTCTAGGCTCCCAGTGTGTAAACAATGTTTGGGTCGGTTCCTAAGCGAACCATTCCCGTTGTGTTATGGTGTTTTGTTGTGATGCAGTATTCACTGCGGTATTATGTTGAGTACGTAGAAACGTGCAAAGTATTGTTAGTGTTTATGTAGTGTATGTTGTAGGTTGTATAATGTGGAGTGGTGTTGTATAATGTGGAGTGTGTGGATCATGGATATGATTCCCAGTTTGTGATAAGAGGCGTTAAGGATAACCCGATTTAAGGTATGTGTCGCCTATTAAGGAGTAGCTCCATTAGAGGAGAACACCCTAGGGATGATGAATACCATGGGTGACTTGTTAGTAGGATGTATTATCCGATTGTTGAGCCCATTGAGGCGAAATGTAAGTGATGTGTGTTTTGTCACATGCATGATTTAAATATAATCAACTGCATGCTAAGACGACAATTAGTTGTGCGTGGCCCGGTAGCATGTGGGCTGCGGATTACCATACCAGCAAGGTGCTGAGCCCCTTGGGGCCACCCCTTTCTCTTCTTTTCCTATTTCAGTACAAGTGCTGGAAGCCGTTCGAGAGTAGGACGGGTAGTCATTGTACATGGTAACTTTTAAGTGTATATATATCATAGGAGTAGTAAGACCGATATTGTTGTCGGCATCAGTTTATAATACTCGTATAGTTGATAAGGTGTATGTTGTTGTTGTTGTTATGTAAAGGAATACAATGTAGTCGCTCGGAATTTAGCCCATCAGACCGTACAATGTATATGGATTAGCCTGTTAGCCACGTGGGTGGCTAACGGCGTGTAACACCAGGGAGTTAAGTAATGTGATGAGGTTTGTAATTCCGCTGCAGTTTATTGTAAGTATGTAAATGTTGGATGGGGTGTTACAAAAGTGGTATCAGAGCGAAGTATCGCTCTGATGACTGAATTACCGAGCTTAGGAAATACCGAGTTAGGATTTAAGTACTTTGGGTTAAGGGTTGAGTGATAGCGTGAGAAATACGCTAGTTAGGAATACCAGTGAATACTGGAAACCTACAATATCCATCCCACCCTCCCAATCCCGTATATACTTGGGGAAACAACGCCAGGGAGATGAAAGTCCTCTCATACTCGGGAATACCCGATCTGGCTGTTATTAACACCTTTAGGTACGAGAACCTGTCATACGGTAGATCCCGAAAACTGGGAATCCCGGAGACGGTCTCCATCTGAATATGTTAACCGCATTTCATAGCAATGATGACGGATCTTGTGTATTGAGAGTAGAATTTCCGGTAACCTGGGTCGACATGCTAAGCAGTCGAGAATAACCAACTTGCACGCACCAACCGTGCAACAGGCAAGAAGTGGATCAGTGAAACCGAGACAAGTGTCTACGGAACCACATTTGATAAATACACCAACGGTATACCAACCGACAAAGGAACTACAACGTAGTGCCCAAAAGAGACAAGTCTCAGTAACCACGACAAGTGCGTGGAACGGGCTTAAGGAGATACAATACTGAGACAAAGGGGTCTCCCAGAATGGGAATACCCTAGTTAATGAATTATTATGTGAATACAGTGAAAAGACACCTAGACAAGTTATTATCAGACAGTAAGATCAGTGAGGGCCAACGAGGCCACTGATGACAGTATGGGTAAAAACAATACCACAACTGGTAGTGTTAAACCGATAGCCAGTTAGCATGGCGCACTTGCCATACAAGTGCTGCTATAACAGGGCTGTTCGTGGAAATTTATAACCACTACAAGTACTTAGTAAAGTACCACTAAGTTAAGTGTGAACATTAAACCATGGAAGGGCTTAACGGCCTGACCTTTGTAATGTAAGTACACCAGTCAGCAAGAAGCTAGACTTGGTTAAGGTAAGAAGATGTTTGTGAACCATGAAAATTTTTCTTTCAACCCGATTTATTCAAACCTTTTCTTTTCAAAACCATTTCCTTTCAAACCAACACTTATTTCCAACCTTCTTTTAAACCAAACTAGTAAACCAAGGACAGTTGACAAGGATACAACAATGGATAAACTTCCCTCGATTAAGTTCGGGAAGTAAGGAATGAATATTGTCACGGGACAATATAAGGGAGTTGACAACAGAATACTTCACCTAGGCGTGTGACGGACACTACAAGTGTACCAACTGTGTTGTGGGACGACCGCACTCCGATAGGAGCATTGGCCTGACAGACCTACTTATGGGTTAGTTGGGTAAGTAGCAATGTATCATATGATACCCCATATATGTATACAGTGGAGCCGAACACGGGAAGTAGTCGACTCCGTCTACGGTCAGCACATGAATCAAACAGAGCTAAGGATTACAAGGAATAGTTGAAGTTAAGGAATTCAGTTAAGTTAGCAAGACTAAAAGGATTATGAACTCCTTTCAAGGAAATGTTTAAGAGTTAGGAGTGCGATGGGCACAACTGTTATGTAGAGACACCACATATGTCTTAAGGATCCTTAGGGATAACATTATAGCTGGAATGGTACCCAGCCTGTACATGGCAAGTAGATGCCTAATGTGGACCATTAATGTGCAACAACGGATAATTCCAGAATGAGTACCTACACTATCAGGAAATGGTTGAACTTCACAAAGAAGATAATAACCAGTTAAGAACGCAAAAGGGCGTGGCTAACATATATACCAATAAGTGTGAGCCAAATGTAATGGCAAACGAGCAACACCCAGGAGCAATCCTTGAAGGGTGTTCACATCACAATTGTTGAATGAAATGCATGACAGAAGCACAAGGTTGAAACTAACACACAGTTTAGACATAAGTTGTCAGGAGACGGACTGACAACCTAAGGGCATCCCATGAAAGGAAACGTGATGCAACGACCTTGTCATGGAGCTCAGTATAATATCCAAACCATATAATGTTGTACAGAGAAGTACATATGAGTGGACAGCCTACAATGAGCCCAGCTCAAGGCAAACAAGGCTCATAAGCCATAAGTAAATATGTTATATAAATTCGATTGATGGTAGAAGTTTATGTTTGTATAATGAATAGAGTGGTAAACGAACCACTGCATTAAGAGTGGGGATACCTCTTGATATTGTGACCCACCGCAGGAGCGGTAGTTATGTGAATCAAGTTCAAGAATATGTTAAGGATGGACGATGTTATTAAGGTAAGGGAGTAATTAGCTTAGTAGTATGTGTATAAAGTGAAGCACCTGGCTGAATAACGCCGGCTTGTGACTCGAATGATCGATGCTCAAGGAGCATTCAGTGGTCATCCAAATGAGGGATGAACCATAATATGAATAATGTAAATTTATGTGTGGAAGTTAATGTGACAGTGAATACTATGTGAGTTAATGCTATACAATAAGTGAGAGCACGGTGCGCAACAAGCGACCGTTGTATAAATGTTGTTGAACGATAATGTAACAGACAAGACCAGTTATGAGTTAAACTCAGTGGAGATGCAAGATAAGTAATATTAAACAGACTGGGCAATAAGCCAGTGGTAGGTACTGTGTGATGAGGAACTCAGTGTGAATTCCATGGCGAATCGCATAAGGGATTTACTGTCAAGAGTTTACGCCTCTGCACTCTGTATGACTGAGTGTTTTGGTATTGCACTTGCGCAGTAATGATCGAATGAGATAGCTAGGAATTGGAAACATGTTGATTGTGGACAAATAATGTTATAATGGCCGATGCATAGGAAATGCAAGGCCGCACCAATAAAAGTACTTGTACAAAACCAAACGTGGAGATATGATTAACAGTAAGTGACTACAGTAGCACTAACTACCAAATATCGGTATGGAATATACCCCAAATATTGGAAATAGCTGAGAGAGCACTACACACTAGGTAGTAGCTCAATCTCAACCGACAGTAAGTCGGAAGGGAACAAGTCAATCATTGTGAAATACATAGCTGTATACACAGTAAATTATCATGGAAGTGGATGGAAAATTGTGAAACTCACCGAATCCGCTCAGGGTAAAAGATACCGTGCGTCGGTTGAGAAACCATTGTCACCAAGATAAAGGTGATAATTGGGGATGTACAATACAGTAAGAATAACAAATGGAGCAATTAAGCTCTACAGTTTGAGTTTCGCAGCAGAAACTAGTGAGCCAGTGATTCAAGTGTTGAATGTACATGGTGAACATGAGTGAATGGCTAATTATTAATGCCTAAAAGCCTCACAGGCCAGGACCGAAACCGGTTATGAGTTACAACTCCAATGAGAATTCCTGGTTTAGGAACTAGACCGCCAATATGGTTAAGATCCTCGAATCAGAATCCATTATGTAATAGACCGCATGGAAGTTAAAACACTTCACGACGGCAAAACATTTAAGCCAATGTTTAGTGATTGATTACGTGGGCGTAATCCCTTTTAAGGGGGGTAGAGCGCAAAACCACTTAGTGTATATCACCGTACAAGTGTACGTAGTGTATGTGACTTATATTGTGCATAGCGCAAAATTATATTATTGTTTGATGATTGGTGTGTGTGTTACGTAAACATACACATTCATTCATGGTTTAAGTGTGGTAATTGCGCACAGAAGATGCGAATACCATTGTGATAAGTGTGTGTATATGTTAACAGTTGTGTGTGATAGTACAAGTGTGTGGAGTAGATAAACTCCCAGGGGAACAAAAGCCCCGACAGTGTATAAATGTAAAACCAGGTGTGTATTTTGGATAAAATATATGTGTATATATAATAAGTGATGCATGAAAGGGCATGATACCGACATAGAACCTAGTGAGAATAAGATTCCCTAGCTAGGCACAGGATTAAAATGAATGGAGGTAACTGATAGATGGAGTTCTATCCTTTGGAGATGTTGTGATCATGACTAGAATGATTCGAAAGATAGAAATTGGAAATGAGTGACTTACTTGATGCTTGAAAATGAAGTGGGAGGTGGAACTTGATTTGCATGTGATCAAGGGAAGCCGAACACAAATTGGGGTGGAAGGATAGTTCAACACTGATGCTGATCACATCAGGGTTGGATGACTCTTGAAACTCCCTATAAGTGGTCACGAATAACCACGCTAATAAAAGAAGCAAAGAGCTTAAGTTGGACTTGGAGTTGTGTGTGTTTTCAAAAGGATTTTAATTGGTATTTATAAAACGTTGATGGATACTTTACGTAATTAAAGTTCTCTTACTTAACCTCACAAGGAAATTTTAAACTTATGTGATTGTTTTAAACTCCCAGAGGCACGGGGACGGAAGGTGTCCATCGCGACCGTGTTCTGCGGGATCACAGTGTATATCAAGGATATTTTTGATTGCTATACATGCTCTGACATGTTGTGTGGTATGTGTAATGAATGTTGTTTTGACTTGGATTTCCTAAAGTGTATACTATCAAGGCCTATGAGTCTAAATGTGTGGTTTACATAGACCTATGTGTCTAAAGACTGTTATGTTACCAGGACCTATGTGTCCAAATGTTGTTATGTTACCCAAGACCAGTGAGTCAAAGGGGTTGTATGTATGTGTAAGTGTTGTTAAGATACCCGGACCATAGAGTCCGAGGTTATCATTGGATATGTTATGTTATGTGTGGATGTGAATGTGTTGCCCGACCATCAAGTCCGAGGTTGTGATGTAAAGTGTGTTTGGTTAAGGAAGTTTATTTCCAAGTGATTACTGTGTTCTAATCTAATGATGTGTGAAAAGTGTGAACTTCGAGGACGAAGTTCTTTTAAGGGGGGTAGATTGAAATACCCCAAACCTTGATATGTGGTTTAAATATCAAATTATGGTATGTAAAGGCTAAAAAGTGCCTTAGTAACATCAGTGACAATTTAAATATAGTAAAGTGCAATAAAGCATTAAGACACAGTTTGAGCAAAACATGCTCTAAGCTATGAGTGAACTTGGTTAGGACCCAAAGAGCCTACCAAGACTTGATAACATTTAATTATGATTTGATAAGGCTAATTAAGTCCTTAGGAAACTTTGGTAGACAATGAAACCAAACAAAACACAAGGTAGTACCTTAAGTCAATATGAGCAAAAATGTGCTCTAAGCTTGGGATAAATGTGTATAAGGCCTAATGGTCATACCATACCTTATTTATATGTTAATGAACATATTAAATCAATTACTAAAGAAAACCAAGCTTGAAAACAAGTTAAAACACAAAATGTGCTTTAAGGAGTCTTAAAGCACGTTTTTGAAAAATTGTCTTGTAAATGAGTTTTGAATGGCTAAATGTCCATCATTACTCTTTAATTAACATGTGTACTAAATAGTATCACATTTGGGTGGCCATATTAGTGGGAAATCAAAAATTTCACTTCTATGTGCCTTGTATTTGTGAATAGTAACTTTTACAAGCTAGTATATAACATATGTTATGTTAAGTAATTAAATTGACAAACAAAGACTAAAATACCCTTGTTATATTAAAGGGGGCCGGTTTTTGTAGTGAGGAGTCACCAAGTATGTTAACTTGTTAAGTAAATAAATGTGACTCATAGTTACTATTTGCTTTAAGACTTAAATATCTTCAAAAAGTAAGTTCTATCTTCATTCTCCCTTCCTTTCCTTCATTTCCCACGGTTCCAAACACCACCACCAACCTCTCTTCTTCATTCTCTCTCGGTAATACCACTACCTCCATTAGAACTCAAGCTTTGAACTCTTGTCAAATCTTGCTCTCTTGTCCAAATCAAAAACAAACACCACCCTCTTAGTTAAGCCAAGCTCTACAATCTTGTCTCTTCAAAACTTCAAAACCTCCATTTCGGTGCCAAGAGAAACCACCATGGGAGGAGCTTGAGCTCATCTTTTCACATATTCTTGTTCTCCTTTGCTTCAAGGTAAGGAAACTCAAAGAAAATCCATGTTTCCTCCATGTTTACATGTTGTCCGAAAATTCACCTCACAATGGTGTATTTATCTTGCTTGTTTTAGCTTCATTTGAATCTTCCAAGGGCTAGGAGGAGTCCTCTCTTGATACTTATTCAGTTCTCTTCCAATTCCAAGGTAAAACAATTACCTTAATGTGTCTAAAACAATATGTAACTAGGGTTTACAATGAGGAGAAGCATAATGCTTGAATACTCATTATGTTGTTTGTATAATGTTTAATAGTTGAAAAGGGACCAAATGCCCTACCGGTTTTACAAGGAAACAAGAAAGAAAATTTGTGAGGAAAAGAGGTAAACAAACTATCTCAATGTAGTTTAAATGCCTTAGGAAAAATGAGCTTGATTTGCTTGATAAAATACCTAAGGAGCCAATGGTGAGTGACCTAGCAAAATGTTCTCAAGGAGACTAGTAAAAGAACATATGTTTTGGTGTATGTATTTGCAGGTCAAAGGCATTATCTAGGTGGGAAATTCAGTGTTTAAGGTTATGCAATTTAAGGGCCTAAGAGCCATGTTATTAAGGGCCTAAGTGCCAAGCAATTTAAGTTATGCACTATATTGTGATGTAGTGCTTAATGTGTGAAGTTTGTGTATAAAAATGTGTTTGATGGATTTTAGGTGTTTTGAATGAAATAAGGTAAAAACCTAAGTGTTTGGATGTGAGTATATACAAGAGAAGCTATGGCCAAATTTGGAAGATGTGTAAGAAGTTCTAAGTGTTTTAAGGAAGTTTTGGTGAACTAGGAAGTGTTAAAGGTGATTGAATGTTTACTTGAGAAGAAACATGTGTTATGGTGATTTAGAGTGATGCAAGGATTTAGGTGTTCTTGGAAGTTCTAGGATTCAATGGGTGTTTTGTGAATGTATTAAAGTCTTGGAGGAGTTGTTTAGGTTTAGGAAAGGTTGGTGTTCAAGGAACAAGTGATGTTTTTATGATGTAAAAGGAGATTTAGTTAGTAAGAAAATAATGCTTAAGAGATGATGTTAGATGAGAAGAAAGTGTTTTGGGATAGTAGTTATAATAGGTGAGAACACCATCTAGGAACCTAGTATAAAATACATAAGTGTTAAGGAATTTTACAAGGAAATAAGTAAATGATTTAAGGAATTAGAAAATGTTTCATGGATGTTTATGTGGATGTAAGGTTACCGAATGTTTTAGGAAGCATTAAGAGGCCTTAGGAGAAGTTTGGTGAAGAATTGGCAAGTTTGGGTAAGTTTAGAGGCGACCGACCCAGGGCCGACCCAGTTTTTGGGTCGGTCGAGCCTCTGTTAGATGTTAGGAATGTGTTCGGTAATGGTCCGACCCAAAAGGGTGGTCGGACATGGGTCGGTCGGTCAAGTTTCAAAGGAAGGAAAATGTTCGCACATGGACCGACCCAGAATGGTGGGTCGGACGTGGGTCGGACGGGCAGGATTAAGGAAGTAAAAGGGTTCTGTAATGGACCGACCCAGATGTGGGTCGGTCGGTGGGTCGGTCGGACCAAAACATGGTTTGAGGTTATGAATGATATGTGATGATGGGGATTGGTAGGTAATGATGTTATAGGATGTTAAGGACATGTTAGGGGAGTTTTAATGACACCTAAGTGGGTTAAAAGTTGTATTAAAATGTGAGAGTAAACAAGTTAAAATGTTAAGTTATGTAACTAAGTTAACGGGGAAAAATTAAGCATTGACATTAAATGATCAGCAAACCCCGATGTTAATGGAAACACGTGTGATGTTAACAGTTGTTCGAGAATTGCTCGAGGAACACAAATGGACAGGATAAGTGGACTCCGGTGACAGGTATGGTTTTCTTGCAACCTGCGTCCTACCGGATTACACCGGCTTGTATGCCAATGTGTTTTTCTGTATGTTTGCCACGTTGTAAGATAAAACTGTAATGAGTTTACAGTAATTCATATGTGGCGTGTTCAACTCCGATACCATTTAACCTCGGCAGTGTTAACCTTAGTTAACTGAGTCTAGGATCACATGAGAGTTCGGTATTCGGAGTAAACGACCCGTACCATGGGACGTACTAACCACGGCTATGCGTGTTAATGTGTGATATGTGTATGTGAATGTAGGGATCTCCCTTGTATGTTTAACCCAGTTGTAATACTGTTTGAGTTGTTATGTGACAGGCTCCATAGTGGGGTTCTAAGTATTGTCTAAAGTAAGTATGTACTAACAGTAGTGAGGAATCCGGTTTGGCCGGTCGCGCGTTGTTTGGGAGAGGGTATCCTTCCTAGCCTTACCCTTCTCTTTGTTATGGTTGTTTCCCTCACGGGTTATGATCTCCCATTAGCTTACTCCAAAGCTTGGCTATTCTGACTTATGATCGGTTTAGGGGGAACATGTGTTTGTGTGGTGTGTTCGGGCCTCCAAACCCGAACCGCCTTAACTTAAGTTACTCGTCCAACTATTAGGACGGTAATGAGTGTTGTTGTTATTGTATAACGAGCTTATCATGAGACTGGCAACATTCTCTAGGCTCACCAGTGTGTAAACAATGTTTGGGTCGGTTCCTAAGCGAACCATTCCCGTTGTGTTATGTGTTTTGTTGTGATGCAGTATTCACTGCGGTATTATGTTGTGTACGTAGAAACGTGCAAAGTATTGTTAAGTGTTGTATGTAGTGTATGTTGTAGGTTGTATAATGTGGAGTGTGTTGTATAATGTGGAGTGTGTGGATCATGGATATGATTCCCAGTTTGTGATAAGAGGCGTTTAAGGATAACCCGATTTAAGGGTATGTGTCGCCTATTAAGGAAGTAGCTCCATTAGAGGAGAAGCACCCTAGGGATGATGAATACCATGGGTGACTTGTTAAGTAGGATGTATTATCCGATTGTTGAGCCCATTGAGGCGAAATGTTAAGTGATGTGTGTTTATTGTCACATGCATGATTTAAATATAATCAACTGCATGCTAAGACGACAATTAGTTGTGCGTGGCCCGGTAGCATGTGGGCTGCGGGATTACCATACCAGCAAAGGTGCTGAGCCCCTTGGGGCCACCCCTTTCTCTTCTTTTCCTATTTCAGGTACGAAGTGCTGGAAGCCGTTCGAGAGTAGGACGGGTAGTCATTGTACATGGGTAAACTTTAAGTGTATATATACAGTAGGAGTAGTAAGACCGATATTGTTGTCGCATCAGTTTATAATACTCGGTATAGTTGATAAGGTGTATGTTGTTGTTGTTGTTAATGTAAAGGAATAAATGTATAGTCGCTCGGAATTTAGCCCATCAGACCGGTACAATGTATATGGATTAGCCTTGTTAGCCACGTGGGTGCTAACGGCGTGTAACACCAGGGAGTTAAGTAATGTGATGAGGTTTGTAATTCCGCTGCAGTTTTTGTAAGTATGTAAATGTTGGATGGGGTGTTACAATGGGGATTTTTCAGAATATATTATCTTATTTCATAATTAACAATTTCACTTAGGAATCAGAGTTTAGCTCTTAGATAATTCTACCTTATGTTAAGATGTAATGTTTCCTAAAACATAAAAAAAGGGAATTGATTTATTAAGTTGCCTTTGAAACTTTAGGTTTGTAAACAATTTAAAACGTATTTAAGACTTAAGTTTATTGAAGTTTAGTACAAGGGATTATACATAGTCTATAGAGTGAATGGGTGTAAAAATAAAATGTTTAGGAGATTGAAGGTAAGTAAGGATACATAAAAGGTTATATTTAACACCTTATTATATAGGTAATAATTAAGCAAATAATGTACCTTGTGAATACTAAATGTAAGAGTTCGATAAGTCTAAGTTAACTATAACATAGTTGTTTCAAGATGAAAATAATTTAACATCTTATGTCAAGATTATTAGCTGGATGTAATAAAAAGTCTTTCTGGACTAAAGATAAGATAAATGAGTTAGTAACTCAATTAGGTTATGATATAATGTAACACATTATGATATAGAGGTCTCACAAGTCTTGAATGTGAGGATGTGGTTAAGTATGAATAAAGTGGATAGAGTGGACAATTAGCAAATGTTGATCAAATACATTCCTTGATCTTACCACCTTGGGCTATACAACGTTCTCAGATAACACAAAGATTACATAACATTTAAGTGAGGGCTTAAAGGATAATTGAGACTTTGAAATAAGGTAAAGTGTTTATTAAGCGTAACATAGGCTACAAGTGGTTGATGATAGATTACCTTTAATATTCTTCAGAGTACTGTTGATTGTTTGCGCAAGTTGATTAGAACTGCTACAGCGTTACCCAGGTACGATTTCTCGTACTCAGCTTGTTGTGTTTTGGACTTTATGGAATGTTTTGTACGATTTCTCGTACTCAGCTTGATGTGTTTTGGACCTTATGGAATGTTTTGTACGATTTCTCGTACTACGTACGTTATTTTTGCTGATTGACTTGTGGAATGTTTTGGAAACGCTAACTGACTTTAAGAGGAACTTCTAAAAGGAATGGGTTTGTGTGACTAACTCAGCTTGTGTGACTAACTGAGCCTTGGATGTGGAACTCACTTGGGTATTGGTTTCTTCTACTTGGCATCCCGTTAGACATTGACTGCTTAGGGTTTACGCTTCTGCACTCTGTAGGACTGAGTGTTTTGGTATTGCTCTAGGTAGTTGGTGATCTAGTGGGAATTTGGAAAAAGGTCAATCTTGGAAATCTTTCTTTCGACTGCGCCGTCTTCAATGGTAACAGCAGGGGGCTGTATATCCCTCGCCCATAGGGCATTGATATTACAGCAGGGGGCTTGTATATCCCTCGTCCATTAGGACATTTTTAATTTAACAGCAGGGGGCTGTATATCCTCGCCCATAGGGCATTGATATTTAACAGCAGGGGGCTGTATATCCCTCGTCCACCAGGACATTTAATCTGACAGCAGGGGGCTGTATATCCCTCGTCCATATGGACATTGATATCTGGCGGTGGGGACCATCTCTCCCAATTGAATTTCCACTCTTGAGTTATTGGTTCTTGGATCTATCTTATTATTCCTAGTCCTTTGTGACTATCTGAATCTTTATACCGAACGGGAATTGGTTCTAACATCAACAATGGATGCTTACTAACTATATGGTGTGACTACTTAATGGATGACTTGTTTTGGAAGTTCTCTATCTCTATCTTTGTCTTGTATTCTTTCTCTTTAACTTGATTGTTTTGAAGTGCTTTATCTCTGTTTTACTTTTAAGAGTTTGTTTTCATGTTACTGTTTATTTTGAAGAGTTATGTTTTATAAGTTTTGTTTTTGGAGAATTGTACCAGTTCCATTCCAGGGAACTGACCCGCCCCTTTCGGGGTGGGCTGCTTGGTTTCATTTGCAGGTACGAATTGATTTACAGGTGGCCACGAAGAGAATGAGCGTTTGGGATGGGACTAGGTTTTGTGGAGAGTTAATGTGTTTAATTTCTATTATGTTTGTTTAAGTTTTTCTCGAGTTCGACCGTAACTTAGTTAATTGTAATGGTTGTAACTGGTGAGGTTGGTACCGGGTGTTTGGAGCCCGATGGTCTGTAGCACCTTTAGTTTATTTTCCACTGTTGTTTTATTATATAGGGGTGTTACAGTATGATGATTATTTTATTAATATTGCTAAATAATCCACTATGATTAAGTTTTCCCCTTAACTTAATTAAGACCTACATCTTGTATATTGGAATCATAGTGTTGTAGATACATTGTATTATAACTTAATTGAACCACTAAACTCAATTATCATATCCTTAGTTCAGGATGACTTTTTATTATAACCGTCTAATAATCTTGTCATAAGGTATTGAATTACTCCTCATATTGAAATAACTATATCATAATTAACTTAAACTTATCGAACTCCTACATTTAGTATTCACAAAATATATTATTTGCTTTATTATTACCTATATAATAAGGTGTTTTAAGATAACTTTTTATGTATCCTTACTTTCATTTAATTTCCTAAATGTTATATTTGTACACACCTTCCCTCCATAGACTATGTATAATCATTTTACTAACTGCGATAACTTAAGTCTTAAATACATTTTAATTGCTTACAAAACCTAAGGTTTCAAAGGAATAACTTAATAAATTATATCCCTTTATTATATTTTAGGATAAGCATTATATCTCAACATAAGGTAAATTTTATCTAAGAATTAAATTCTGATTCATAAGTGAAATTGATAATTATTTAATTAGATAATCTATTCTGAAAAATCCACATACCTTATATTCAATTACACATTAAAATTTCTAGTGTCAAAAGGTAAATCAATATAATCTCTTACGTAACTTCGTTTCATCTAATTAAAGGTTTAAAGATTTTAAGTATCTAATTTCTATTTACAAACCTTTTTATAAGACTTTAACTATTATGTATAACACTTATTTATAAACTCACATTCTGAACATTGGTAATTAATGTATTTTATATGGCTTAACTAATTCTTAGAAACTTAAGGATTATTATTTAGATTAATTTCCTAATCATAGTTTAATATAGTCTTATATCATAATCCTTTTAATGACTCTATCTTAAAACACTAAGTTATTGTTCAATACTATAACTGTTATGAAATGATTAAATCTAGACTTACTAATCCACTTCACATTTAGATGTAAAAGTATTTCATTTATTTATTATTAAATATATAATAAGATCTATTTGTGTAACATTTTATGTTACCTAATTACAAATATTCCTTAGTCCTAACTTATTAATTACTTAACCAAATTATAGATTTACATCCTGATCATTGGTAAATAATATTATACATGTATTTTAATATGGTATATATAAATCTTAGAATTCAAAGATAACTCTTTTAGCTTAATTTTATAATCTTAATTTAATACCACCTCATATAATACTCTTTTCATAGTATTAAATATAGGTTTAGTTTTACTTATTAGTTCCATCATATTCTATTTTCTATAAGGTGTTTTATTTCTTTCTTTTTATTTTTTTGTTTTCTATATATATATACATATTAGGATTTATTTAAAACATTCTTTAAGTAATTTTATTATATTTAATTACCTCTATTAACTTCTACACATGTCCACACCTAATATATGGTTTATAAAATAAAGTATTTTCCTCAGTTTCAATTAAGTATTTTAACTTAAATTTTATATAATTAATATCAATGTAGATTAATTTAATCCCTTGATTTAACCTAAGTTACTATCTTATTTCTTTTATATATATGTATATATATATATGTAATATTTACGACACTTAAAAGTTTATACCCAAAAATATTAATTAACATTCCGTATTAAATGTTAGTTTAGTCTTATTATATTATTTTCAACCTATAAAGTTTATTATTCAACTATACTTTAATTTTTGGTTACATTAAAAACCATAGATTATAAGATAACTTATGAAAAATTCATAAACACAATTTTTAAACCCATTTACACTTGTCTAAAAATTCCCAAATTTAATATATAGTAACTATGATATTTTAGACATATTATAAAAAATTTATTTCATAAAAATATCTTTTTAAATTACCTAAATAATTCCATAATACTCAAAATTATAAAAACTATAACTTACGTTTAAAAACTCAAAACCCATATTAATTTACATGCAAATAAACTACATTTTATAAAGAATCTATGGTTAAAAGTTTGTGTCCAAATTCACCCTGGAAGGCCATTAATTAAATTCAACATGTTAGGGTATTATTATGGAATTATTATAAGTTAATACAACTAAATCTTTCCACGTTTTAATCTCGGTTGTCCGCTCCTATAACCCATGATCGGACGGCCCAGATTACTCGAGTTCTTCAGAAATCCCAAATCGAATACCGAGTACTAATCCTTCAATATCTCTCAATCTACAAAACGAAATTCGACGATTCTTGTTTCTATGGATTCGAAATTTAAAGTCGGATACAATGGTACCAATGTCGTCAATTATGATGCACGAATCATGGATTTCGATTCTTGGTTCCGAACAAGTTAGGGTTGCGGTTGTTTAATTCGTTCTCCTCCAAATTCTCTCAACACGTTGTGTTATTTGTTAAATTGATAGAGGGTTATGAACGGCAGTGCAAAAACGAATAGCATTATCGGTGGAATTTGAACGGAAACATACCGGAAATACGCCGGCAATGAAAATCGAATTCGTTTTTCTGGAAAGTTGGTATTTTATGTACTGCTCGGGTAGGCAACTTCACGGATCAACTCGCACCAACTGAGAGAGATTTGATCCACAAAATCTATCACAATACAAACTAGACATGTAACTCTAAACATTGGTGGAAGAATCATGGAAAACGAAGAACTAGGGAGAAAGTTATAGATCCATAAAGATCTGAGTTTACCATCCCGTTTCTGGAAAAATTCTGGGCAAAAACCGGACGTGATCGAGTTGGGAACTTTAGACGCTTATATCTTCCACAATATTAAGAATCAGCCTTAGGTGTAAGCATGAAAGTTATAGAGGGATTAGAGATCTACACAACAAGCTATAGAACGTGGATTTGCGTTCACAGACGAAGTTTACCTGATTAACTGGTTTTATGGAAAATCTGGGTTATGGTTTCGCAGGGAGACAACTTCGGATCGATTTTTTTTCTATCAATGTAGAAGGATTTAGGTTGTGTATGAGTAATGGTTAGAAGGAGGAATGATAGGAGAATCAAATGAAAAAGACGGCATACCAAATGGTGGAGTAGAGAAAGAGATATAGGCGTCTGAAGATCGACCCATGGAATGCCAAAACCGATGGAAAACTCAAACGTTTCAGTGGTATTGTCTAGCTGACTGACACATCAGCAACTTCTAAAATTTTGGCTCTAAACTTCAATTTATCATAAATTTGGCTAGGATGATCCGTTTTTAACGTTCTTTTTAGGGGTGAGCATTCAGTTTGGATATTTTGGATTTATCCAAAAACTGAATTAACCGATTTTATTTTTTGGATTTTTAACCGAATTTTCAAACCGAATTGAAAATTTCAGTTAACCGAATTATCCTAATTATAATTTGGTTTGGATTTGGTTTTGACTTTGTCTAATTTGGTTAACCGAATTATCCAAAATTTCTTTACAAAAGAATATCCTATTTTCTAATTCTAGTCTTTAGTGACAAATAGTCAAACATAAACCCTAAATTTTGGTAAGTTGAAATCCAAACTAGTTAAAATTTGTATTTCAGTTTGGATTTCGGATTTCACTTTTAAAAAAATTTGGATTTCGGATAATTTGGATAATGGTTAATTCGGTTTTGGTCTTAATTTGGATAATTCGGTTTTTAACCGAAATAACCGAAATCTAATTTATTTTTTACAATTTGGATTTCGGTTAACCGAATTATCCAAATGATCACCCCTAGTTCTTTTTATCAATCTTCTTGGTTTTCCATAACCTTTTTATTGATATAGTTTTCATGGGCTGGTTTGACCATTCCCAAAAAGTCAACCCTAGCAAGGCTTTAGAAGCTTTAAGGTTTCTATGATTTTATTTAGACTTTTAAGACTCAAATCAATGTTCCAAATATTTCTAAAATCTTTATAATATAATTGGAGTGTCTTGAAAATTTTTCAAGATTTATTGACTTACAAATAATATTATTAAATTCATAATACTATATAATAATATATAGTAATCTAATATTTAATAGTATTTTTTAGGATTAAATAGAAGAAATCCCCTAATTTAATTTTTATAATTCCATATAATAATTTAATATTCATAATTCCATACAATAATTTAATATTTGACAGTATTATTTATTTATTTAATAAAAGAAATCCCCTAAATTAATTTAAATTAATTTAGGGGTATTTCAGCGCACCCATATTGTCAATGCCCAGGATGTAAGGCTGTTGTTCGTGCTCAAGACCAAGGAGAAAATCGATCTGCCTTCCATGATTCTCCTCACTCTAGATGAGAGTCGTCAAGTAAACCAAGGTCTGGTGCACGGGGGAGTGGTCCCTGTGGCACTTGTAGAAAGTGGAGTGGACACCGACAGGTTCCACAAGTGCGCACGCACTGCTCAGGACTGCATCTGTTCCGAGATGCTATCCAAAATGGGGATAAAGACTAAGGGAGATAAACTCGTGGCTGTCCAGAAGCCCACGAAGAGCGAAGATGCAAGGTCAGAGCCTAGACCGACGATAAGAGCTTCAGGAATCAAAAGGAGGAGAAGTCTGTCACCGGTCCACGACAGGTCGGGGACCAGTTTGGATACTTCAACTAGGGACGTTCTTCAGCGTGTAAGAGTCACTCTTACCTTTGTGCAGGCTGTCTCCACCGAACCAAGTGTTATTCACATGGTTCAAGGAGCAATAGATTTTATTGACTCCCACATAGCCTGAGCGTTCTTTGTCTCCTAGAGACTCGAGTAAGACTGTGAGAGTAAGAGTTAGGAATAGATTTTTATTTTCCATCAAATGTTTTATCTGCCGTTGACTATTTGTTTCAAAGTATCAATGAAAATGCAACTATTTTTTGTTACTTGAATCCTTATGATAGGTACGAAATAATTTATTGTCTTGGCTGCTTCTTCCTTGATTAAAAATTACAAAATGATCTGAGATATTAGTCTCATCTGTTCCACTAATCCAATCTCTGACCTTGACACCTAAAAAGCCTACAAACATAGCCCACAAGTCGTAGCACCTCATTAAATGCCACTCACCGATCAGTCATTGAGCATATCCAAAGTGTTTATAAAACTTGCTTACTCCTTCTACCACTCACAATCATCTCACGAAATGGCTCAATATCCACAAAGCTCATCCAGCTCGAATGAGTAAACCATTCACTCCACCATAATCAAGTTTATGACCACCAAATACCCAAAGAAATGCGTCGCCCAAAGTTATGTTCAACCAGACTTCGACTACTCTACAGCTTGGTCAATCACCTCAAGTATCACTCTATCACAATCACGTTTTCCACACTACATGGAGTTCTTCATAGATTCTGATGAGTCTAACCTTTCTACCATAGCTGAATCACGTTTGATCAACCCAACCAAAGCCAAACCTTCTTAGATCAAAGTCGGTTTTTCGGAGGAAGAGCCTACTTGCTTAGAGGATTATGAATGGGATCCCTAACTACGTCACTCCATCTAGATTATCTTGATCATATTTTGTAGTTTGTAATCTATGGAATGTCATGGCCTTTACAACATCTTACGTCGTGTAGTTGCTCCGTATTTTGTTATATGGTAAAGGGGGAAAGAAAAGTATATGTACTTTGTGAGAGTACCTGTGACTATGTCTATCATCCTTTTATTATGTATCATCTGAATGAAACTTTATCTATGATATAACATAAAAGCTGTCACTTATGCTATCATTCGTTCAAATTTTTTCATTCTTAAAAACCCTTAATAAACTTAGGGGGAATCCTTCTTAGGGGGAATCTCTCAATTTTTGAATTGCCAAGTACATATGAGTGTATAGGTTGCCATCATCAAAAAGGGGGAAATTGTTAAGAGAAGATCCTTTAGTTTTGATGATATACAACCTTGTGTTGTCTATCAAATGTGTTTTCAAGATTCATGATTTCAGATAGACAGCTGAATAAGTGTTTAGCACGCAAGGTTGACAGCGCACTTAAGTCATGAGTGGCTTAGCACGCAAGGTTGCAAGAGAACTCAATCCACGACATGTACTCTACCAGTCGGGCACCTATCGGCGAGAGCTCCGGAGAACCTCTAGCAAGACACAAGCAGTCACGAACCACACCTTCACATATCTCTTACATCAGACATTAAACAAGGACCAAAAGGAGTTAGCAACGTTGACAAACTCTTTCAGATTATTCACAACCACACAAGCAACTTGCTCATGACAAACTCACGACAAAAGGTGTATCTCATTAATGCGCAAGATAACAAGATAAACAAAGGCTATTGATGAACATCATTACGTAGTCATAATACTTCAGAAAAGAGTATTTATGAGCATTAAATGTGCCAAACAAGTTCAGTCAAGTTGAAGTGTGCAAGTGGTAGCCGACCACTTGGGAGACGCGCCGCCCACTTGCCCATTCACAAGGCAACGCGTGTGCTGATGGCTCAAGATCAAGTTGGATGAAAGTCTGTAGGGTGCAGATATTATATTTGTAGAAGAATGAGTATACTACTCTTAGAGTCTAAAACTCCTAGGTTGTTAGTTGGCATCTCAACTAACTTGTATAAATAGGTGCATTAATGTTCCTTGTAACACAAGCCCTATACGAGAGAAAAAGATAGAGATAATCTGGGCAAGTCTGGAGCAGACTTAGGAGTGTGTGTAAGTGCTAGAGAGTTGGTGAGCTAGAGAGGTCTGGGTTAGAGTATCAATAGATTGGGTATTTGATAGGACGACAAGTCGGGGAATGGTCGGTGAACCGTAGGCCGATGGTCAGGAGAGGGTTGACGACTTTAGGGGTAAAGTCGAAACTGTCCTGGGAGTCCTTGTGTGGGGCAAGGGAGGTTGAGTGAATTTCGTGTGTGTAAATTCTCAATCACAATGTGTTTTCCAGTTTATAAGTTCTCTCATCTATCAAGTTTTATTAAGAGTCCACGATACGTCCGCGACACGTCAAGGACGCATTAGGAGCACTTGCGAGTTTCAATGACGATCCTAAGGATGAATCTAGGTTTTATGACAAGCTTAAAGATGGATCTAGGTCTTATGACTAGCTTAAAGGTGGATCTAGGTCTTATGACGAGCCTAAAGATGGATCTAGGTCTTATGACGAGCCTAAAGATGGATCTAGGTTTTATGACGAGCCTAAAGGTGGATATAGGTTTTATGAAGAGCCTAAGGATGGATCTAGGTCTTATGATGAGCCTAAGGATGGATCTAGGTCTTATGACGAGCCTAAGGATGGATCTAGGTCTTATTACGAGCCTAAGGATGAATCTAGGTCTTAGGACGAGCCTAAGGATGAATCTAGGTCTTATGACGAGCCTAAAGATGAATCTAGAAGAGTTAGGGCTTATGCTGGACCTAGAGATTGTACAATGTTGAGGTAGGCTTAGGACCGGCCTAGAGATTGTATGATAAGGAGGTAGGGCTTAGGACGGGCCTGGAGATTGTATAATGTGGAGGTAGGGCTTAGGACGGGCCTGGAGATTGTAAAATAAGGAGGTAGGGCTTAGGACGGGCCTGTGAATATGGAGAGGGTTTGAACCTTTGGATTTAATGCTTTTGGGTTTTGTGCTCTTGGACCTCAATCGGTGTCATTATTGCAATTGTTGGAACCAACAGTTGCCCCCAGTATCTTTCCTTAAGGCAATCTGAGTTTTAAGATTTATGGCAATCGAACAGGACAATCGATTGCCCCCAGTATTTTCCTTGATTAACTGTGTGAAACAAATTTAACTCTCACGGGGTTAGGATTTATTTGCTGTGGTTTTTTCTATTCTACACTCGATGTGTTTAACATTAGCGCTCATCCTTTCCTTTCAGTCATAACGCATTGATCATTGAATTTGGTATTTGTTTGACTTACGCCTTCGATCTATTACTTTCACTTGATTGGATACACAACTATTAAGCTAGAAGTCTTTAAAGCTTATAACATGGCCGTGGGGTATGATGAATGACAATGGGACCATGGAGGGATGTTTGGAATATGTGGATCTATAAGGGTGACCAATGCTGCAACTTGCTTTTTTCTTCAGGTTTGCCTCTTCTTATCTTGAAGTTGTTTGGCCACTTCATGGTGACTCTACTGATGAGCTTGGAACTCGGGACTTTGGAGTTGTCCTTTGCATCATTCTTTCTTCTTTTATTTTGGGAATTTTTTCGGGCTTATCAGATTTACCTTGTGTCATTTTTCTTTCAGGGTTCTTGTGGTTCCCGTTTCAAATGCTGAGAGCTGTTTTTGGATATGAGCTCTATGGATCCTGTGTCACTTTGGGACCATTTACGGATCATTTCTTCTTTGGACTTGTAGAGTTGCTACCTGGAAGTTGAGCTCCTTGCTTACTTTGGTCACCGGGTTGGTTATTCATCATCGACTGGCTTGTCTCGTGGAGCTTTCAAGTGTATTAAAAAGGAATATATGAAAATCTTAGCGGGGTGCCTAGGGTATAGTGTCAAGGGTCACAAGCTTTTGGCTGTGTGGTGCTGAACCTAGGTGCTTCGTCATCCCTAATAGTTGTGTATCCTTTCTTTTTTACTTTTTGCAGGTCTGAGAGTAAGTTTACAAATAATCTCCTTCGATCGGAGTAATGCCATTTGCCTTACTTTTGAATGTAACCTGACTTGAGTTGTGTAAAACTGACACACTCATTCCCTCTTGGTTTTACCACTCAAGACACTCTCGCGCAAGTTTTTCACTCAGACATTTGTTCACACAATTAAACAAAAGAAATAATCGTTATCGGTCTTAAGCTCATATTGGCCCCAGTATTGTTTTGGGGTTTAATTAATAAACCTTTTGAATGCCTTGGTTATTCGTGAATTTTACTGTGGAGAGGTGATTGCATGTGAGGAGATAATGGGTCATGTGGTTTTGCTGTTTTGATGGAGCGATGTGAAGTGGTGAGACATGTGTGATGGAGGTGGTGTATGTATATGGACAACCCAAGATTCTTTTTCAAGACACTCGCAGATCTACCTTATGGGATGACCTTATCATCATTTTAGTTGTTTAAGTTTTGATGGACAAATAAATGGAAAGCATGCATGAATCACTGCTCACATACAGACTTGTATAAGAAAATTTTAACTTTTATTCATGATTTAGGAAAACAACAAATAACGTTAAATTACAATACTAATGGTTTCGAAAATGAAAATCTAAAAGACATGCTAACTATTCCTAAACTAAGATCTATTCTACATGAAAAATCCAGGCAGACATCGCTTCCTCCTCCGTTCTTGTCGTATCCTGTAAACATGGAGAACATGTGCACATGAGCAAAGATGATAATTCAATTGCTGAAACGAGAGGGGGATTTATTAATGCACTGAGTCCTTGACGCCCAGGATTCGCCGCTGGAGACAGGATGTCTGGAGTCCTTTGGAGATCCTTGCCATGGCCCTTGCCCTCTTGAAAACCATATCTTTCCATGATAACCTTTCCTGGTCCGACCTTGAGCTTTTGAAGAGAATTAGGGTCGGATTGTTCCGACACAACGTTGAACCTATTCAAGTGGGATCCTTCTTCCTCGACCATGCACACCGGCAACTCTTTTTGGTGTGGCTCGCCTTTGATGACATGAACCTTTCCGTATCTTTTGAACTTCAAACACTGATGTACCGTAGAAGGCACAACCTTCAAATTTTGAAGGAAATCACGTCCTAGAATTAGATTAAAGGAGTGGGGAATTTGTAGGACTAGGAATTTTACCAGATGAATGATTGCTCCAAACTTGAGTGGTATATCTAAGAGACCGAAGACATGTCTTGGGTTATCATCATATCATCGCAATACTATTTGGCAAGATTCAAACTTGTCATAGCCCATGCTTTCTACCACTTTTAGGGGGCAAATGCTAACATCCCCACCTGTATCAATAAGAACCTTCGGTACCTTGAAGGCTCCGCACTAAACAGTAATGTAGAGTGCCTTACCAGCATCTTCAGATATTTCACAATCGTGAAAACTGATCTCTTCGTCTTGCTTTTGCCAGAGGGCTGCAACCATCCTTTCTGGCGTCAAACTTTCCTCTGGTCCGCCTAGGTGTTTAGCAATGGCCCGCCGGTGCTGTGGGGAGATCGTAAGTAAAGACCAGATTGCCATGGGGATGGTTGTCGCCTTTAGTATCCGGAGTAGCTCTTGTTCACTAGGAACTTCGTCAACTACTGGGGTAGGTTGCACCAACTCCTTCTGTAGTACCTATATTTTGGGAGGATGTAGTGTTTTCCTGACCGAGTAATATGGGAATTTATAGGGACAAAGTTAACCGAAGGTGTGGGTCTCTGTCCCGTTCCTCGTTCCGACTTCTTGTCATCCCAGATAATAGTAAAGGCGGCACATCGGGCTTCAGGCTCTAAATCCTCAAGGCCGTCCAAACATTGATATCCTTGATCAATGAGATCCTGGATCCGATGCCTCAGGACCTTACAACCATCAGTATCATGTCCTGCTAGCTGATTGTATTTGCAGAATTGATTCAGCTTATTCCCCTTTCGAGTTTCTTTGTGACAAGGACTGAGTGGTTGTATGAGCCCTTCATCTTGTAATTCCACAAGGGCTTGGCTTAAGGAACATCCAATGGGTGTGAATTCTCTCTTGGTCTTTCAAGGAAGCTTTGGTATTAGGGTTGCTATCTGAATTTTCCCTACTTGGGCCAACGACCAGATCTTGGACCTCAAATCACGGCAATCATCGATGGAGTGACCCGAGAGTAGGTGGAAATGACAAAACTACTCAGGATGTTTCCCTAGATGTCTTCCGTGGAACCGCAGGTGCTGAGTTGGACTTTGTCCTAAAAGCATCCTCAAAATCTGACTCTGCGGTTGCTATAAGTCAACGATAAGAACCTGCGCGACCCGTTCTTGTTGTGGTTCTGGGTCCTCTTGAGGTCCAATCTTTTCTGTGTCAGAAGTAAGATCTAAAGGGATGACTTTCCCAAGAGCATGGATAAGCACCATTGCTTCTCTTACAGCCGATACGAGTCCTGAGCTTAATTCTTCCAAAGCGCTCTTATGGATGAATTCCAATTCAGTAAGCTTTCCAATCAGATCCACAACCTTAGAAAGATGGGTGCTTCTATCGTTAGTTCCGGATGACATTCGGACTCTAGAGGGTTCGGCCTGTTTTGAATAGAAGAAGATAAGTTAGCATTGTGGGAGTGGAAAATCGGGCCACAAAACACTCTGGTACTGTTAGTGTGTGGATTGAACCTATAACTTCAAAGAAATCTAGCTTGAGCTGAAACTTTTAAGTTCGATTTGAGGAAATGAATTCGAGGAAGTGAAGGTATTTGGACCACAAGGGATCTTTGTATATCTCACTTGAAGACTTGACGCGGATGTTGGGTGTAACGACCTAAAACCTGCCTAGGAGTTTTGGCCGTTACACGCCACGAGTCTATTACCTAACTTCATAAGACTCTAACGCAAAACGAAGTCAAAACCAAATAATAGAACTTACATAAATGCTTAAGAGAGTTTACAATATCCAAATCAAATACAAATCCAAAAATAGAGTAAGGCCCGAAGGCTACATAAAGCCAAAAGCGTCTGAGCGCTAAACAAAGCAAAGTCTAAACAACATAACTAAATCCAGAATCAGATCCCAGAGAAGAGGAGGTCTCCAAGCTTAATCTGCATAGTGAAATAGAGGGGTAAGCTCAACAACCCAGTAAGTAGAAGACTTCCTCAAGGAAGCCCACTCAAAACAGAAGCGACATTTACATAAACAGAGGGAAGCACATGCCATTTGTAAATAGACAGAACAGAACAAATGGATCAAAAATCAGAGTAGAATGTCACGTCAAAATCACAGTTGGACTTTCGGAATAAAAAACACACGGTGGGACTCTAGAACCCGCTAACACAACAGAAGGACTCACGTAACGTCCTATGGATCCGAAGATCCCACATCAGAAGCCATAGAGACAGCTAACAGATCTGTCAGTCATAAATGTCCTAAGGGATACCCTAATGAATAGTAACAGAAGGAATTCCCGTGCAGCATGCTACGGGACAGCCCGACCTGACTATCCAAGGCTCAGAAGCTAAGTAACTAGGTCCCAAAATGTTTTAGCCAAAATATCGTATCAAAAGTGCTTAAACAAGCATAGATCATGTATAAACATCTTATTCACACTTAGGGGAATCATACCCCACAAGCAGAGGTCAAAACGAAGTTCAAACGGGTAAAATAGGCAAAACAGAAGCTGTGTCCGGACATGTGTCCGACCTTGTATGTCCGGACACTGTACGAGGCTAAAATCTAAGTTTGTCCGGACATCTGTCTGGGCTTACATGTCCGGACACATGTCAAAATTGAAACCGGGAAAAGTCCAGACTTGTGTCCAAACTTACAAAGCTCGGACACAAGTCGAAGCTAAAATAGAATGTCCTCGCATGTTGTCTGGACTTACATGTCCAAACGCTTGTCCGGACGCTCAAAAATCCAGAAAACTAGGAAGCGCTAGATGACACGTCCAGACTTACAAGTCCGGACGCATGTCTGGACACTTCAAAATTGCAGAACTCAAAGCCTCGTCAGACAACACGTCTGGACTTACATGTCCGGACGGAAGTCCGGACAGTGCAAAAACCAGAAACAGCAGATGGTTAACAGAGGCGCAAAACACACAAATTCAATTACCAAAACATAGCAAGAATTCCAGAATGTAAATCAGTGCCCATGGGGGTTTTAATCACTTGCAAACCAACACAAATCAACCACAAATTCATCCATAACGACACCAAACATGATCAGAAACAAAAATCAGAAACTGCACCCCACAGGTGAGTAAACCCCTTGATTCCATCCCCTACTTACATCGAATTGAAGAGCATGAACTGTCTAGTTGATGCCAACAATCAGACGAACGAAACGTAACAGAGGAGGAGCACGATGCACCACTAAATTGCACAAAAGAGTCCCCAAAATCATAAGGCGAAATCAGAAAACTACTATTCCAAAATAACAACAAACTGCCACCGAATTCACAATTAAACCAACCTGAATTAGTAGAGGGAAACACCCGACAGCAACAGAGAAATTAGCAGAAGGAACACAGCAATAAAGCACCCGAAATCAGGCTCCACACCAATGGAGAAGAAGAGGAAGAAAGCGCTTAAAACTGTCGAGAGGGAATATGATGTCTTTGAAAATTGATCGGGAAATACCAAAAAGAAATACTGAACATCCTTAATTACTTACCAAAATAAAGAGAGGGGAAAAGACCTCCTTGTCCCCCATCTTTTTACCAAATGCCCCAACTTCCCAATGCTAATTAAACATCACAAAACATAAGAGATAAATTAAACCAGAACATTAGGAAATCTGAAACGAAATACGGGTTATTACGTTAGGCTTGAGGCCCAAAATAAGATATACAAAGAGAGTTATGCAAATGCTCACAGAACGAATTAGTCCAACAGGTATAGATCGATCCGGAGAAGTGCTCGACGCATTAGCCCAGGTCACCACAAAGGAATAGGGCTTGCACGCTATTCCATTTGGGCTTCCCCACTTTTTCACATCACCTGAAGGTGTGCGTCTATGGTCGGGTCTTTGGATGACCAAACAAGGTTAGGTAAGGACACTGCTAGAAAAACGCTTGGGGCTAAAGCCCAGGTATTAAAGGGATGTGGTTAGACAACATCCTCCTCTTTTCCCCCGCTTATTCACATCACCTAAAAGGTGTGAGTCCCTGACAGGGGACCCTCAAACAGGTCCCGGGGTGAAATCGACTTGCGTGGACCCTCGCTCTCATATGATGCAAAGGTGCAGAAATTAAAGTGCGCAAGAAAGTAACAAACAATGTAATAAAATCCATAAATAAACAATTTCGAGTTAAGCCCTCTTTCTTAAAATTAAACAAGTTTATATTAAGAATTTTGTCCTCACCAGAGTCGCCATTCTGGGAGCCTCGATTTTTAAACCCTATCCTACGTTGATTAAGTT
Source organism: Limonium bicolor (assembly GCA_023374045.1). NCBI lineage: Eukaryota > Viridiplantae > Streptophyta > Magnoliopsida > Caryophyllales > Plumbaginaceae > Limonium > Limonium bicolor. Next base: position 359,786,827 of record CM041776.1, read on the forward strand.
GATTAGGATCTAATTGGGTTCTAGGTTCACTTATAACCTAAGTTCAATACATATGTCATATAACCATAATTATTAAAAACCTAAGTTTGCTCACTGGAACCTATTATGAGCCGCCACCTAATTTTAACCTAGATCAAATTAGGAAAGGAGAGTCGGGTATGGGGGCTTGATATTCGACTTAAATAAGGGTTCAATTACTTTCATTACCCTTCGAAGTCATTTTTCGTCTACTTAGTTTAATTACGGCTTATCACGAGTCGTTTTACCTAAGTGTGTGTTTCTTCTTCTTCTTTAGCATTTTTGACAAAAAATTAAAGTGAAAATTAAAACTACCCAAACTAGGGTTTCGGAGGCAGAATTAGGTCAAATTTTAATTATGTCCGAAGCACGACCTAACGTCCGAGACCATGGACCCCAGTTAAATTACATGATTACAAAAACCGAATTAAAATAAAAACATAAACTTGAAAAGTCTGGGGCCACAGACAGGGTGTCTGTGGGCCCGGACATATTCTGTTAAAAAACCCTAAAGTTTGTAAAATTGAAAAATATAAGAAATCCCGCCACCGTCCGTGGGTGTCCGTGGTCCCGAACCGTAGGTCCGAGATCACGGACCACCCACGGACGGTGGGTTTTTGTGGTTCTCGGGGTGTTTTCGGCTCAAAATGTATGCACGCGTAGCATGAAAGATTTCCAAGATGTTAGTAATCAAATATTCACATTTTGAAGTCGAATTAAGCACGAAACTTAATAAACAAGGAAGAAGCAAAAAGAAATAGCAATACAGATGCCGAAAAAGGGTCTGTTTGAACCCAAATTTTGAGACAAGACCAATAATATCGTAGGGAGTGAGGAAATTAAAATTCCCACCTGTTTTACCTTCGAATTCACAATGATTCTTCACGTCAGGATTCGTTGGGAGCCGCGTTGACGGTATATTCGAAAGGACTTCGGACCGGGCTTCTAACCTCTATTTTTTATGTTCTTCACGTTTTAACTGTGTTTTGGTGGGATTTTGATGATGGTTGATGCTTTGGGAGTTGGAAAACGAGTTTAGGTCATGATTTCGGGGGAATTTCTGTATGATTTTGGTGGCTGGGTGTTGAAAAACGTGAGAGAGTGGAGAGAGGATGTGTTTTCTGATTCCTTAGGGTTCCAGAGCTTGTGTGATCTTGTTTTTATCAAGAGATTTGCTATTTATATAGACTTTCTTAAAGATTGAAAAAATCAGGTAAAAATGAGATTTTTCAGAATCTTAGCTAAGTGACTTTCCAAAAGGATCTAGCTGTGAAATTTTAACCACGTGTCAAGGATGATAATGAAGATTTTTCTAAGGTGGAATTAACTTTTTGAATATTGGAATATTTTTAAATTCAATTTCTCGTCAGATTCAATCAGAAATTGATTGAAAATTATTAGAAATTCGAAAAATCAAAATTCTAACGCCATTATGTCCAAATGCCATCCTTTATCATGGGTTAAAATTTTAAAGCATTTCAAATTATTTGATCCTTCTTTGAAGGAGAGAAAAAGCCTATAGGAGGTCCTAAGGGCCTTAAAATTATGAAAATACCCCTGAAGATGACTGAGCTGCCCCTAGTGCTCCAGAATGTGCTGATCGGACCGGAAATCACCACCGTTTGACCAAAGTGCTCCCCACGAACCTTATACCGGGGGGTTAAAATTTTGGGTATAACAGCATCAGTTCTCACTAAACAAGAACCATAAGAAAAATACTTGATTAGTGTGCAATTTAACCCGAGTCGCTACAAATTTAGAAGTGAGATAACTCTTAAAAGTATATAAATTTCACGCTTATCAAACTTCGTTACACTTAGCTTTTGCTTGTCCTCAAGTAAATATAGAATATGTCTACTTTTTAAGCACCATAGTATCAAAACTTAGGAACAAACAACTGCCAAGGGAAAACAAGCAAAATGACAATAAAAAGAATAGCTCTGCTATATTTGCTGTAGGTTTTCGCAAACAGTGAATAGGAGTAGAGTTAAAAGCTTGGAGAAGTGGGATTGTAGAAATTGAACACATTATAACTTGGGATCTTCCACCATTTCCTCCTCACACCTTTTTGGATGACAAGGGGTGTGAAATAACACTTTATTCCGTGATTCCTTTCAACACCACATACTCATGATCAGAATAGGCAAAAGGACATAAATGTTTAACTTTCCATATTTCTTTTCTTATCAAACACTTTATTCTTTCACTTGGACATTCAATTCATTCCCCGACTTTTCTCTTCATCCCTATAACGGCTTTAGGCAAACTATCCCAGATCCCGAGACCTTAGGTAGATAGGTGGTAAGGCAACTCAAGGACCTAATAACCAAATGAAGAGGCCTGTTTTGGTTCAGAAATTTTAATTCAGATCAGCGGAGTACATAACCTTATCCTTTTCATACCAAACTTTCTCATCATCGCTAAATCCCGAACAAGACTAGTTCAATTTTCATAATCAGCTAATTCACCAAATTTCAGTGAAAACAATATAATTTGAATGAAACTTATACATGCAAACAACCTAAAGCAAAAAGATTCTTGAGGTGGTGCAAACAGGAAATTTGATCCACTAAAAGCTAAGAAATAAATCCTAGAAACTAATAAATTAAATCCCTACAGGTTGCAAAATACCCGGTCGCAATAATAAAGCAAATTAAGCAAGTTATCTAGGTCGAATCCACGGGGACTTAGTAATCAAATCTAGTCCTAGAAAACTAAAGATAAAGTTGGAGGGGTTGTTGGTTGTTTTGCTTTTAAACTAAAAGTAACAAGCGAGGAAATTAAATAAAAGTGTGTAGAAAGATGAATAAAGTGGAACCTTGGGTTCAGGAGAATTCTTAGCTAGCCCGATTATATAATTAATCACCAGTTAATCGAGACTTGGATTGGAAAATTATTTTTATCTCTTTAAGACTAAATCTTAAACAAATTGAGCTTTTTTATCCTTAACACATTGGTCCGAGTCACGAACTAATGACATACAAGTTAAAGGATTAAGTGTGAGAATTGTCCTTGCATCTGAAGGTCCACTTAATTAATCTAATCAAAATTTCCATAGATTAAAAGGTTGTTATGACCTTTCTATCATTCACTGGTCAGATCCTGACAGAAATTCGTAAAGCTAATAATAAAAATCAATAGCTTTTTAAAAACGTAAATAAAAACAATAACATGAAAAATCCAAATAATTATCCCAATCAGCCGGTAAAATAATTATAATATCAGTCTAACTACGAATCCCCATCACCCAAGATTTAATCTTTTACCTAACATATTTAAAGAACAAACACAAGAAGAAAGAGTAGAAATTATCTTGGTATTAATTCTACAATTCGCTAGGTGAAAAGTTGAATAGATGAACAAATTTGGAGCAGAAATGCTCTTCTCAGGTGTGAAATAGTCATGGTAGAACAGATAGAAAATAAGAGAGCGTGGCCATTAACTCTAAATATCTGCCGCCGTTGGTGAACCGTGGCGACTTCCCACTTATGCCGGATGGAAAGTACCTGGCAATGGATCCGGCAATAACATGTTTCCACTCGAAACTTGTGCCATGCAGAAGTATCCGACATCAAGTCCGGCATCACTTGAACTTTTAACTAGAAATTCGTTCCTTGCATGAAAAGCATATAAAACATAAGTCTGTACAAATAAAACACTTTAGTACATAATTTCACATAAACACTATCTATTTAACCTTATTTAGACTAATATACTTCTAAATCTAATACATAAAATATGATATGTCTGCGGCTTATCAAGGCCCTACACTTACCTTTTGCTAGTCCTCGAGCAAAACTAGATTATAAAGGAGTAATTGCTTATGCACAAAACAATAATCTCTAGAATGACAATTAGATAAACATTTCCAACTGTCTGACTCTAATTCATAAGTATCACTTATTCTTCCTTATCTATCAAAAACATACTAATGGGTATAAAATTAAAAGAGTTTCAAAACCGATCAAAAACTTTTGGGATATTTTGTATAAGGGATTTGTACTCTCTCCTTTTTCCGGTTTCCAGCATTCAGCCCCATTTTTTTAAGGGTTTCTGAATGTGTCCAAGACTCTCATCAATGGTTTTCGTGGTTCAGCCATGTTTTTCAAGGGTTTTGAACAACCATGATTTTTTCATTAAAGAACGGGGAATTTAGGAGAAAAAAGGAAAAACTCTTGTTTGTTTTTTTATTCTGAGGCATTTTTCATGCAACCTCAAGGAATATAATATTTTTCCTTTTGAAGAAGATTTTTTTCTATATTTTCTTTTTCTTTTCTTTTTCGTGTATTTTTTACATCATCCCTATTTAAGATATTCACCCAAAAAATTGAACTATTTCGAAAAGAATGGAAAATTATTACCCAAAAGTGAATCAAGATAAAATAGGAGTAAGGTCATATACTCATGTTAACAAAAAGAATCAAGAGGTTAAAAACAGGAATCTAAAAGTCATTAGAAAACTTACCTCTTGATAGAACAAGCATTTATTCATTCCTAATCTTATTTTAATAAAAAACATGCAAAAAGCTTAGTAACACTTGATAAGATTTCAACCCATCATATTTAATATACAATACCATTTTTTTTGAAGGTGAATGCCTTAATACAAAAGGAAATAATATTTTTTTTGAAGGGGGACCCCTGCCCACTAGGCAGGAACACTATCCATAGTGTTCAAAATAGGAAAATAAAATAATAATAAAAAAAGAATTTAAAGACAATTAAAAGGAAAGAATAAGAAAGGAAGGACTCCCCTGCGGTGAATGAAGACCATATGTGTGAGAGGGCCCGCCCTACACTTAGCCTTTGGATGACTGGTGGAATGATCAGAGATCTTGGTGATCAACTTCGCATGCTCCCTCGGATTGAATTGAATTTGAGACGAGAGTTGACCATATTTTCAAGGTTGTGCTAGAAGTTGCTGCAATTGCAACTGTAATGATTTATGCTCCTTGTGAATGGTAGAGATCTCGTTGTGAGCATCCTCGGTCTTGCTCATCAAGGTTGACATCATATTGCACAGTTCAGCCATCTCGGCCTCTGATGAAGATGTAGGTTGGGATGGTCGGTTTGAAGGGACTCCTCCGTAAGGAGTCTGCATGTATTGCCTCTGACCTCCCTAGTAGCCGGCTTGACTTTGGAAATTTTGAGGGGGATGGTTCCCCTGCTGCCAAGGCTGCCTGAACCCTTGGTTGCTCACATAATTAACTTCCTCAGCATTCTGAAAATCTTGCAATTCAGGGCCCTGAGGATGTGGTCGTGCACTAACCACATTCGCCTGCGAGGAAGATTATTCATTTCTATTTGCTCCACCACCTTTTGCAAAGCACTAACCGTCGTTGTCGTTTGAGCATTGCTCTCCAATAATTGCTCATGACTTTTCATTAGTCTGTCGAATTTGGTGACTCCCTCGCCCACCTGATATAAGCCTACGGTACCACCCCTGGATCCACCTATGGCCCAATCTCTAATATCTTCATAAAGAGATTCAATCCCAGTAAGGAATTGATCTCCTGTCTTCTTCAGTATATCAGTACCAAGGGAGGATAGGATCATGGTTTTACACTGGTTGACCAATCCTTTGTAGAACAATTGAGAAAGTTGTTCCTTGGTGAGGCCGTGATGAGGACATGTCTGGAGCAACCCTTTAAATCTATCCCAAGTTTCATAGATGTTCTCCGAACCTGCTTGTCTGAAATTGTAAATCTCGGCGATCATCTCCAGGTTGCGACTTGGTGGCAGGAACTTGTCATAGAACTTAGTTGCCGTGTCCTCCCATGTGGAAATAGTACTGGGGTCAGACTATAGTACCATTTGTTGGCGCTTCCCGTGAGACTATGGGGAAAGAAGGAAAGTCTGGCATATGGAAGGACGTTATTTGAGGAAGTTAGGCTATTTGTGTGTTGTAGGAATTTGGTTATGTGGAGCAAGGCGTCGTCCGGGTTTTGACCCATCAAACGCACCCAACTCTTTGACACATCAAATATGATAATATGGCTTTAACTTTTGCCATTCATCGTATTCGTTTTGTGCAAGGAGAGGGAAGTTGATTGCTGGTTTTTGGCCTAGATTGGAAGACCTGTTTATGTTGCTGCCGGTTAGGGTAGCCATTTGTGTAGGAAGTGTGTTTTGTAAGTTTCTTCGCTGTCTTAGGGAACGAAGAAGGGTCCTTTCTATCTCTGGATCGAGGTCGGATAACTCTTGAGAAAGACTATTCGATCTGAGAAGCATTCACCACGTATGACTTCAAGATGAGTAAAATAAAGTGTTAATTTAACAAAGTATAGGACGAAAATATAACAACAAGAATAGGTAATGCAAGGAATGTTTACGAAACTAAAAGAAAAAGAAATTAAATAAGATTGAACATGTCGGGCATAGTGTCCGGCACGGCGTGTCCGGCATTGGACTTCCTCCAATCATGTCGGGTCGTTCTTACCCGGCGTCAAGCCCGGCCTATTCAACTCAAAAGTAAAATAAATGGATCAAAGAATAGGGAGTATTAGAATGGAGAGATCAAATGAATGGTGTAGAAATAAAGACAAATTATAAAGAACTTTAACACTTTACGAGAATAAATAAAATTGAAAATAATTTGAACGTGCAGGACATAGTGTCGGGCACGGCGTGTCCGGCATTGGACTTCCTCCAATATGACCGGGTTGTTCTTACCCGGCATTACGCACAGCATATTAAAATTAAGTTAGAAACGAGTGAATGAATGCACAAATAAGGATTAAAGAATAAAGAATAAGGCGATTACCAATTTTAGGACATGGACTAATTCCAAGTCCCCAGTTAACGGTCAAAACTACAAGGCGAAGCGTTGCTTGTGTCGGACAGGAGATGTCCGGCACCGTACCCGGCAACAGTTGGATCGTTAACTATAAATAAGTGCCGTCGCTTGGTCAACCGTGGTGACTTCCCACTTATGCCGGATGGAAAGTACCCGCCAATGGATCCGACAATAACATGTTTCCGCTTCAAACTTTTGCCGTACAGAAGTCATCCGGCATCATGTCTGGCATCACTTGAACTTTTGACTAGAAATTTGTTCCTTGCATGAAAAGCATATAAAACATAAGTCTGTACAAATAAAACACTTTAGTACATATTTTAACATAAATACTACCTATTTAATCTTATTAAGACTAATATACTTCTAAATCTAATGCATAAAATATGATAAGTGTGCGGCTTATCAAGAGCCCAGACGTATATTTTTGTCTGCCTGTTTTTATTCTGTCCACTCCCCCCTACACTTGTCCTTCTCCTCTTTTCTTTCTTTCCTTTTCTGTTTCTTTCCCTAAGTCTGGCTCCCCCTTCCTTTCTTTTTTTCCTTTTCCTTCCTCTGCGCCGCTCTCCCTTCTTTTCTCTTTTTTTCTTTTCCTCTCTCTTCTTTGCCTCCCCTCTTCTTTTCTTTTCTTTTTCTTTCTTTCTTTTCTTATTCTTCTCTCTCTCGGCTGTCTACACCTCCCCTTCTTCTTTCCTTTTTTTTCTTATTCTTTTTTCTCTCGTACATTCTTTTATATTTCCAATCTCCCCCTTCTTTTTCTCAACCCTTTCACAACAGTCTCATAAAAGAGCCAAAGTAAGAGTCATGAAAAGCATACAATAAGTGTGATAAAGCGTATAAAAAGGTTGCATAAAATAAGAATTTAGCACCTATAAAACAATATAAATTTCACACTTATCAAATCACCCTACACTTAGCCTTTTACTTGTCCCCAAGCAAATCTTTCAAGCACAAGTAAAGCCAAACTAATGGAACTCAACAGAAAAGGAAGAGCACAAAAGAAAGGAATTGCTAGCTTTACCAACCAAGGGGTAATTCAAATTATTCAAACAATTCATTCTTTTAAGAAAACATGAAGTCATTCGAAGCTAACCAATGAGAAACAAAACCATAAGAGCCTAGCCCTTAACCTTGAGTCAATCCTCCTTTTTCCTTCACCAACCACAGAAACGACAAGGGGCATGAAGTAAGATCATATTCCATCATACCTTTCAATGCCACATACTCTTGATCCATAAGAGAAAATAATCTATATTCAGCACAACATTTGCATAATTATTTCAATTAAAGCGCTTTCAATTTCTTTCACCATTGACTTTTCTCTTCAACCATGTAGCGGCTTTGGGTCAACTGTGAGCCTCGATTTTAAACCCTATCCTATGTTGATTAAGGCTGATTAGGATCCGATTGGGTTTTAGGTCCACTTATAGCCTAAGATTAACAACTATGTCATAACAATAATTATTACAACCTAAGCTAGCTCACTGGAACCTATTATGAGTCGCCACCTAATTTTAACCTAGATCAAATTAGGAAAGGAGAGTTCGGGTTCGGGGGCTTCATATTCGACTTAATTAGGGTTCAATTACTTTCATTACCCTTCCTAGGTCGTTTTTCCTCTACTCAGTTTATTTACGGCTTATTACGAGTCGTTTTAACCTAAGTGCGCAAGCTTCTGTTTTTTTGTGTTTTTAGCATTTTTTGACAGAAAATAAAAGTGAAAAGTGAAATTACCTAAACTAGGGTTTCGGAGGCAGAATTAGGTCAAATTTTGCTTACGTCCGTAGCCACGGACCAAACGTCCGAGACCACGGACCCCAGTTAACCTAAATATACAGAAAAGTCGAAATTAAAGGAAAACGAAAATTTGCAAAGTCCGGGGCCACGGACAGGCTGTCCGTGGCCCGGACATCATTAGAAAAACCTAAATTTTGAATTTTTAAAATCCCGCCGCCGTCCGTGGGTGTCCGTGGTCTCGGACAACGCGTCCGAGGTCCCGGACCATAGGTCCGAGGTCACGGACCACCCACGGACAGGGGTTTTCAGAAGGTTCCCGAGGGTGTTTTGAGCTCAAATTTTATGGGTGTGTAGCCTGAAAGATGTACAAGACGTTAGTGATTGAAAGTTTTCAATTTGAATTCGAATTAAGCACGAAACTTAGCAAACAAGTTATCTGACAGAGGCTTAAATAAACGCAATACAGAAGCCTACGAAGGTTAGTTTGAGCCCAAATTTGAGGCAAGACAGATAATACCGTGGTGAATCAGGGAAGTGGAGTTTCTACCTGTTTTACCTTCGGATTCACAACGTTTCTTCACACCGGGACTCGTCGAGTGCTCCGTTGATGGCAGACCCGAGAGGATTTCGACCCAAGCTTCTGGTTGTTGGTTGTTCTTGCTGTTCTTCACGTTTAGAGGTGTTTTTTGAGGTTTTGATGATTATTGGTGCTTTGGGGATTGGAAAACGTGTTTAGATGGTGATTTCGGGGGATTTTCAGTATGATTTGGGTGGCCGGGTGTTGGAAAACGTGAGAGAGAGAGAGGAGGCCGTGTTTTCTGACTCTCTAGGGTTCTTCAGCATGTGTGGTTCTTCCTTTATCCAAAAACCTATCCCCTTATATAGACTTCCTTAAAGATAAAGAGAATCTAGTAAAAGTAAGATTTTTCGATATTTTAACTAAGCAACTTCCCAAAGGAATTTTGCCATGAAATTTTAACCACATGTCAAGGATGGATATTATGAATTTTCTGAGGTGGAAACGAATTTTTTAAATGCTGGAGCATTTTTAAATTGAATTTCTCGTCAGGTTCAGTCAGAAATTGCTAGAAAATTATTGGAAATTCGAAAAATCAAAATTCCAACGCCATTATGCTTAAAATGTCATCCTCTATCATGGGTTAAAATATCAAAGCATTTCGAGCTGATTTGGGCACCCTTTGGAGGAGAGAGAAAGCCTATAGGAGAACTCAGAAGCCTTAAAAATTACGAAAACGCCCCTGACAATGACGAAGCTGCTCCTCAGGCCCTGGAACACGCCGATCGGGCCGGAGTCTCTTACTGTTTGATGAAGATGGCCTCACAACCTCGTAGACCTTAACCAGGGGGTCAAAATTTTGGGTATAACAGATTGCCCCCCGTCAACTGGACTTTGTAACGAATGTGAAAAGTCTGGTTGATGCTTGAGTGGTGCCCCAAAATTTTGGACCCCACAGAATCTTCCACGCTGTATGAAACCAGGTTAACGATGCCCAGCTACTCGAAGGCGCTAACTTCCAAAGCTACAAAGCATTGTCGAGCTATTCTGAGGCGCTGACTACCTAAAATACAAAGCATTGTCGAGCTATTCTAAGGCGCTGACTACCTAAAATACAAAGCATTGTCGAGCTATTCTAAGGCGCTGACTACCTAAATGATGAAAATGATGTCAAGCTATTCTAAGGCGTTGACTACCTGAAATGATGAAAATGATGTCAAGCTATTCTAAGGCGTTGACTACCTAAATGATGAAAATGATGTCAAGCTATTCTAAGGCGTTGACTGCCTAGGGTGATGATAACTGGATGCAAATGCAAGAATGCTGAAATGCTAATGATGCAAATGATGCTGAGCTGGTGATAATGCCGATGGTGTTGATGATGTTGATGATGTTGATGATGCTGATGATGCTCGGATGCTTCTGGGGGACCGAAACCCATGCCGATGCTCCTGGCTGGACCCAATGTGGACTTATTGCCATCGCCCCCAAGCCGGTGTGCAGGGATAACTCCTGGTAAAAACCCTGGGGACTTATTGCCTTTGCCCACCATTCGTTGATCCCGAAAATAAGTTGACATCGCAAAAGGAGGATTTATTGCCATCACCTCGCCAACTTTTCTGTCGCCAGGTCTTGTGACGCGCCTGGATAATGCAACTAGGTCTTATGACGAGCCTATATGAATGTGATGAATGCAATGTGTTTGATAAGAGCGGGTAAGCTAAAGGGTAATGATAGGTCTTACTACGAGCCTAAGGGAATGCAACTAGGTCTTATGACGAGCCTAAAGGATGGTTCTAGGTCTTATGACGAGCCTAAAGGATGGTTCTAGGTCTTATGACGAGCCTAAAGGGAGGTTCTAGGTCTTATGACGAGCCTAAAGGATGGTTCTAGGTCTTATGACGAGCCTAAAGGATGGTTCTAGGTCTTATGACGAGCCTAAAGGATGGTTCTAGGTCTTATGACGAGCCTAAAGGTTGGATCTAAGTGAACGTGAGTAAGATGTATGATGGGTCTAAACAGATGTAGAAGGATTAGGGTTTATGTCAAACCTGGAAACGGTGGGGCTCAAGACGGGCCTGCGGGTGTTTGAGTTGTGAAGGTAGGGCTTAGGACGGGCCTGCAGATGTCTGAGTGTGAAGGTAGGACGGGCCTGAGGGAATTTGATGTGGAGGTAGGGCTTAGGACGGGCCTGTGGATGTTTGATGTGGAGGTAGGGCTTAGGACGGGCCTGTAGAAATTTGATGTGGAGGTAGGGCTTAGGACGGGCCTGAGTGATATGAGGAGGGTTTGATCCTTTGGATTTTGGATTTTTGGGACTCAATCAGTGTCATTGTTGCAATTGTTGGGACCAACAATTGCCCCCAGTATTTTTCCTTAAGGCAATCCGAGTTTTTTAGGATTTTATGGCAATCGATCGGAACGATCGATTGCCCCCAGTATTTTCTTGATTAACTGCACAAAACAAGTCTCACTCTCACAAGGTCAGGGTTTATCTCGATGTGGTGCTTTCTATCTACACTCAAAGTATTTGATGCTTGCGCTCGTACTCTCCTTCTGGTCAAAAACATCTCAACCGTTGAATTTGACATTTGTTAGATTTACGCGTTCAACCTGTTACTTTCACGTGATTGGATACACAACCACTAGGTCGGAAGTCTTTTGAGCTTATAACGTGGCATGGGGTGTGATGAATGACAATAGGATAATGGAATGTTTAGGATATGTGGAGCTATAAGGGTGACCAAAGCTGCAACTTGCACCGCCTCTCTGGACTTGTCTTCTTTGCCTGAAGTCGTTTGGCTACTTCGTGATGACTTCGCTTATGAGCTTGGGACTTTTGAATTGTTCCTTGCATCTTTTTCCGATTTTGGATCTTCGAGGCTTTTCAGGTTTGCCTTCTTTGATTCTTTCCTCGGGGTTCTTGTGTTTCCCGGTTTTGAACTTCGAGAGCTTCTTTTTTAATGTTAGCTCGTTTGGATCCTGTGTCACTTTGGGACCATTTGCGGATCGCTTCGTCATGCTGGTAGCGGTTTTGCTTCTTTGGACTTGTGAAGTTGTTGTTCAAAAGTCGGGCTCCTTGCTTCCTTTGGCCCGGGTCGGTTATTCATCATTGCGGGCTTGTTTGTGGAGCCTATAGTGTTGTAAAAGAGGTCATATATGAAAAGCTCAGCGGGGGTGCCTAGGGTTTAATGTCTGGGTTCACAGGCTTTTGGCTGTGTGGTGCTGTACCTAGGTGCTTCGTCATCCCTAATAGTTGTGTATCCGTTCTTTGTTACTTTTCACAGGTTTAAGTGTAAATTTACAAATTATCTCCTTCGGTGGAGTCATGCCGTTCACCTCACCTTTGGATGTGACCTCTCTGGAGTCGTGTAAAAATGACACGCTCTTTCGCTCTTGGTTTTACCGCTCAAGGCACTCTCGCGAAACGTTCACTCAGAGACTTGTTTGCGCATTTAAACAAAAGAAATAAACATTATCTCCTTAACTCAGATTGCCCCCAGTATGTTGCGGGGTTTCCTTGACAAACCTTAGAATGCCCAAGTTTTTGTGGAGGGTGACCGCATGTGCGGTGAACAATGGTGGTGAGTGGTGATGGGGTGATTGCTGAGTGATTCTTTTTGTTTTTTTTTTTTTTTTTTTATGAAATGACGGACGCTGCGACATGTGGGATGGCTGTGGGGAAGGTGGTGAGTGTGGATGGGAAGGCGGTTTTGTACAGGGGTTTCGTGAAAACAAAGGTCTTATTCTTATATGTTTGCGGACATGCCTTATGAGAGAGTTTTCTCTTCCTTTCTTTTCCTTTTCCTTTTAGCACATGAACGGAAGTATAAATGTTGAAACATGAACAAAGAAGAAATTTTATTGATAATCAAAGTAGTAACAACGACAATGAGTACCATCTAAAAAGGAGAAACAACTAAACTAGCTAAAGGACTAAAAGAAAAGACAAAACAAATGCTACGCAAAACAACAAAAGAGAAAAGAAAAGCAACAGCGATCCTTAATGGTGTTTTGGCATAGGATTCCCGAAGATATTTCCGCGCTCTGAGAACTGAAGCCCCTGGTCAATCAGGTCTTGGATCTTATGCTGTAGGGCCCTGCAATGATCGGTGTCATGACCTGGCAACTGATGGTAGAGACAGAACTGATTTGGGTTCCTGCCCAAACAGGTGACTCCTGGTCGGGGCGGAAGAGGCTGTAAGATGTTCTGCTCCTGGAGTTTTTTCAAAGCATGACTCAATGGCCGACCAATATCTGTGAATTCTCGTTGACTGAAATCCGGTCTGGGAGGCGGTACCGCTCGATAGTTCCTCCCTTGCTCCCTTGGCTGCTGGACTGCATTCACCTCGTACTGTCCCGCGTACCTCTGCGGTGCGCTTTGTGCATAAGCTGTGGTTGGGTAGGAAGCTTTCGCCGGTTCGGATTTTGAGAACTTTGAGTTACTTCCGGCTCCTCGAGAATATCCAAGCTTTAGGTCTCCCCTGTGGATCTTCTCCTCCAAAACTCCTACCTGGCCCATGAGCATGTCAAAGCTTGGAAAGTACATATACTTTAATTCATCATTGTACTGCTTTTGCATGTTCTCAACAATCATGCGGATTTGTTCCTGCTCATCCATCCTTGTAGGCATGCCTGCTGCCTTCCTCCTCCACCGCTTTATAAAATCGGACATGGACTCACTTCCCGTTTGGCGTGTGCTAGCAAGGTCAGATCGGGTGATTTCCAGATTTTTAGCATACTCAAAGTGAGTCAGGAAAGCTTCGCATATCTCCTCATAGGTCTTGGTGTTCATCCTCTGAGTTAGGTACCATCGTTGAGGGATCTCATCTAGGTATCGGGCGAAGACCTTGGCCTTCTGCATATCATTGAGCCTCAGGATAGACATTTCTCGATCAAACATCGCCAAATGAATTTGGGGATCGGTCGAGCCTTTGTAGAGAGCCAAAGTGGGGAGCTTCAGTTTTGCGGGTAGCTCAACATCTGGATAGGATCCCATGGAAAGATAATCAAATCCAGCGGGTTTACTAGCCTTTTCCATGCGCTCAATGCGCCTCAAAGCCCTCTGAACTTCGGTGGCTAGTTGGTTCCCAGGAGCACCACCACCGTATCCAACTTGGGTGTCATGCCCTTCTAAGGAGATATTGTCCATGCCGTATAAAGGATTGACAAATCCTTGTAGCGGTCTTTCCTGTCTTGCCGCCTCCAAAGATCCTATTTTCTCGTGGAGCTCAACCGTTGCCGCCGTATGCCGTGCCTCCAAGGCTTCAATGGCGGCTTGATGTTTCCGTACCAGGCTGGCTATTTGATCCTGCTCCCCTGCCAGACCCTCAGTGGCCCTGCTTTGGGCTGCCGTTTCCAATGATGCAGCCAACTTATTCTAGCTTGGCGATTGTGTCCACATATTTATTCTCGAGCGCCTGGATCGCTTCCTGGTGTTTCAAGTCAAAGTTTTTCATGAGTTCTTCAACAGAAGTGTTCCGGTTTTCTCCCCCCGCTGGTTGATCCTCCTGAGAGATATCGTCATGTGCTTGGACTGACATGTCAGATGAGCTAGAGTCTGCCTCGGGCTGAAATAACGGAGGTGGGGGAGTAGGCAGTCGGGTCAAGCGTCCGGAACTTCTGTCCCAGCGCCTTTCTGAAATCTTGCCTTCTTTCTGTTTTGGAACATAAAAAGAAATATTAGGGCACGGGCTTTTAGAGACGTGGAAAGGTTTTCCTATGAGGGCCCTTGTGTTCTAATTACGGGACTCTTTTGCTTCTTCAGGCTATTCAGGCCGTTTGAAACATTCAAGCATTTTAATCGGACTGGGGGAGATTGATGGGTCGATGCAGACATTGGGCCTGAGGCCCAGGAGAAAGAGAACACATACATAAGTCTTACGTAAGGCGGTGATGCAAATGCCCTCACAAGATGACTCAGTCCAACAGGTATAGGTCGATCCGGAGAGGTGCTTGGGGCGCGGGCCCAGGTCACCACAAAGGAATAGGGCTTGCACGCTATTCTCTTTGGGCTTCCCCACTTTTTCACATCACCTAAAAGGTGTGCGTCTACGGTCGGGTCTTTGACTGACCAAACAATGGGCTTGGTAAGGGTACTGCCAGGAAAATGCTTGGGGCTAAAGCCCAGGTATTAAGGGGGTGTGGTTAGACGACACCCTCCTCTTTTCCCCATTTATTCACATCACCTAAAAGGTGTGAGTCCCAGACAGGGGACCCTCAAACGGGTCCCAGAGTGGAATTGGTTTGCGTGGACCCTCGCTCTCATATGATGCAAGGGTGCAAAAATTAAAGTGCGCACAGAAGTAAACAAACAGAGTAATAAAGCCATAAATAAACATCTTCGAGTTAAGCCCTCTTTCTTAAAATCAAACAAGTTTAAAATTAAGAAGTTAGTCCCCAGCAGAGTCGCCAGTCTGTGAGCCTCGATTTTAAACCCTATCCTATGTTGATTAAGGCTGATTAGGATCCGATTGGGTTTTAGGTCCACTTATAGCCTAAGATTAACAACTATGTCATATAACAATAATTATTAAAACCTAAGCTAGCTCACTGGAACCTATTATGAGTCGCCACCTAATTTTAACCTAGATCAAATTAGGAAAGGAGAGTTCGGGTTCGGGGGCTTGATATTCGACTTAATTAGGGTTCAATTACTTTCATTACCCTTCCTAGGTCGTTTTTCCTCTACTCAGTTTATTTACGGCTTATTACGAGTCGTTTTAACCTAAGTGCGCAAGCTTCTGTTTTTTTGTGTTTTTAGCATTTTTTGACAGAAAATAAAAGTGAAAAGTGAAATTACCTAAACTAGGGTTTCGGAGGCAGAATTAGGTCAAATTTTGCTTACGTCCGTAGCCACGGACCAAAGTCCGAGACCACGGACCCCAGTTAACCTAAATATACAGAAAAGTCGAAATTAAAGGAAAACGAAATTTTGCAAAGTCCGGGGCCACGGACAGGCTGTCCGTGGGCCCGGACATCATTAGAAAAACCTAAATTTTGAATTTTTAAAATCCCGCCGCCGTCCGTGGGTGTCCGTGGTCTCGGACAACGCGTCCGAGGTCCCGGACCATAGGTCCGAGGTCACGGACCACCCACGGACAGGGGTTTTCAGAAGGTTCCCGAGGGTGTTTTGAGCTCAAATTTTATGGGTGTGTAGCCTGAAAGATGTACAAGACGTTAGTGATTGAAAGTTTTCAATTTGAATTCGAATTAAGCACGAAACTTAGCAAACAAGTTATCTGACAGAGGCTTAAATAAACAGCAATACAGAAGCCTACGAAGGTTAGTTTGAGCCCAAATTTTGAGGCAAGACAGATAATACCGTGGTGAATCAGGGAAGTGGAGTTTCTACCTGTTTTACCTTCGGATTCACAACGTTTCTTCACACCGGGACTCGTCGAGTGCTCCGTTGATGGCAGACCGAGAGGATTTCGACCCAAGCTTCTGGTTGTTGGTTGTTCTTGCTGTTCTTCACGTTTTAGAGGTGTTTTTGTGAGGTTTTGATGATTATTGGTGCTTTGGGGATTGGAAAACGTGTTTAGATGGTGATTTCGGGGGATTTTCAGTATGATTTGGGTGGCCGGGTGTTGGAAAACGTGAGAGAGAGAGAGGAGGCCGTGTTTTCTGACTCTCTAGGGTTCTTCACATGTGTGGTTCTCTTTATCCAAAAACCTATCCCCTTATATAGACTTCCTTAAAGATAAAGAGAATCTAGTAAAAGTAAGATTTTTCGATATTTTAACTAAGCAACTTCCCAAAGGAATTTTGCCATGAAATTTTAACCACATGTCAAGGATGGATATTATGAATTTTCTGAGGTGGAAACGAATTTTTTAAATGCTGGAGCATTTTTAAATTGAATTTCTCGTCAGGTTCAGTCAGAAATTGCTAGAAAATTATTGGAAATTCGAAAAATCAAAATTCCAACGCCATTATGCTTAAAATGTCATCCTCTATCATGGGTTAAAATATCAAAGCATTTCGAGCTGATTTGGGCACCCTTTGGAGGAGAGAGAAAGCCTATAGGAGAACTCAGAAGCCTTAAAAATTACGAAAACGCCCCTGACAATGACGAAGCTGCTCCTCAGGCCCTGGAACACGCCGATCGGGCCGGAGTCTCTTACTGTTTGATGAAGATGGCCCTCACAACCTCGTAGACCTTAACCAGGGGGTCAAAATTTTGGGTATAACATCAACTATCCCAGTTCATAAAGACCTTAGGTAGCCAAGTGATAAAGCACCCCTAAGGACTTAATAACCAAGTGGACAAGGCCTGATTTTGGATTAAAATTAGAATTAGCATGCTCAGGATCCGCGGAGTACCTTGCCTTGTTCTTTTTCAACCATTTCAATTTAGTTCATTCCAAGGCTCAAAGCTAAAAGCAAGGTTTATATGATGAATATTCTCAATATGTTTCAGCATTTCCAAAACAAAGACTTCAATTCAACAATTAAAAACCAGAAGAATTTCAAAATTTTGCACCATAAGATCAGCTAACCAACTAAACTTCCTCTATGACTTCCTTCCAAGTTGAGCAGTCACAACAAAACTTTAACAAATGCAAGAGAAAAGAGCTTAAAGACACACAAAAGGCAAGCTGCGAAGGAGCTTACCCCACCCCACACTTAGAGTGAAGCAATTGTTAAGTCAAGGACCATTAGTTTTGATGATAGCAAACCTGTGGTGTTTATCTAACACGTTTGTCAAGCTTATCATTTAGATAAACAGGTGATTAAGTGGATTAGCACGCGAGGTTGCAAGTGTAATTAAGTCATGAGTAGCTTAGCACGTAAGGTTGCAAGCGCACTCAGCCTACGACATGTGCCCAACCAGTCAGGCACCTGTCCGTGAGAGCTCCGGAGAACTTCTAGCAACACACAAGTAGTCAAGAGCCACACCATCACATATTGCATACATCAAACATTAAACAAGGGCGGAAATTGTTAGCAACATCGACAAACTCACTCAGATGTGTCACACCCACACAAGCAACTAGCTCACGCCAAAAAGAGAAGCTCATTAATATGCAAGACAACAAGATAAGCAAAGGCTATCAATGAACATCATTACATAGTTGAGATAAATTCATAAGAGAGCATTTATGAGCATTAATGAACCATACAAGGTCAGACAAGTTAAAGTGTGCAAGTGGTGACCGACCACTTGGGAGACACGCCACCAACTTGCTGAATCGCAAGGCAACACGTGTGTTGATATCTCCAGATCAAGTTGGAAGATAATCTACAGTAGGTTGTGAATATATAATAAGAGAAGAAGAAGTAATCTACTTCTAGAGTCTACAGATTCATAGGCTGTTAGTTACACCGTAACTTATATATAAGTATTTATGTCCTATGTAAATTGAGCCTGAATGAGAGAAAAAGAAAGAGATTATCCGGGCAAGTGTGGAACAGACTTAGGAGTGTGTAAGTGTTAGAGAGTTAGTGAGCTAGACAGGACTGAGTTAGAGTGTCAATACATTGGGTATTTGATAGATTGACAGGTCGGGGAACGGTCGGTGAACCGTAGGCCGATAGTCAGGAAAAGGGTTAAAGACTTTAGGGGTAAAGCCAAAACTGTCCCGGAAGTCCGTGTGTGGGGCAAAGGAGATTAAGTGAATTTCGTGTGTGTAAATTCTCGATTGAAATGGAATTTCCAGTTTAAGTTTCCGCATGTCTATTCCTAACTATCAAAGCTTTATTTGAGTTCACGACACGTCTACGACACGTTAGGGACGTATTTGGAGCGCTTGTTGGTTACAATTGGTATTAGAGCGGGTCTCTTCTAGAAAGCTAACTGCTTTGGAAGACGATCAAAATGTCTCATGCAAGCATACTAGAGGCAGAAGAAGGTTCTACACCAAATTAACCACCACTCTTTAATGGAGACAATACACTCACTGGAAAAATAAAATGGAGTTTTATACCAAGTCTGATGATCCAAGAATGTGGAGGGTGATAACACATGGAGAATACACCTTCCAGAATGTTCAAAGAAAAGACACATCTATCGACAGGATGACGGATGATCAAATTAAAATGCTGATGTCAATGCTCGAGCCGTAAGAATACATCACTGGGCTCTACTACCTGAGCAATACTCGTAGATAGCTTCAGCTAAGACAACTCAAGAAATTTGGAAAACTCTTGAGGTCACGTATGAAGGGAATGATGAGATCAAAAAGACTCGCATTGAGGTGCTACTCAGTCATTGGGAGCTATTCAAGATGGAAGAAAAGGAGAGCATTTCTGAAATGCATACAAGGTTCACTAACTTATCAATGAAATTATGGTGCTTGGAAGAACTATCTCTAATGAGGATTAAATTCGGAAGTTCCTCAGATCTCTTCTTGCTTCCTTTGACAGCAAAGTCAATGCCATGCAAGAAGTACATGATCTCTTCAAGATGTCTCTAGTAGACATGCTAGGATCTTTAATGGCTTTTAAGTTTAAACTACAACACAGAAACTTAGAAAGTTCATCAAGAGATATAGGACAAGGAATAGCCCTTCAAGTAGCTAAAAATGAAAGATCTGAGTTAGGGACAACAATTATGAAATGGTTTTTATACTAAGAGGTACGTTGGAAGTTTATAAGAAATAAATGAGGAAAGGCAAGAAGCCCAAGGAGTCAGATGACTAGAAGAAAAACAATGACAACAGTTTTAGGTGTTCAAAACGGGGACACCATGTCAAAGACTGTCCTCAACGATCCCAAGAGGACAACGATAGGGTCAAAAGGTCTGTAAGATGATCATTCAACAAAGGGCCAAGGAAAGAAGCCTTCGTTGCTGCATGGGGAGACTCTAAACTAAGCGATGACAATCAAACCTCAGATAGTGACATCTCTGAAGACGAGAAGGCTCATCTATGCCTTGAGACAGTTTTCCTAATGGTGCAAGACAAAGACACATCAAAATTAGAGGGAGAAGATCAAAACAAGGTAACCTACTCTAAACTAAAACAAAGAATTCTAAAAGCTGAACTTCTAGGACTTAGGAAGTTCTCTCTCATACTAGTTAATCAACTTGAGGCTTTGGAGAATGAGAACAAGGAACTCTTGGAGGAAAATGAATATTGAGAAAATATTCGAACAAAAGCAAGGTAGATAACCTCATGAGGGCACTCATGAAATTGCAAATTGACTATAGTGAAATTCTCACCGCTCATGAAAAGTTGAAACTTGGAAAACAATCTGAAATCGATGAATTGATTGTTGCTCTTAATGCAAAATATAAGGAACTAGCTACAATCAAAGAAAAACATACTAAGCTAGAAGCTATTCCTAAGACACCCATGAAGAGAACCAAGCGACAGGTCGGGTACCAGTCAGAGACTAGTCGTAGAGGTATCTGCCATCTATGTAGACAACCTAGCCATAATGAAGCCCAATGTTATAGAACACGGCTCATAAGGCATTGGCAACTCAAAGTAATAAGACTAAAATGGGTAGTCAAAAGTGATCCTAGAACAATAAATTTTTATGGAAATGGGTCCAAACCTTCTATGGACCCTAACCCCACACCACTAACGTGTTAAATACAGGATCGAGTGGGAATGGACCCCTGCTGGTACATCGATAGTGGGTGTTCTAAACACATGACCAGAGACAAGAAGAATTATTCTCACTCGAACGAGGAATCCAAGGAACCATTTCCTTTGGCGACAACAAGAAGGGAAAAATCATCGGTGTAGGTAAGGTTGGTATTACATCAGATTATGTCATAGATAGTCTAAATTTGGTTCATGGTTTAAAATTCAACTTGCCTAGTGTTTCTCAAATTTATGACAAAGGCAATTCAGTTCACTTCTATCATACACATTGTAGAATAGTAAGTCAGAACAATGGCAAAGAATTGTTAAAGGAAAAAAAGATGGAAAAATGTTTATGTAACTAGTTTAGAGGATATTGACAATCCAAATCTTCCATGCTTGACTGTTTCAATAGATGACTCTACACTATGGAACAAAAGATTGAGGCATGTTTGTACTTCTTTGTTAAGAAAACTTGTGAAGAAACAGTTGGTAAGAGGTCTCTTGAGGTTAATAAATCTGAGATCAATCTTGGTGATACATGTGTTACAAGCAAACAAACTAAGATTTCTTTGAAATCAAAGAACTTAGTTAGTACTTCAAACTACTTGAATTTCTTCACATGGACTTATGTGGACCTATGAAAATCAAAAGTTTTGAAGGAAATTGGTATGTGTTTGTGATTGTTGATGATTACCTACGATTTGTTTGGACACTCTTCATTGCTTCCCAAGATGACGTCTTTGAGAAATTTCAAGTCTTTACAGGTAAAGTCCAAGTATAACTCAACCACAAGATCAAGGCTCTCCGGTATGATCATGGGTCAGAGTTTGAGAATCAACAATTCATGGATAGGTGTAAACAACATGGGATAAATCACATATATTCAACACCTAGAACACCTCAACAGAATGGAATAGTTGTGCGTAAGAACAGAACATTACAAGAGGTAGCCAGGGCCATGTTATTGGGAAGCAGTCTCACTCAGGTCTTATGGGCAGAAGCAGCGGCAACTGCATGCTACATCACAAATAGAACACTCATACGATCCATCCTCAACAAAAATCCCTATGAGCTAATCAAGGCAAGAAAACTAAACATAAGTCACTTCAGAGTCTTTGGCAGTAAATGCAATGTCCACAACAATGAAAAGAACCTCCTAGGAAAATTCAATGCCAGAAGTGATGTGGCCATCTTCATTGGGTACTCTGATAGGAGCCTGGCACACAAAGTATACAACAAAAGGACACTGAAGGTGGAAGAAAGTGTGTATGTAGTCTTTGATGAGACTGATGCTCACAAAGTCAAGAAATCAAAAGAAGATGAAGGAATTGGATTTGATTTAACTAATCAAGATCACACAGATCATCCCAAAGGTGAATCACCGACTGAAGAAAACTTGCCCGACAAGTTAGCGACAGGTCAACAACAGGTCGACGAAGGAAACAATGATGCTGAAGATCCTCTATCACCATCAACCATTCATCAATCTCGCGTCTTATACAAAGATCATCCATCGGAGAACATCATATTAGATATATCCAAGGGAATTCAAACTACATCGCAAACCCGTGATCTCTTAATCTTCTCAGCGACAGCCTCATCCATCCAACCCAAAAACATTAAGAAAGCTCTTCGAGATTCAGACTGGATTAATGCAATGCAAGAAGAACTAAACCAGTTTGAAAGATGCAAAGTCTGGCATCTTGTGCCTTGTCCTTCACATCAAGGTGTACTTGGAACAAAATGGGTATTTAGAAACAAGTTAAATGAGATGGGAGAAGTCGTTAGGGACAAAGCTCGTCTGGTAGCTCGAGGATATCGTCAACAAGAAGGGATAGACTTCCAAGAAACCTTCACCCCAGTAGCAAGGATGGAGTCCATCAGATTACTAATTGCATTTGCTGCACACAAAGGAATCAAACTGTTCCAACTTGACATCAAAGGTGCCTTTCTCAATGGGTATGTCAAAAAGAAGTATATGTTAAACAACCTCTAGGTTTTGAAACACAAGAATGAAAAGACATGGTACTTAGGCTTGACAAAGCTCTTTATTGGCTCAAACAAGCCCCAAGATCATGGTATGACCGCCTGTCCTCCTATCCATTGGAAAACCACTTCAAAAGAGGTAATGTAGCCAAAACCTTATTTGTTTACAACAACAAGAGAGACTTCTTAATTGTGCAAGTATATGTTGATGAATAATCTTTGGAGCCTTTGATGAGATATACTGCAAGAGATTTGAGGCAATGATGAAAAAGGAATTTGAGACGAGTGATCTAGGGGAATTGAAGTTCTTTTTAGGACTTCAAGTCAAGCAAAATGATGAAGGGAATATCATATCCCAAGAGAAGTACATGAAGGATTTGCTAAAAAGGTTTGGAATGGAGGAGTGTATAACATTTGACACACCAATGGCAGTTGGCACAAAGATGGGCATCATGACCGGCGACCAACCGGTCGACCAGCGATCATACAGAGAGATGATTGGTTCTCTACTATATTTAACTGCGAGTAGACCTGACATTATGTATAGTGTTTGCTTATGTGCCAGGTTTCAAGCAGATCCAAGAGAAAGTCACCTCATAACTGTGAAAAGAATCCTACATTACCTAAAAGGAACTAAGAATCTTGGTCTCTTTTATCCTAAATTCGCTAACTATGACATTGTAGGATTCTCAAGTGCAGGCTATGGATGACCTATCACGGATAGAAAGAGCACGTCAGGGACATCGTACTTTGTTGGATCATGTTTGAATGCATGAGGATCAAAGAAACAACAAAGTGTAGCCATCTCTACCCTAGAATTAGAATACATAGCTGCAGCAAGCTGTTGTGCTCAACTCTTATAGCCAAGCAACAAATAGGTGACTACGGTGTCAAAACAGGTAATTACTATTTTACCTAAAATTTTAACCCCCTAGGAGTAGTGTCTAAGGCATACATGTTATAAAGGGCAAAATGGTCAAAATGCACCAAGACGGGGTTTTCCAAGGACATTTTCAGGATTTTCTATTTTTCATATGACTTGTTCATAATCACCAAACATTTCTAAATATCATAGTCATTATGAATGGTATTTCATCATTTTCAGATAATATTTATTTTGGAAATTTAACTTTTAATCCATATTATAAGCTAATTTCTTTAATAATTAACAATGAAATAGCCTCACAATAGAAATAAAAAGGTTTCCAAAATTAAAATAAAATTGTCACATGGTTATAATGACTACATACATTCATGAACCTGAAACTATTTTATTTGGAACCTTAGCCCAAAATTTAAAAGAGAAATTCAATCATTTTTGCAATTTTCTCTCTCCTTTAGAAAATGCCGAACTAAAAACAACATGTCATGAAATTTTAGTAAAAGATAAAGCATTACTTTTAGAGACTAATGCCATTGGATTTTTGTAATTTTGATATACCAATTATAAGTTATGAATTATGGGAGGTTCCATATTGTAAGATTTTTATCTAATCGGTTATTTATCAACATAACCCGATTCTAACTCCCAAAATTCCTAAAATTCATCTTATATCTTTGGTTAAAATTTCAGAATTTTTATCGAGCTGTAGCATATTCTAAAAAATTAGATTCTATTAGAGCACAAAATCAGGGTTTTAGATAAAAATATTGTTTTATCAATTTGGCCAGGCTCTTTCAATAAAAGACCTTCTCAAAAATGACCTAGGGCAGAGGAAAACACCCCAAAACTCAGAAAACACAACCACCAACCTTTTGTACACGTTTTTGAACTCCCAACACTCAAATATATACCGAAACTCTACTAAAATCACCATGAAACTTCTAAAAACACAATCTTTCTATCCCAATCAGATTTCCAAGCATCAAAAACACACAAAACATCACACAAAAATAAGAAACACATCCTTAACAACATAAAGAAGAAGGAGTCAGAAGCTCAATTGGAAGTCTATCCAGAACCTGCATCAACGAAGCACCAAAAGATCCCCGATGTGAAGAATTTCATTAAATTTGAAAGTAAAACACGTTGAAATCATATTTTTCTGACTTTGTTTGCCTTTGACTACTCTGTCTTAAAATTTGGAGTCGAAATGACTTTTTACCGCTTCTTAATTAACTTTTGTTTTTGCTTCTGCCCATTAACTTGTGCACTAAGTTTTGTGTTAAATTCAACTTCAAATTGAACACTTTTAAGTCTAACATATTGTACATCTTTCATGCTACACACCCCATATAATATAAGCTAAAAACATCATCGGGAACCACAAAAAACCCACCGTCTGTGGGTGGTCCATACTCTCGGACCTATGGTCCGGGACCACGGACGAGTTTTCCTTGCCACGGACAGTGGCGGGATTTTATTTTTCAAATTCTTAGTGTTTTAACGGTACATGTCCGAGCCCACGGACAGCCTGTCTGTGGCCCCAGACTGTTAAAAAGTTTGTTTTAATTCGACTTTTATTTTCACATAGATTAACTAGGGTCCGTGTGAGCCTCGATTTTTGAACCCTGTCCTTTGTTGATTTAAGTTGACTAGGATCTGGTCGGGTTCAAGGTCGACTTATAACCTAAGTTTAATAACTATGTCATAAAAGATTAATCATTAAATCTTAAGTTAGCTCACTCGAACCTATTATGAATTGCCACCTAATTTTAACCTAGATTAAATTAGGAAAGGTAAAGACCGGGTTCGGGGGCTTGGTATTTGACTTATTTAGGGTCTAATTTACTTTCATTACCCCTCCTACGTCGTTTTTCCTCTACTTAGTCTAATCACGGCTTATTACAAAGTTGATTTAACTGAAGTGCGCAAGTTTATGATTTTTTAGCTTTTTTGACGTTTTTGATAGAAAATTAAAAGTGGAAAGTAAAATTACCTAAACTAGGGTTTCGGAGGCAGAATTAGGTCAAATTTTGATTCCGTCCGTGGCCACGGACCTAATTTCCGAACCCACGGCCCCTATATAATCTAAGTGAAGATAAAAGTTGAATTAAATAGAAAACACGATTTTTAAAAGTTTGGGGCCATAGACAAGGCGTTAGTGGGCCCGGAAATAAGTTGAAAAACCCTATATTTTAAAAATGAAATTGTCCTGCCACCGTCCGGGGGTGTCCGGGCTTACGAACAGGGTGTCCGAGACCCCGGACAAAGCATCCGTGGGTGCGGACCGCCCTCGGACGGCGGCGTTTGGGTGGTTCCCGGCTGTATTTTTGGCTCAAAATTTATAGGTTTGTATCCTGAAAGATTATAAACATGTTAGTAATACAAAGTTTTCAATTTGAATACGAATTAAAGACGAAACTTAATGAACAAGTTAGTTGACAGAAACGAAATAAACCTTAATTCAGAAGCAAAAAAAGTTAATTCGATTAGAAATTTCAACCAGAAGTGTATTGAGATTAGGGGATTTAATGAATTTGAATTCCAACCTATTTTGACATCGGGATTTGATTGTTCCTTCACGTTAGGAATCTTCGAGAGCTTCGTTGATGGCCAATCTGGTTCGACTTTGACCTAAGCTTCAGACCCCTTCTTCCTTATGTTGTTAACCATGGTTTGGTTCTGTACTTTTGGTGTTTTGGTGCTAGGAAGCTTAATGGGAGAAGAGGGAATGTGTTTTTTGGTGATAGCGGGATGATTTCGGTATAGAGTTGAGACTTGGGAGTGCAAAAATGTGGGAAAAGGTTGACGGCTGCCTCTTCTAACTTTGGGAATGTTCTCCTCTGGCCTAGGTGTTTTTTGGAAGGTCCTTTTATAGAAAGAGCATGGCCATGTTGATAGAACAAAATTTTTATCTAAAATCCTGATTTTGTGCTCTAAGAGAATCTGATTTTTTAAAACATGCTACAAGTCAATCAAAATTATCAAATGATAACCAAAGATAAAAGACTATTTTTAGGAATTTTGAGAGTTGGAATCAGGTTATTTCGATAAATTAATGATTAGATAAAAATCTTACAATCTGGAATCTCTCATAATTAATAACTTACGATTCGAAATTTGAAATAACGAAATTCAAACGGTGTTACTCTTTAAACATCATTCTCTATCTTGTGCTACATTTTCATTACATTTGGACTTGATTGGGGTATTTTCCAAAGGAGAGAGAAAATTGCAAAAATGATTAAATTTCTCTTTTAAATTTCGGGCCAAGGTTCCAAACAAAACAATTTCAGGTTTACAACTGTATGTGGTCATGCTAACCATGTGACAATTTTATTTTAATTTTTGGAAACCTTTTTTTATTTCTATTTTGAGGCTATTTCATGTGTTAATTATTAAAGAAATTAGCTTATAATATGAATTAAAAGCTAAATTTCCAGAATAAATATTATCAATAAATCATGAAATACTTTTCATAATGACTATGATATTTGGAAGTTTTTGGAGATAATGAACAAGTCATATGAAAATAGAAAATCCCGAAAATGTCCTTGGAAAATCCCACCTTGGTGCTTTTTTATCGTTTTGCCCTTTGTAACACGTATGCCTTAGAGACTATTCCGAGTGGGTTAAAATTTTCGGTGTAACAGATTGCCCCCCGTCAACTAGGCTTTGTAATGAAGATGAAAAGACTAGTTGATGCTTGAGTGATACCCCAAAATTTTGGATCCCAAAAGACCTCGTATGCCGTTTGAAATCTAGTGGGTTGTGTCGAGCAATTCGAAGGCGCTGACTACCTAAAAGAGAAGGAGATGTTGTTAAACTATTCGAAGGCGCCAACTACCTGAAATGATGATATGTTGTCGAGCTATTCTAAAGCGCTGACTACCTAAAGTGATGAAAATGATGTCAAGCTATTCTAAGGCGTTGACTACCTAAAGTGATGAAAATGATGTCAAGCTATTCTAAGGCGTTGACTACCTAAAATGGTGAAAATGATGTCAATCTATTCTAAGGCTTTGATTACCTAAAAGTGAAAAAAATGAAATAATGTCAAGCGATTCTAAGGTGTTGACTACCTAAACTGAATGAAAAGATGTCAAGCTATTTAAGGTGTTGACTACCTATAATCAACGACACGATGTCAAGCTATTATAAGGCGTCGACTACCTATAAGCAAAAATGAAGTAATGTCGAGCTATTCTAAGGCGTTGACTACCTAAAAGTGAAGACTAGATGGCTTGCTGATATACTAATGATGATGATGGTGCTGATGATGCTGTTGATTCTTGGATGCTTCTTGGGACCAAAACCCGTGCCGATGCTCCTGGCAGGACCCAATGTGGACTTATTGCCATTGCCCCCCAAGCTGGTGTGCAGGGATAACTCCAGGTAAAAACCCTGGGGACTTATTGCCATCGCCCACCTATCGTTGATCCTAAAATAAGTTGACATAATATAGGAGGATTTATTGCCATCACCTCGCCAACTTTTCGGCCGCCAGGTCTTGTGACGTGCCTGGATAATGCAGATGGATGATATAAGATGATGCAAATGTAGATGATATGAAAGTGATGCAAATGTAGATGATGAAAATGATGCAAATGTAGATGATATGGATGATATGAAAATGATGCTCGGATGCTTTTGGGGACCGAAACCCGTTCCAATGCTCCTTGTTGGTATACTATGGGGACTTATTGCCTCTACCCACCAGCTGGGGTACTGGGATAATTTCTAGATCACCAAGGGGACTTATTTTCACTACCCTCTAGTTGTTTCTTCTTAAAGTCGACATGAAGATGGGGACTTATTGCCTCTACCCCGTCAACTTGGATCACGCACTGTCTCGTACTTGTCCCCCACTAATGTTGATATGTGGTCTCGTACTTGTCTCGCATTGGTCTTGCACTGAATGAAGATGAGGTCTCGCACTGAATGAAGATGAGGTCTCACACTGAATGAAGATGAGGTCTCACACTAAATGAAGATGAGGTCTCGCACTGAATTTGGGTTGGATTCTCACATATGAGATGATCCAATGATAATGCTCTTGTGCAGTAGATTATGATAAGAGCTAATTGTGAAAGTGCCAAACGTGGCAATTATGAGGTGTGAAAATTGTCCAAAGCAAGAAATTGCTAGAAAACATGCAAAAAAAGTTTTTTTTTCAAAACAAAAAATACTGAAAATGGGCCAAACATGGCAATGCTTGAGAATTGAAAATCATTCAAAGCAAGAAATCGTTGAAAATGTGTGAAACGCCGAAAAGCTTGGGCAAAACTCTACTGAAAAAGGAAAGTGAAATAATCATTTCCTAACTAAGAATTTCAGATTTGCATTTGTTTCTTAGAAGATGAACATGCCACTGGTGGAGTGTGGTCTTTTTTTTTTTGTGCTAAAGGCTTTTGCTGGTGTTCAGGATATATGATAAACCTGGGATTAGGTTGTGATTTTGGATGATGGGCCTGATGTTTTTGTGGAGGTAAGGCTAATGATTGGCTTGAGAGTGTGTGTGTGTGTGTGTGGAGGTTAGAGCTTACGTGTGCCTGAGGTGTTTGATGTGGAGGTAAGGGCTTATGTGTGCCTGTGGTGGGATGGTGGTGCTCAAGCTTCGGGTTTCAATTGGTGTTGTCATGGCAATTGTTGGAACCAACAATTGCCCCCAGTATTTTTCCTTAGGACAATCTGAGCGAGAGTTCATGGCAATCGATCGTTCCGATTGATTGCCCCCAGTATTTTCTTTGATCAAACGTGCGAACGAGTCTTGTCCTCATAGGGTCAAGGCTTATGTTTTGATGTGATGCTTTCTAACCTACACTTGATGTGTTTAGTGTTTGCACTCATTTCTCGCTTACTACAACACCCCTACCACTTATCTTGTCATTACCGATTAATTATCTCGTACTTCCATACTTACGCAGCGGATAATCCATACACACCGGCGGGTGATACAATGCTGTTAACCACACACGTGGCTAACAAGGCCTACTTCCACTACAACATCGGTCTGATGAACCGGAATACCCGAGTACAAACAATACAATTCACACTACGAATTTCAACCATGTACCACAATTCTCCATTCATACCTTGCTCAATACTTACAATACAATATACCGAGTTTTCTACAGCACAATTCCAAATACAACATTTCTCACAAGTCTATACATACTTATCAAGGGTCTAACCTCCTACCAATGTCTTACAAGTCTTCTTACTTCCCAAAATACATAAGGGTGTACCACTTGGTACGCAGGCAGTTTAAAGGCTACAAGCCCGTATACAGTACGCCATCCAAGATATTTTATAGCTAACTAAGCACAACAGCCCAGTCTCACTCTCGACCATTTAGCTTGTCGGTTACCTGAAATATAAAAACAATGCCCCAAGGGGCTCGGTAAAAGCTGCATATAAAGTTCGCATACCCCGCGTGCTAACGGGGGTACGCCGACTACTTGGTCAAATACATGGAGTTCATTTTTTTTATACATGCATACATGCTATAATGAATAATAATACATTCATACCACAGTACATACATACATACGATCCGATACATACAAAGGTAGAAAATCACAAGTCAACCATACATACTTACCATGGTGCTAAGATACAATTCTCATGCTCATACACAATACTTGTTAGTTACTTACTCATCCGCGTTAATCGGATGTACTTTACTCTTTTACTCAAGATCAATGACTTACACCCAACCATGATCTTACAATACCAATACTTTCATACTTTAATACTCAAGTCAAGTCGGTATGACCTCCGGGCAGGGACTACGATATCCCACCACCGGGCTTTAGGTTGGCTCACTAATCCAGGTTGCTACCCATTTAAGGGATTTGGACCATGGAAAAGATTAAGGCCAGGAATCGGATCCAACCTCTTGTGTCTCCTCATCCTCACGCGTGGCCGAAACTATATCGGGCTTCTTACATACTCCAATTTACCATTTTATTCAAAGTCGGAAGGGTTACATAGTTAGTGAGTTAGTGAGAATCAATTCCCCATCACCAAGTCAAGGGTTGGCATAATGGCACAACCACAATCAAGCACTTCGTAATCATTCATACATTTCATGAATTATACAAGTTACAAGTTCAAATATAACCCAACAAGGCACAATACATTACATGTACAAGAAGTGCAATAAACTTGATTTGTGTGTTTTATCTTATTAGGGTGATCATACATAATACACACACACAAATTAGGGTAGCCAGGGTAGCATACAACATGAGAAAATCATACCGTTCACCATAGTTGTACGATCACCGATTCACCTTCGGAGTCCAACCATTCAAATCCTATAACGTACACGGAATCGGACGGTTAATTCTCTAGGATTAACCTAACTCTTTTAATATTTAGAGTTTCCCGACTTGAAACTACTAGTTCCTTACAATTCCAATTCATCCACCCAAGTTACTTACTCCTCGTTACTTCTCAAGCTTATTTCCTAACTTATGTGCATATTTTCTCACCACTATTACTCTATCCATGGTTTACTACTAGTGTCACATATATACATATATAAATACATATATACATTCATGATTACTATTTTTTTTGTTTGACCCGACCGACCTTACCCAGGGTCGGTCCTAAGGTCGGTCAGAGTTAGCAGGTTACGGGTTTACAAAATTTCTGTCCAACCGACCCTACCAAGGTCGGTCAAAGTTAGAAGACTTCCGGATTTGAAAGTTTTAGTCCGACCGACCTTACCAAGGTCAGTCCTAAGGTCAGTCGAAGACAGAACACTCCGGATTTGAAAATTTCAGGCCGACCAACCCTACAAAGGTTGGTCCTAAGGTTTGTCCAGCCCATTACCTATTTTAAATACTCATTTTGAACTCAAAATTCACCTCTATCCTCGCCCAATCTTTCTCTAGCCATTTCCACATGTTTAGGCACCCTAAAACACTCCTTAAATCTCCTTAAATCATTGGTCCAATCCTTACTCAAATTCTTTGCTCAAATTCTACAAATTTACATTCTCACTTTTGCCTTTTTGCACCCTAGTGCATTTTCTAAACTTCTCTTGATAGCCTACACTTTGTTCTCACCCATTTTAACCATTCCAAATCCTTTCTAACCATCGGCACACTCATTACTCAAGTTCTACTCCTATTTCCAAAGTCTTGCACACTAGTTCTTTCCAAGCTATCCCAAGGCAGTATCATCAATTTGCTACAGATTTTTTTTACTCTTCTTTTTTTTTCAAGCCTTACACCCACATTCTAGGGTGCTTAACTAACCCAAATAAATCTCTTACAACGCTTGGTTAACCCTTGGGCATTCTCCTCTCATTCATCACTTAAAACTCACTCGGTTTCTACAGAAATTTCGCCATAGCTTGCCTACTATCCTAACATTCCCAAATGCATCATCTTCATTGTTCATTCACCTATTTCAATCCAAAACTAGCCACACCCATCAAAGGGTCCTACCAGCACACAACATTCATTCAAAATTCATCCAAAATCCTCCAAACACAACATAATGCATAATCATAAAATGCATGGCTCTTAGGCCCTTAATTCACAATTAAATCACAATTCTCTCCTCTAACTACCAAACACATATCTAGTACCATTATTTTGGTTCATTCCTTTCATTACCCATCCCAATATCCTAATACATATAGAATGTACATTAAGGTAGATTTTCTTACCTTGGATTCTCAAATTCTCTTTTAAATTCTCTTCTCCTCTTCTCCACTTCTCTTCACTCCCAAAATCGGTCAAGGGCAAATCCTTTGCCCAATTCTCTAGACCACATTCAATAAGGAAATGGGATTAAGAAAAGCTACTTAGGCACATTAATTATTCTAGAATTAGGAAAGGTGCTTAAAGCAATAATTAAGGGATTACCTTTTCAAACCCTATGTGAGCCTCGATTTTTAAACCCTATCCTATGTTGATTAAATTGATTGGGATCTAGTCGGGTTTTAGGTCCACTTATAACCTAAGATTAATAACTATGTCATAAAACAATAATTATTAAAACCTAAGCTAGCCCACTGGAACCTATTATGAGTCGCCACCTAATTTTTACCTAGATCAAATTAGGAAAGGAGAGTTCGGGTTCGGGGGCTTGATATTCGACTTAATTAGGGTTCAAATTACTTCTCATTACCCTTCCTAGGTCGTTTTTCCTCTACTTGATTCGTTTACGGCTTTCTACAAAGTTGTTTTTAACCTAGGTGCGCGCTTCTGTTTTTTTTATTTTTTTTTAACGTTTTTTGACAGAAAATTAAAGTGAAATTGAAAGTTACCTAAACTAGGGTTTCGAAGGCAGAATTAGGTCAAATTTTTATTCTGTCCGTGGCCACGGACCTAATGTCCGAACCCACGGACCCCAGTTAACCTAATTACACAAAAAGGTCAAATTTAAACAGAAGCGATATTTTGAAAAGTCCGGGGCCACGGACAGGACGTCCGTGGGCCCGGACATGTTTTTATAAAACCCTAACTTTTGAAAATAAAAATATCCCGCCACCGTCCGGGGCGTCCGGCTTTCGGACAGAGCGTCCGGGACCCCGGACATAGCGTCCGTGGGTGCGGACCGACCTCGGACGCGGCGTTAAGGCTGTTCCCGGCGGTGTTTTCGGCTCAAAATTTATGGGTACGTAGCCTGAAAGATTCTAAACATGTTAGTGATCAAAAGTTTTCAATTTGACTACGAATTAAGGACAAAACGTATTGAACAAGTTAGTGGACAGAAACACAAACAAACCTTAATTCAGAAGCAAAGAAAAGTCAGTTCGAACAGGAATTTCAACCAGAAGCGTGTTGTGATCAGTGGAGTTAAAGAATTCGAATTCTAACCTGTTTTGGCTTCGAGATTTGGTTGTTCCTTCACGTCGGGAAACTTCGAACGCGTCGTTGGTAGCCGATCCGGTTCAGCTTCGACCCAAGCTTCTGATTTCTTCTTCCTTGTATGATTAAGGACGGTTTGCTTCTGTTTTTGTGATGTTTTGGTGCTTGGAAGTTCAATAGAGAAGAAAGGATGAGTTTTTGGTGATTTTGGGGTGATTTCTGCAGTGTTTCGGTATTGATTTGAGGCTTGGAAGTGTAAAAATGTGGGAAGAAGGTTTGTGGCTGTGTTCTCTGACTTTGGAGGTGTTCTTCCCCGCCCTAGTTCGTTCTTGGGGGGTCCTTTTATAGAAAGAGCATGGTCAAATTGATAGAGCAAGATCTTTATCTAAAAGACTGATTTTGTGCTCTAAGGGAATCTGATTTTTTAGAATGTGTTGCAAGCCGATAAAAATTATGAAAATTTAACTGAAGGTAAATAATGATTTTTAGGAATTTTGAGAGTTGGAATCGGATTATTTTGATAAATAGTCGATTAGATAAAAATCGCACAATATGGAATCTCCCATAATTCATAACTAATTATTGGAAAGTCGAAATAACGAAATTCCAACGGCATTAGTCTTTAAAAATCATCCTCTATCTTGTGTTAAAATTTCATGACATTTTGTTTTCATTTCGGTATTTTCCAGAGGAGAGAGAAAATTGCAAAAATGATTGAATTTCTCTTTTAAATTTTGGGATAAGGTTCCCAATAAAATATTTCAGGTTTATGACTGTATGTAGTCACGGTAACCATGTGACACTTTTATTTTAATTTTGGAAACCTTTTAATTTCTATTTTGAGGCTATTTCATGTGTTAATTATTAAAGAAATTAGCTTATAATATGAATTAAAAGCTAAATTCCCAGAATAAATATTATCAGAGAATCATGAAATACCTTTCATAATGACCATGATGTTTGGAAGTGTTTGGAGATAATGAACAAGTCATATGAAAAATAGAAAATCCCGAGAATGTCCTTGGAAAATCCTACATTGGTGCATTTTGACCACTTTGCCCTTTGTAACACGTATGCCTTAGAGACTACTCGGGGGGGTTGAAATTTTGGGTATAACAGATTGCCCCCCGTCAACTAGGCTTTGTAATGAAGATGAAAAGACTAGTTGATGCCTGAGTGATACCCCAAAATTTTAGATCTTAAAAGGCCCTATATGCAGATTGCGTCGAGCTATTCTAAGGCGCTGACTACCTATGAGTGAGAATGAGAAGATGTCAAGCGATTCTAAGGCGTTGACTACCTATAAGATGAAGTAATGTCAAGCGATTCTAAGGCGTTGACTACCTAAACGATGAAAATGATGTCAAGCTATTCTAAGGCGCTGACTACCTATAATGAGTGAAACGTGCTTAATGTGATGATGAATTGTATGACCTAGGTGCATCTAGGGACCGGAACCTATTCCGAAGTGTGTGTAAAGGTTAAGGACAGAGAGTGCCAAACGTGGCAGGTGCTAAGGAATGGGTAAGACCTATGACAAGCTTGAGGGTGAGTTCTTCAACTCAGGTGAGAATTTGTATCTGTAAAGAATCTGCATCTTCGTGGTGAGAATCTGTATCTGAATCTACGGGTGAGAATCTGTATCTCTGAAGAGTTTGTATCTATGGATGAGAATCTGTATCTGAATCTACGGGTGAGAATCTGTATCTCTGAAGAGTCTGTATTTATGGATGAGAATCTGTATCTCTGAAGAATCTGTATCTTCGTGGTGAGAATCTGTATCTCTGAAGAATCTGTATCTTCAAGTTGAGAATCTGTATCTCTGAAGAATCTGTATCTTCGGGATGAGAATCTGTATCTCTGAAGAATCTGTATCTCCGGGGCGAGAATCTGTATCTCTGAAGAATCTGTATCCTCGGGATGAGAATCTGTATCTCTGAAGAATCTGTATCTCCGGGGCGAGAATCTGTATCTCTTAGTCTATGATGAGGAGTTCATGCAGACGGATGCAAGGCAAACTTTATGCAAATGATCATGATGAAAGTTGATTATGAAAGTGCCAAACATGGCTATGATGATGTGCATATCAAATTACAATCAAAGTGTATGTAGGAATGCTGATATGCTAGCGATGCTAATGATGCTAATGATATTGATGATGTTGATGATGCTGATGATATTGATGATGTTGATGATGCTGATGATATTGATGATGTTGATGATGCTCGTATGCTTCTGGGGACCGAAACCCATGCCGATGCTCCTGGCTGGACCCAATGTGGACTTATTGCCATCGCCCCCCAAGCCGGTGTGCAGGGATAACTCCTGGTAAAAACCCTGGGGACTTATTGCCTTTGCCCACCATTCGTTGATCCCAAAGCAAGTTGACATAAATGGGGACTTATTGCCTCTGCCCCGCCAACTTAGATCACGCTCTGTCTCGTACTTGTCTCGCACTGAAGATGATACTAGGTCTCGTACTGGTCTCGCACTGGATGATGATGCTCGGTCTCGCGCTGATGAAGGTGATAGGTCTCGCACTGATGAAGATGCATGGTCTCGCACTGATGAAGGTGCATGGTCTCGCACTGAAGTCTCGTACTAAAGTCTTGAAATGATGGGTCTCGCACTGATTTTGGGTCTCGAGCTAAAAATGAGTTAGAAAGATAATGGTCTCGTGCAAATGATAAAAAATGATTACCGGAGTGCCAATTATGGCAATGTATGCAATCAAAATATATGAAAGACTTGTTCAAAACAGGAAACTGTTGGAAAAGGTGCCAAACTTGGCATTGTTGAGGTGTTATGCAAAAGTTGTAAAATGCAACTAAAGTGTTTGTTGGAAGCTTGCCAAAACAAGAAACTGTTGAAGAATATGTCAACATGGCAATGCTTGAGAAAGACTCTGCTGAAAAGGAAAGTGAAATGATCATTTCCTGACTAAAAATTTTATATCCGCAATTTGTTTCTTGAAAAATGAACATGTCATTGGTGGAAGTGTGTGGTGTTTGTTGTGGTGCTGAAGGCTTTCGCCGGTGTTCAGGATTTGTGACAGACCTGGGATTGGGTTGTGATTTTGGATGGAGGTCAAGGCCAATGACGGGCTTGAGAGTGTGTGTGTGGTGGTAAGGACTTATGTGCCTGTGGTGGGATGGTGGTGCTCGAGCTTTGGGTTTTAATTGACATGGCAATTGTTGGAACCAACAATTGCCCCCAGTATTTTTCCCTAGGACAATCCGAGCTAGAGTTCAGGCAATCGATCGGAACGATCGATTGCCCCCAGTATTTTCTTTGATTAAACGTGCGAACAAGTCTCATCCTCACAGGGTTGAGGCTTATTCTTTGACGTGGTGCTTCCTAACCTACACTCGATGTGGTCGGTGTTTGCACTCATTTCTCGCTCATGGTCCTAACTTCTAAACCATTGAATTCGATATTTGATGGATTTACGCATTTGATCTGTTACTTTCACGTGATAGGACACACAACTATCAAGTCGGAAGTCTTTAAAGCTTATAACGTGGCCATAGGGTGCGATGAAAGACGACGGGATCATGGAGGGATATTTGAGGTATGTGGAGCTTAAATGGGTGACCAAAGCTGCAACTTGCGTCTTCTCTCGGATTCATCTTCATTGTCTTGAAGTTGTCTTACTGCTTCATGTTGACGTTGTTTTCGAGCTTCTGGACCTGGACTTTTGGAGTTGTCCTTTACACCATTTCTCTTTTTTTTGTCATTTGGACTTCTTCGAGGCGCTTCGGGTTTGCCTTTTTTCTTTCTTTATCCTTTATTGATTTTGCCTTCGGGGTTCTTGTGTTTCCCGGTTTTGGGCTTCGAGAGCTGCTTCGATGTGAGCTCTTTGGATCCTGTGTCACTCTGGGACCATTTGCGGATCACTTTGTCACGCTGACAGCGGCGTTGCTTCTTTGGACTGATGAGAGTGTTATCTGAGAGTCAGGCTCCTCGCTTCCTTTGGTCACCGGGTCGAACATTCATCATTGGCTAGGTTATTTTGTGGAGCTCATAATATCGAAAAGGGATATATGAAAGGCTCAGTGGGGGTGCCTAGGGTTTAATGACAGGGTTTACAAGCTTTTGGCTATGTGGTGCTGTACCTAGGTGCTTCGTCATTCCTGATAGTTGTGTATCCATTCTTTGTTACTTTTCGCAGATCTAAGAGTAAATTTACAAATTATCTCCTTCGGTCGGAGTTATGCCGTTTACCTCACCTTTGAATGTGGTCTCACCGGAGTCGTGTAAAAGTGACACGCTCATTCACTCATGGTTTTTCCGCTCAAGACACTCTCGTGAATTTCACTTAGAGACTAGTTCACACGCTTAAACGAAAGATGAAAGATGACGTACCTAAACTCAGATTGCCCCCAGTATTGATTTGGGGTTAATGACAACAATTTAAAAGATATGGATTTGGAACCGCTTTGGGGGTTATTTGGATGTCTTGGGATGAGCTGTGGGGTTTGGTAAGGCATGTTCAAAATTTCGGAAACAAAATACAAGTCTTTGCATGCCATTGTCGGGAAATAATTATTTCATGAACCATTTTCTCAAAAGAAACTTGTGTGAAATAAAATCTTTTTTGTTACCCTTTAGACTCGAAAATGTCATCCATTTGTGAACATGAGGAAGAAAATGAAAAATCGATGCTTCTTATCGGTGGTTTGAAAACGATCATTCTTTGAAAACTTTGAGCGATGCATTTGAAAGATGAATGTTTTAGCAAGTTATGCAGTAGAATGCATGGGATCCCTAAACTTTCCCTTGAATTTGAACTCTGCTGAACCGTCTGATGTCGGCATGCTGAAGACTCGAGCTCTTGACTGCTAGGATGTCGTTAAGATGACCGTGACCGTCTTCTTCTTGGACTCTGTGTGGGCCTGAAGGCCCTTAATCTGGAGGTGATATGTACAGGCTGAAGGAAGCCATATGAACTATGAATGGGCCACTGGGCCGAGAGAGAAACTTTGAAGTCTAAGATTTGTTTGATGTTCCTGTTGGGCCTTGAGGCCAGAAACTACAATGAATGAAAAATTATCTTGAATTTGAATGAGTTGAAACCTAAACAAATAGTTTTGAGTGGGCCTAAAAGGTATGACACCTAGATCTAGGACTTTGGGCCAGGGCCCGAACAAAAGGTTCACCTAGACTAGAATGGGCCTTGGGCCGAAATGGAAAAGCCTGATTGATTTTCATGTCTTATGGACTGCTTTAGGTAGATTTGTTTTTCATGGGCCTAGAACTAAATTGATAATTCAAATTAGGCTGAAAGAGAAATCACCAAAGTCTAAACTTTTGGGCCGAAGCCCAA
Organism: Limonium bicolor; assembly: GCA_023374045.1. NCBI lineage: Eukaryota > Viridiplantae > Streptophyta > Magnoliopsida > Caryophyllales > Plumbaginaceae > Limonium > Limonium bicolor. The sequence goes on from CM041776.1 coordinate 359,825,463, forward strand.
ATGACACAATATCAAACCAAACAGGGCCTCTGGGCCGTAAACGATAAAGCTGCCAATTCGGGTTGGGCTGAGTTGAGGTAGGAGAGGTTCCTATCAATTTCTAGGCTGCGTAGTGGGCCGATACAAGCAAACAAGGCCCACACAAATTCAACATGTCCTCACTTGACGGTTAAATCAATTTGGGTATGGATCGATCCGGAGAGGTGCTTGGGGCTCGGGCCCAGGTCGCCACAAAGGAATAGGGCTTGCACGCTATTCTCTTTGGGCTTCCCCACTTTTTTCACATCACCTGAAGGTGTGCGTCTGCGGCCGGGTCTTTGACTGACCAAACAATGGGCTAGGTAAGGACACTGCCAGGAAAACGCTTGGGGCTAAGGCCCAGGTATTAAGGGGATGTGGTTAGACGACATCCTCCTCTTTTCCCCCGCTTATTCACATCACCTAAAAGGTGTGAGTCCCTGACAGGGGACCCTCAAACGGGTCCCGGGGTGAAATCGGTTTAGGTGGACCCTCGCTCTCATATGATGCAAAGGTGCAGAAAATTAAAGTGCGCACCAAAGTAAACAAACAAAGTAATAAAGCCATAAATAAACATTTTTCGAGTTAAGCCCTCTTTCTTAAAATTAATCAAGTTAATATTAAGAGTTTGTCCCCAGCAGAGTCGCCAGTCTGTGAGCCTCGATTTTAAACCCTATCCTATGTGATTAATTGATTGGGATCTATCGGGTTTTAGGTCCACTTATAACCTAAGATTAATAACTATGTCATAAAACAATAATTATTAAAACCTAAGCTAGCCACTGGAACCTATTATGAGTCGCCACCTAATTTTACCTAGATCAAATTAGGAAAGGAGAGTTCGGGTTCGGGGGCTTGATATTCGACTTAATTAGGGTTCAAATTACTTTCATTACCCTTCCTAGGTCGTTTTTCCTCTACTTGATTCGTTTACGGCTTTCTACAAAGTTGTTTTTAACCTAGGTGCGCGCTTCTGTTTTTTTTTTTTTTAACGTTTTTTGACAGAAAATTAAAGTGAAATTGAAAGTTACCTAAACTAGGGTTTCGAGGCAGAATTAGGTCAAATTTTTATTCTGTCCGTGGCCACGGACCTAATGTCCGAACCCACGGACCCCAGTTAACCTAATTACACAAAAGGTCAAATTTAAAAACAGAAGCGATATTTTGAAAAGTCCGGGGCCACGGACAGGACGTCCGTGGGCCCGGACATGTTTTATAAAACCCTAACTTTTGAAAATAAAAATATCCCGCCACCGTCCGGGGGCGTCCGGCTTTCGGACAGAGCGTCCGGGACCCCGGACATAGCGTCCGTGGGTGCGGACCGACCTCGGACGGCGGCGTTAAGGCTGTTCCCGGCGGTGTTTTCGGCTCAAAATTTATGGGTACGTAGCCTGAAAGATTCTAAACATGTTAGTGATCAAAAGTTTTCAATTTGACTACGAATTAAGGACAAAACGTATTGAACAAGTTAGTGGACAGAAACACAAACAAACCTTAATTCAGAAGCAAAGAAAAGTCAGTTCGAACAGAATTTCAACCAGAAGCGTGTTGTGATCAGTGGAGTTAAAGAATTCGAATTCTAACCTGTTTTGGCTTCGAGATTTGGTTGTTCCTTCACGTCGGGAAACTTCGAACGCGTCGTTGGTAGCCGATCCGGTTCAGCTTCGACCCAAGCTTCTGATTTCTTCTTCCTTGTATGATTAAGGACGGTTTGCTTCTGTTTTTGTGTGTTTGTGCTTGGAAGTTCAATAGGAGAAGAAAGGATGAGTTTTTGGTGATTTGGGTGATTTCTGCAGTGTTTCGGTATTGATTTGAGGCTTGGAAGTTAAAAACGTGGGAAGAAGGTTTGTGGCTGTGTTCTCTGACTTTGGAGGTGTTCTCCCTGCCCTAGTTCGTTCTTGGGGGGTCCTTTTATAGAAAGAGCATGGTCAAATTGATAGAGCAAGATCTTTATCTAAAAGACTGATTTTGTGCTCTAAGGGAATCTGATTTTTTAGAATGTGTTGCAAGCCGATAAAAATTATGAAAATTTAACTGAAGGTAAATAATGATTTTTAGGAATTTTGAGAGTTGGAATCGGATTATTTTGATAAATAGTCGATTAGATAAAAATCGCACAATATGGAATCTCCCATAATTCATAACTAATTATTGGAAAGTCGAAATAACGAAATTCCAACGGCATTAGTCTCTAAAAATCATCCTCTATCTTGTGTTAAAATTTCATGACATTTTGTTTTCATTTCGGTATTTTCCAGAGGAGAGAGAAAATTGCAAAAATGATTGAATTTCTCTTTTAAATTTTGGGATAAGGTTCCCAATAAAATAATTTCAGGTTTATGACTGTATGTAGTCATGGTAACCATGTGACACTTTTATTTTAATTTTGGAAACCTTTTAATTTCTATTTTGAGGCTATTTCATGTGTTAATTATTAAAGAAATTAGCTTATAATATGAATTAAAAGCTAAATTCCCAGAATAAATATTATCAGAGAATCATGAAATACCTTTCATAATGACCATGATGTTTGGAAGTGTTTGGAGATAATGAACAAGTCATATGAAAAATAGAAAATCCCGAGAATGTCCTTGGAAAATCCTACATTGGTGCATTTTGACCACTTTGCCCTTTGTAACACGTATGCCTTAGAGACTACTCCGGGGGGGTTGAAATTTTGGGTATAACACCCTAGAATTGGTTTCTTGCCATGAATCAAAAGAGGAACTCTAATCCACCATTGGAGGCTTGGAAAATATCTCAAAAAAAGAAAATAGACATGGGATTACAAGGGTGAAAATTGGCCAAGGAATGGTTGAAGAAGAATGAGTTTCATTTGGAACTTTTTACCTTAAATGAAAGAGGAGACTCCAAGCTTCAAGAAAATGGGGTTTTCTCTTCAAATGGACAAAACCCATGGAGATGAACTTCACCATTTTGAAATTCTAAAAAGAGGGAAGTGTAGCCCTTGGTGAGAGGAGCTCAAATATGTAATTATTTTGGATTTGGAGCTTGGAGTTGGCTAGAGCATGAGGGGAAGATAGGGAAGCCATGGAGGAGGGAGGGACTGCTGGCTGGGGAGGGAGAAAAGGAAGGAGAGAGAAAAGAGGGAAATGAGGGGAGAGAGAAGAAAGTACTTTTGTAACTTTTCCAACTTTTGCTTTTCTTCTTCTTCCTTTTTCTAACTAGCTAAGCGTGTGGTGATGAGAGGCTGACTAATTACAAATTCCCCCCCACTATACATGTAGCTGGAGCATTTTCATCCCACAAGAACGCTTGTTAATTTACCCGTTTTAGCATTATTCACTAACCGGACCCGTTTTCCGGATTTTTTTGTTTCATTAATTTTAATGACCCTATACCTTTGCTAAGGTATAATTATAGACATTTGATGACTACAATTATTACGGGTCTATTTAACCTGCTTAAAGTCATGTTTTTCCCGGTTTCCTTGAAAAATGTGTCTTTAAGGCGTTTACGGTTTTAATCCGTTTTATGGATCCATTTTCTTTGGAAATTGTTACTACATTATTTAAACATTATTAAGCTTTAGGAACCAACCTTGATCCTAGTCAAGGTCAATACTCCTATGGTTATGTAACACTCATTTTTACATTTTTCGCTTTTTAAGTGTTTTCTTTTTTCTTTTGGTTTTATTTTCTTCGTCATATTCCTTAGGCACTATTAGGCCCTTAATACATATTAGAATGATTAATCAGTTATTTAAGTTGGGGTATTTCACTTACGGTTACAACTTCGATAGACCATTGAATTGTATTTGATGGATTTACACATGGATCTGACTTTCACTGATTAGCACACTTACCAAGTCAGAAGTCTTTAAAGCTTATAACGTGGCCTGAGTGCGATGAAAGACAACGGGACCATGGGAGATATTTGAGGTATGTGGAGCTAAAAGGGGTGACCAAGCTGCACCTTGCGGTCCTCTCTCGAATTCACTTCCTTTCTTGAAGTTGTCTAGTGCTTTGTATTTACATTGTTTTGAGCTTCCAGACTTGGACTTTTGAAGTCATCCTTTACACCATTCTCCTCTTTTGTTCATTCAGCATTACCTCGAGGCATCGGAGATTTGCCTCTTGTTTTATCCTTTCTTGACTTTGCCTTCGGGGGTTCTTGTGTTCCCGGTTTTGGGCTTTGCGAGCTATTGATGTGAGCTCTTGGATCCTGTGTCACTCTGGGACCATTTGCGGTCACTTCGTCTCTGGCTGACAGCGGTGTGCTCTTGGACTGATGAAATGTCATCTGCGACTCGGCTCCTCTTTCCTTGGTCGGGTCAGCTATCATGACGGGCGCGGCTTGTTGTGGAGCTTTGTAATATCAAAAAGGGATATAAGAAAGGCTTGTGGGGGTGCCTAGGGTTTTAATGTCAAGGTGTCACAAGCTTTTGACTATATGGTGTTGTACCTAGGTGCTTCGTCATTCCTATAAACTATGTATCCGTTCTTTGACTTTTCCCAGGTCTAAGAGTAATTTTAAACTATCTCAGTCGGTCAGAGTAGTCGCTTTACCTCACCTTCGAATGTGGCCTCTTTGGAGTCGTGTAAAAAAATGACACACTTGTTCACTCATGGTTTTTTCCAACTCAAGAACCTCCGTGAATTTCTCATCAGAAGCTCGTTCAACATGGTTTAAACAAAAGATGAAAGATGACGAACTTAAACTCAGATTGCCCCAGTATTAATCAGCGGGTTTATAACAACAATTTGACAATGTAGACTTTGAACCATTATGTGGTTTATTTGGATGTTGATGGTGAAGCTTGTGGCGTTTGGTTAACATGTTCATCCTTTAGAAGCGCAAGCCAAAACGTTATGTTCCATAGTTGAGAAATGAATATTCACAATCCTTTATAAAAGCACAATCTCATTACTTTTTTTTTTTTTTTTTGTTTTAAATGAATGCATGATTTTCACAGGAGAAATATGGACAAAAGGAAAACACCCCTTTATTGATAAACGAGAGAAATAACATTGATGAAAAGTTTATCCAGAAATAAAACCCACTTATGGCAAAACAAAACAAAACAATTGTAAAACGAAAGAAAAGTATGAAGATTATTGGAAAGAACAACTCCTAGTGGTTCTCTGATGTAAGATTCTCACAAAAGCTTCTACGCTCCGAGAATTGAAGCCCCTAGTCAACCAGATCTTGAATCCTGTGCTGCAAGGCCCTGTAATTGTCGGTGTCGTGACCGGGCAGCTCGTGGAAATGACAGAATTGGTTAAGATTTCTCCACAACTGAGTAGCTCCTGGCCTCACAGCAAGTGGTCATAGCGGATATCTCCGTCGAAGCTCTTCGAGTGCTTCACTTGGCGTTCGGCCGATGTCTATAGACTTTCTTCGATGAGAGTTCTGTTGCAGTGGTTTTACCACTTCAACATCCCAAACAGGTCCTCCCGACTGCCGATCATTGTTCACCTCATGCTGCCTAGCCCTCTTACGGGTGTAACTTTGGATGCAAGTTGCTACCTCCAGTTGTCTGACCACTCTCATGAGTTCTGTAGCAATTTCTTGACATTCCCCTCCGAACCTCGAACCCTAATGGAGCCAACTTTAATGCAGTCATAAAGGGTGTTGAGAAGCCTGTCCACTAACTCGTCCTGAGCTTGACGTTTCGGACTCAAGGGAAAAAGCCTTTGCTTTCAACTCTTCGATAATGGCGATGTAGTTGGATTCTATGGCATCCAGGACACACTATGTCTCTGCTCCATGGCATAAATGGTGGCCATGTGCTTTTTCTCCAAAATTGCGAGCTGGGCTTCCATGTTGATGGACCACACTTAGGACTTGGGTCTACCAGTTTCCAAGGTGTCCATCATTAGCTAACAAAAGAAGTGGGTTGAATGACACTATGATGAGAATAACACTTCACAAGGTAGATTGAAGACCGGAACGGGCTTAGACTAAAAGCAAGTGAGCCAGGATACCCAGAAAATGAGGTTTTGGGCTGGAGTATTTTTCAGACTATGAATTGGAATTTGGACTGAAATCTAAATAGATGGCTTTGATTGGGCCTGAGAGGTGACAACTAGATTTAGGGTTTTGGGCTAGGGCCCGGATAAGAAATCTACCTAGACTAGAATGAGCCCTTAGGCCGAAATGTGTTTGGGCCTGAAGTTAAAGCACTGGGCTGGAATGGTCCCTAAATCACAAATGGGCCTAACTTTCTTTGGGTAAGAGAAGATGGTTGCTAAGCCAAAAAAGATTTTATTTTCAGGACTTGTGAGTTATTTCAAGTTCAGGTGGATTTCTTTTTATGGGCCTACAACTAATTGGATAATTCAAATTGAGCCGGAAGAGAAATCACCTAAGTCTAGGCTTTTGGGCCAAAGCCCGAACGACTCACATATTAAACCAAACAGGGCCTCTAGGCCGCAAACAGATAGAGCTGCCAATTCAGGTTGGGCTAGGTTGATGTAGGAGAAGTTCCAGTCAATCTCTAGGCTGGATAGTGGGTCGATCATACAAGCAAACAAAGCCCACACAAATTAAACATGTCCTCACTAGACGTTTAAATCAAAACAAGTATGAATCGATCCGGAGAGGTGCTTGGGGCATGGGCCCAGGTCACCACGAAGGAAGAGGGCTTGCACGCTATTCTCTTTGGGCTTCCCAGCTTTTTTCACATCACCTAAAGGTGTGCGTCTATGGTCGGGTCTTTGGATGACCAAACAAGGCTAGGTAAAAGACACTGCCAGGAAAATGCTTGGGGCTAAAGCCCAGGTATTAAGGGGGTGTGGTTAGACGACACCCTCCTCTTTTCCCCCACTTATTCACATCACCAAAAATGTGTGAGTTCCTGACAGAGGACCCTCAAAAGGGTCCCGGGGTGAAATTGGTTTAGGTGGACCCTCGCTCTCATATGATGCAAAGGTGCAGAAAATTAAAGTGCGCACGAAAGTAAACAAACAAAGTAATAAAGCCATAAATAAACAATTTTTTTGAGAAAACCCTCTTCCTTAAAATTAAACAAGTTAAAATTAAGAGTTTGTCCACTACAGAGTCGTCATACTATGAGCCTCAATTTTTGAACCCTATCCTTTGTTAATTTAAGTTGACTAGGATCTGGTAGGGTTCTAGGTCCACTTATAACATAAGTTTAATAACTATGTCATAAAACATTAATCATTAAATCCTAAGTTAGCTCACTGGAACCTATTATGAGTTACCACCTAATTTTAACCTAGATTAAATTAGGAAAGGTAGAGACCGGGTTCGGGGGCTTGGTATTCGAATTATTTAGGGTTCAATTTACTTTCATTGCCCCTCCTAGGTCGTTTTCCTCTACTTAGTCTAATTACGGGTCATTACAAAGTCGATTTAACATAAGTGCGCAAGTTTATGATTTTTTAGTATTTTTGACGTTTTTTGACAGAAAATTAAAAGTGGAAAGTAAAATTACCTAAACTAGGGTTTCGGAGGCAGAATTAGGTCAAATTTTCACTCCGTCCGTGGCCATGGACCCTAGATAATCTAAGTGAAGATAAAAGTCAAATTAAATAGAAAGCGCGATTTTGAAAAGTCTGGGGCCACAGACAAGGCATCCGTGGGCCCGGACATAAGTTGAAAACCCTATATTTTAAAAATAAAATTGTCCCACCACCGTCCGGGGGCGTCCGGGCTTACAGACAGGGCGTTCGGGACCCCGGACAAAGAGTCCGTGGGTGCGGACCGCCCTCGGACGGCGGCGTTAGGGTGGTTGTCGGTTATGTTTTTGGCTCAACATTTATAGGTTTGTAGCCTGAAAGATTATAAACACGTTAGTAATCAAAAATTTTCAATTTAACTACAAATTAAAGACGAAACTTATTGAACAAGTTAGTGGACAGAAACGTAAATAAACCTTAATTCAGAAGCAAAGAAAAGTCAATTCGATTAGAAATTTTAACCTGAAGTGTATTGAGATTTGGGGAGTTAAAGAATTTGAATTCCAACCTGTTTTGACTTTGGGATTTGATTGTTCCTTCATGTCGGGAATCTTCGAGAGCTTCGTTGATGGCCAATTTGGTTCGACTTTGACCCGAGCTTCTGACCCCTTCTTCCTTATGTTGTTAACCATGGTTTGGTTCTGTATTTTTGGTGTTTTGGTGCTAGGAAGTTCAATGGGAGAAGAGGGAATGTGTTTTTTGGTGATTTCGGGATGATTACGGTATAGATTTGAGACTTGGGAGTGCAAAAACGTGGGAAGAAGGTTGACGGCTACCTCTTCTGACTTTGGGAATGTTCTCCTCTGCCCTAGGTCATTTTTGGAAGGTCCTTTTATAGAAAGAGCAAGGCAATGTTGACTAAACAAATTTTTTATCTCAAATCCTGATTTTGTGCTCTAAGAGAATTTGATTTTCTAAAACATGCTACACGTCGATAAAAATTATGAAATTTTAACCAAAGATAAAAGACGATTTTTAGGAATTTTGAGAGTTGGAATCAGGTTATTTAGACAAATAACCGTTTAGATAAAAATCTTAAAATCTGAAATCTCTCATAATTCATAACTTACGATTGGAAAGTCGAAATAACGAAATTCCAATGGTGTTATTCTTTAAAAATAATTATCTACTTTGTGCTAAATTTTCATGACATTTGGATCTGATTTGGGTATTTTCCAAAGGAGAGAGAAAATTGCAAAAATGATTGAATTTCTCTTTTAAATTTCGGGCCAAGGTTCCAAACAAAACAATTTCAGGCTTACAACTGTATGTGGTCATGCTAACCATGTGACAATTTTATTTTAATTTTTGGAAACCTTTTTTATTTCTATTCTGAGGCTCTTTCATGTGTGTTAATTATTAAAGAAATTAGCTTATAATATGAATTAAAAGCTAAATTTCCAGAATAAATGTTATCAGAAAATCATGAAATACCTTTCATAATGACTATGATATTTGGAAGTGTTTGGAGATAATGAACAAGTCATATGACAATAGAAGATCCCGAAAATGTCCTTTGAAAATCCTGCCTTAGTGCTTGTTGACGTTTTACCCGTTGTAACACGTATGCCTTAGAGACTATTCTGAGGGGGTTAAAATTTTGGGTATAACAGTCCGTGGTTACAGACATTAGGTCCGTGGCTACGGACAGAAACCAAATTTAACCTAATTCTACCACCGAAACCCTAGCTTAGGTAATTTCAATTTCACATTAAGTTTCTATCAAAAAATGTTAAAAAAACATTAAAAAATCTGAAGCACACACTTAGGTTAAAACGACTCATAATAAGCCGTAATTAGACTAAGTAGAGGAAAAACAATTTCTAGGGTAATGAAAGTAATTGAACCCTAAATAATTCAAATATCAAGCCCCCGAACCTGAACTCTCCTTTCCTAATTTAATCTAGGTTAAAATTAGGTGGCCACTCTAATTAGGTTCCAGTGAGCTAACTTAGGTTTTAATAATTAATGTTTTTTCACATAGTTATTGACTTAGGTTATAAGTGGACCTAAAACCCGATCAAATCCTAATCAACTTTAATCGACATAGGATATGGTTTAAAAATCGAGGCTCACAGAATGGCGACTCTAATAGGGAAAATTTTTATTTTAACTTGTTTAATTTTAAGAAAGAGGGTTTAACTCGAAAATGTTTATTTACGGCTTTCATTATGTAGTTTGTTTACTTTCATAAGCAAATTAATTTTATGCACCTTTGCATCATATTAGAGCGAGGGTCCATGCAAACCAATTTCACCCCGGGACCCGCTTTAGGGTCCCCTGCCAGGGACTCACACCTTTGAGGTGATGTGAATAAGCGAGGGAAAAGAGGAGGGTGTCGTCTAACCACATCCCCTTAATACCTGGGCTTTAGCCCCAAGTGTTTTCCTGGCAGTGCCCTTACCTAGCCCTGTTTGGTCATTCAAAGATCCGACTGTAGACGCACACCTTTAGGTGATGTGACAAAAGTGGGGAAGCCCAAAGAGAATAGCGTGCAAGCCCTATTCCTTTGTGGTGACATGGTTTCATGCCGTAAGCACCTCTCCGGATCAATCTATACCCGGTTTGATTTAAGCGTCTAGTGAGGACATGTTGAATTTATGTGGGCCTTTTTTGCTTGTATGATCGGCCCACTACCCATCCTAGAAGTTGTTAGGAGCGTTTCCCCGCACTTAGCCCAACCTGAATTTACAGCTGTATTGTTTGCAGCCCAAAGGCCCTGTTTGGATTAATATGTGAGTCATTTGGGCTTCGGCCCAAAAGTTTAGACTTAGGTGATTTCTCTTGTTCGGAGCAATTTGAATTACCAATTTAGTTCTAGGCCCACGAAAAACAATCCACCTAAAGCAATCAATGAAAATCCATCAGGGCTTTCCATTTCAAGGCCCGCTCTAGTCTAGGAAGACTTTTCATTCAGGCTTTGGACCAAAATCCTAGACATAGGCATCATCTTTTGGACCCAATCAGAATTACACGGCTTAAATTCCATTCCACATCTAGAGCATGATTTAGAAATCATTTCGGCCCATACGCCTTACTTCTAGCCCAAACACATTCTGGCCCAAATGCCCAATTCTCAGAACATTCCTGCCCAAGTACCGCATTCTCTAAACAATTCAGCCAAGGCAACTCATTCTGTCCTATGTGCCTATCCTCCAATCTATTCGGGCCTTAGTGCCCACCCACAGGGCTCACCCACTTGCTATCAGAAATGGGAGAAATAATCCCTACATCAAGTAATTTGATTACCTCTTTCTTAATTACCTCTTTCAGAACTGGATTGAGGCGTCTTTGAGGCTGAGATAGTGGTTGGTAAACATCCTCCATGTAGATCCAGTGTGAGCACAATTGAGGACTGATTCCTTGGATGTCTGTTATCGACCAACCAATAGTTGTAGTATGCCTTCGCGGCACCTCTAGAAGTTGTTTTTTCATGCACAATTGTAGGATCAGAAGAAATGTAACAGGTAACTCAGCTGGTTCTTTAAGGAAAACATATTTTAAATGAGGAGGAAGGGGCTTCATCTCCACTACAAAAGGTTTCTTGATAGAACGTCTAGGTTGGTTAGCATCTCTCTCCACTTTCTCGAATTTTTACTGATATGTGTGGAAGTGTGACCACCTTTTATTCAGTTCTTCAGCCATGAGGGTGATATCTGGATCCTCGTCGTCTGCCTCGCAGGATGCCATAAGGCACTTGTCCAGAATCTCTTCCTCTTCCCAGCTAAGAATAACTTCTTGCACTAAAGAATCAACAGGATCTAATACAAACAAAGATTTTACTGCTACAAGGCGCTTTAAGTTACGTGTCATATAAAAAACTGCCTGCTCCTCATGAAATCTTAAGATTATCTTTCCTCCCTCAACATCAATAAGGGTACGAGAAGTCCTCATAAATGGTCTACCGAAGATCAATGGTACATCTTTATCCTCCTCCATATCAATAACAACAAAATCGGCAGGAAAAATAAATTTACCAATAGAAACAACCAAAACCCAACCTTTCCCTTACGATAAATTATGGAACGATCAGCTAGCTACAATTGCACAGAAGTGGAAGAACATTGACCTACTCCTAATTTCTCAAAAAAAGAAAAAAAGGAATCAAATTAATACTTGCACCCAAATCGCATAAACCGTTACCACAATCTACCTCCTCGATAGCGCAAGGAATGATAGGAAGTTCTGGATCTCCTAACTTTGGTGGTAATGCTTCAGAAGAACTTCCGAAACCCTCTTTGTCAGCTTTACTGTGTCGGTTTCCTGTAAAGAACGCCTATTAGACAGAATATCATTCATAAATTTAGCATAAAGGCATCTAAGATAAAGCATAAAAAGGAATATTGATAGTCAATTTCTTACAAATATTAAGAAATTTCCCGAATTGCTCATCCAAATTCTTTTTCTTCAACCTTTATGAAATGAAATAGGAGGATCATAAGAAACTTGAGAAGGTTTAACAATTAAGGGTTTAGAAGACTCCTTCTCCTTTGAAATTTCTACAATTTCAGCATCAAGTGAAGACTCCCCTAACTCATCAGAATTGTGGTCAGCCTCAAAAACATTGGAAACCAACTCCTTACCACTTCTCAAAGTTATTGCCTTAAGATGCTCTCTTAGGTTCAGATCGGTCTGACTAGCTAGGGAGTGACCCTGAAGGTCTCAGAGCTAGTTGCTATGCAATTTGGCTTATCTGTCTCTCTAAGCTCTGATTAAAGGTGGCCTGATCAGCATTTATGGTTGCCTACTCTGCAAGTTTAGCATCAATCTTAAGACTCGATTTCAATAATTTGCATTGTAGCTTGTCCTTATTTAAGAATCTCTGCTAGCATACTCTCAATCTTACTGTTATCTCCCTGAGAATTCTGAGACTCTTCTTGCTACCTATTAAAATAGGATTGTCGATTTTGATTAAAACCTTGGTTACCCATTTGATGATCATTACCTCTCCAAGGAGGCTCCTGGTTATTTCTCCAACTGTTTTTTAAAAGTGTTAGAATAAAGGTTATTTGGCTTGTTGTTTATCGAATTCAACTCATCTGGATTTTCAGCAAAACCAGTTCCCTTGTAGTTGAAGGTCTCATGCACACTCCACAATTCTTGCAACAAGGAGTCAAGAAAGGCGGAGAAGTAGCTACCTTCACTGTTTGTTGTTGTGTCTGATTCAAGGCTAGCTTTCCTACAACTTTAATAGAGCAGTTAATTGAGCAGATGCATGATCCTACGGGGGAAGACTATATATCTGTCTCTCTCTTTGGCTCACCTCTCCCCTTGTTCTTGCACCACTATCTAGTGCTAGCGGTCATGGTATCCAGAAGCTCCATTGCTTCATCTCCAGTTCTTGCCATGAAATCACTCCAGATGAGGAACTCGACAACATCTTGTTTGAATCATTCAGGCCCTTGAAGCGACAACACTAGTTCCTGCTACTCATACCAAGATATGGGCAAAGAATCTATAGCTCCTTGAATGAAATACCCCAAACTTAGATATGGTGTTTAAGTGACAAACTAAGATATAAGAAGGCTAAATAATGCCTTAGAAACATTAAGAAACCATTTTAACCAAAGAAAACATAAGGAAACACCAAAAGAGCAGTTTAAGTAAAAACGTGCTCTAAGCTTGGAGAGACTTGGGTGAGCACCCAAATATCATTCTAAGACCTTATTAATATCCTAATGGTCATTTTAAACCAATTACCAAAGAAAACCAAGCTTGAAAACAAGTTAAAACACAAAATGTGCTTTAAGGAGTCTTAAAGCACATTTTTGGAAAATTGTCTTGTAAATAGGTTTTGAGTGGATAAATGTCCATCATTACTCTTTAATTAACATGTTTACTAATTAGTATCACATTAGGAAGTCTAAATCAATGGGAAATCAAAAATTTCACAATTATGTGCCTTGTTTAGTGAATAGTAACCAAATAATGCTAGTTTAAGACATTAGTTAAAGTAAGTCAATTAAATGGTCAACAAAGACCACAATACACCTTGTTTGACTAAGGGGGCCGGTTTTTAAGTGTGACTCACCACACTTATCTATCTAAGTAATGAATAAAGCAAAAGTAAGTAAAAACACTATTTACCTTTTAACATAATATCTTACCTTTAGTAGTCCTCTCTCCTCCTTTCTTCATCCTTCACCATCTTCATCGATTTCTCTTGCTCTCTTTCTTTTCTCTCACGTAAGAAGCAACCTCCATGCTAGCTCCATCTTCTTTTGCCCACATCTTGCTCATTTAAGCTCCAAAATCAAAACCAAACACATATATCTCTTGGTTAGCTCAAGCTCCTTCTTTCTATCTTTTCAAAACTTCAAGATCCTCATTTTGGAGCCAAGGCAAATCGACATTAGAGGAGGAAACTCAAGCTTGGAGACTCCATTAGCTTCTCCATTCTCTTAAGGTAAAGAATATGTAAGAAAATCTAGGTTTCCATCATTTCTTCCCTTGTCCGAAAATTTGTACTCATGGGACTCCATGTTTATGCCTTGTTCTAGCTTGTTTCTTACTCTCCAAAGGATAAAGGAGGTCCTTCTTGCTTCATATCCAAGCTTGTCTTGAGAAACCAAGGTAAAACAATCACCTTAATACCTTAAAGCACATTTTTTTTCTAGGGTTTGTTCCTTAGGGTTAATGTATTATCTAGCACTCATTGGAGTCATTGGATATTGGTTAGAACATTGGCAAGGAGAGTTTAAGTGGTGACCGAGATTGAGAAAGGAAAAACTAAGGAAGAAAGTTTGTAAAGCTTGAAAAAGAATAAGGTAAATTACTTACCTTAAGGTGTTTTATTGTTTATGGGAATGGGATTTAGATATGTGATGAGTTTAGTGTAGAGTTTACATTGGAAAAGGGCTATATATAACCTAGGAGAAACAATGACTATGTTTGAGAACTTGTGACTAAGGAGCCAATGAGAAAAGAGATAGTCAAACAATGTTGAGATGAATTACAAGAAGCATTTTATTTCAATGGGAGCCTTGTTGTGTGTATTCGCAGGTTAAAGGCAAATATATGTGGAAATTCAGTGGTTAAGATTATTGTCATTTAAGGGCCTAAGTGCCAAGCATTTTAAGTTTATACACTATATGATGATGTGGTGTAGTTTTGGTGTAAATTGTGTGTTAAGGTGTTGTGATGAGAATTTGAGTGATCTTGGTTGTTTGATGGTGAAAAACCAAGTGTTTGGGTGTAACAATATACTAGAGAACCCATGGCAAAATTTAGTGGAGAACTTAAGTGTTTAAGATGTTCTAAGGAGATTTCATGACTAAGGAAGTCCTAGGAAGTTTTAGAGGTTGTCTTGAAAAAAGGGTGAGTTTAAGGTGTATAATGAGTTAGAATGACCTAGACATGATCATGGAGGATTTAGGAACCAAATGAATGTACTAGTGTATTTAGGATTTAAGCAAACATTGGTAAACTAGTAGAAAAGAAATAATGTGTTGGATGATGGTGTCATAAATTTGTGTAGGAACTTTAAGTAGTTGCATAAAGGAATTTTAGGTGGATAAAGATGCTTGGGAGATGATGTTATAGTGGTGAGGAAGCATTTTGGCATAGTGGTTATAATATGTGTGAACCACCACTTAGAAACCTAAAGAGAAACATTACAAGTGTTGACATTATTGCAAGGAAATAATTAATGACTAAGATGGATATTGATGAGTGATTTAAGGAGTTTAGTGGAGGGCTTAAGGTGTATTTTTAATGCCCAAACAAGGTTAGACCATGCTAGGAAATGAGATAAGTGTTTAAGGATTTAGAAGATGGGTATTTTAGCCTGTCCGAACTTCCGTCCGAATTTGGAAGCTCAGACATGCCCTGTTGCAATTTAACCTTCTGAGTCTCGGCCAGTGTCCGGACTTCAGTCCGACCTTAGAAGTTCGGACACTTGAAATTTTTCCTTTGGAATTTCCCTCGACCTATGTCCGAACTTAGGGAAGCTCGGACACATGTTCGGACACACGTCTGATTGCACCCTTTTGAGTCTCGACCTATGTCCGAACTTGGGAAGCTCGGACACAAGTTCGGACGCGGTGCTGTTTTGGCCAAAAACTTTGTTTAAGGTTAGGAAATGGTGGGGATGATTAGGTATTGATGTTATAAGGCTATTAAGGACATGTTTGGTGGGTGTAATGGTCATTAAGTGGGTGAGTAAGTGTAATAGATAATGAGGAAATGATGCACCTAGGAGTTAAGTTAAAAACCATAAGGCTTAGTGAAAAACAATGAGTAAAAGTTGATGTCTAGGGAGGCTAAGTAATTGTATTGAGTTGAATAGAATAATAACCTAAAACTGAATGAATGTTTTAGGATTGGTGAATTGGGACTTGGAAGGAGATAAACCAAACAATCGTCGACGGTGAACGGTACAATCTTTCTTGTGACCTGCTTGCTAACGAGGTGTCCCTCGGCTTGTGTGCTATCTGTTTAATTGCTATGACTAAGACAAGATAAAGCATGCAACTGGTTATATTGTTCTCGTTGTGAATGTGTTTTCTTTACACTAACCCACGAGACTTGAGATTGTTACTAACCAAGTTTAGTACTTGCTGAGTTAAGGATAAGAATTAAGTATTGGTGACTGTTGGTTAATACCCGTTAAGGTTTAACTAACCCATGGTGTGTAAATTTCTGCTAACTGGAACTTGAGTGAGGAAACCGGGACTAACTCCGGTCATGCATGCTAAGGAAAGGGGGACGGTATCTGAATCAGATCCGCCCTCCGCTTAAGGACTTGTCTTCGGACTTGTTGCCTAGGGCCGGTTGCCGGCTCAGCTACGCTGGACTCCCGTCCAAGGTAGGTGGCATTAAGATGGTGCGGTAGGATCACCTAAATCCTAGGTTTGAGATTAAGCTACAACCATTTCCATTCTAGGAACGGTTTGTATACTGAGATTAAGATAAGGATAAGACTGAGGTAAGATAAGGAACTGAGGTTAAGGAAATCAGGACTAAGGAGGGGGTTACTAACCCGCTTGATAAGGGAACGCTTGTGTCGTTCATTGTGTGTGAGCTATGTATGTTCATCTGTGGATTGTTGTTTATTGCACTTCATATCATGCTTGTGTACTTAATCAATTTCCATGCTATCGACAATTAGTCGTCGTAGCCCCGTTAGCTTGGGGGCCATGAGAGGGAGTACCAGCATTCGTGCTGACCCCCTTTGGGGGCTGTTTTTACACTTACAGGTAAGAGGCCCATGAAGTCGCACCACGAGAGTAGGAGCGGTTAGACTTAGGATGGGTTGTTTATTTTGAGTACGGGTTGCGCTTGTGCTCCCGTCTGTTTATATTGAAACTAATGTAAGTTTGTGGCTATGACTTAGATACTTAAACTCGGTTGGTTGGTGGTATTTTGGATGGTGATGTTTTGGTCGGTTGTTTACTTTGGATAAGTGTTGTAATTTTATAAGGCCGGTATGTTCTAACGATCAGACCGTGGCAAGGTCCAGGTGTTTGTTATTTCCGCTGCGACGAATTCGATTAAGTGTTAAGTTTTGCGATAACCACGATTGGCTTTGGACGGGGTGTTACAAAAAGTGGTATCAGAGCGTAGTTACGCTCTGATCAAGAAATACCGGACATGAGTAACCACCGAGTTAGGATATAAGTTAAGAAATAAGTGACGGGTTAAGGGTGTGAGCTGCTAGTGTGAGTAGAGTCAGATGACCACTAATAAGTGTGGATAGTCTTTACCGTCTACGGACGTTATAAATTCGTTAACCGAAACAGTGGTGGATACGAATCTAATGTGAGTTGTGATTGTTCAGATGTCAGGAAGGAGAGGCCGAGGCCGTCCCAGAGGCGACGAGACTGAGATACCGGAGGGGCAGACGATCGCAAGATCGTAGCTGCCGCATTAGGGCACATGGGCTATCAGCCTGGTGTGGGTGCACCACCTCCACCGCCACAACCCCGGGAACTGAATTGGGTGAAGAGTCTTGCAGACCTTCGACCCGCACACTTTAAGGGGGAGACCGATCCCGCCAAGCTTGAGGCGTATATCTCCGAGCTGGAGACCGCCTTCGAGACCCTTGACGTCCCTTGGAATCAAGGTGCGTCTGGCTGCTTTCTATCTGAAGGGGGCGGCAGGCGATTGGTGGAAGCTGGTGAGGGCCGAGCATGTGGCCAATCCAGAGTTCGGCTGGGAGCAGTACACCGCCTTGCTACGAGCAAAGTACTACCCCGCCCATGTCCAGACGAAGAAGCGCTTGCAGTTGGATGCGCTTAAGCAGACCGACAAGATGACGGTGGACGAGTATTACTCAGAGTTCACCGCCTTGCTCCGTCTTCTGCCAGGTCTTGGATATTCAGACCAGATCCTGGTGGACCGCTTCTATGGCGGGCTTAGCCATCGACTCCGCTACGGCATGGGGCCGACGAGTTACACTACCTTGCAGGTAATAAGAATGGTTGAGATTTGAGTAAGTAAATGAGTAAGATTTAGATTATGGAAATAAGAGTGACTAATACTGTGGAAAGCAGGAGTGCTATCATGCCGCTGCTAAGGTTGAGATAACCGTCCAGCTGAGGGACGAGGAGAATGCTAAGAGGAAGAGTGCCGGTAAGAGCACGGAGAACCAAGGGCAAGGTGGGTACAAGAAACAGAAGTACCAGCCTCAGGCCCAGAAAAGTTAGAACCAAAAGGGGAAGGAGGAAAAGGAGAAGGCTCCGGAAGAGCCACTGAAGTTGACATGCATATGCAGCTACACCCCTGCGCTCAAAGGGCGCCAAAGGGTAAGGGATTGTATTGAGTGAGTTATGAGACAACTAGTAACCGTTTGAGATATGAGTACTAATTTGCGAATGATCAGGATCTGAGACTGTGAAGGGAGCCGGTGGTGGCTACCAGCGACGCTACATCTGTAGGTGGTGTCACAAGGACCACCCCGAGCTTGATTGCAAGGGGAACAAGGTGGAGTGCAACTATTGTGGGGTATACGGACACCGAGCATACGAGTGCTTCCGGAACCCGCTAGCAGAGCCTATAGCCCGATACTAGGGGCAAGGGCAAGACTGATCAGGGCTGGATCTGACAGTCAGAGGAGGGTGCAGCAAGCTGCAGACAAGAACCCACGGGTGACCCAAAGTCGGGACCCACACTACACTTGGTGGACCGGGACGATGAGCCTGAACCCTCATCGAGGCCAGGTACCGCTATAACCATTAGTAATAAAATTACCTGCTTACCGCATTATCATGCATGTTGGTGAATAATTGAGTTAAGTGAGAATGAGATGAGATTAGAACTTAAGTAAGATATAACCTACTACCACTTTAGGAAGCTTCAACATCTGCTATCCAATACCATCTACACCTAACCCGGAGTGCACCGACATCGAAACCATAGACTTTCCAACCGAACAATGTCAGGTTATCCGCCCAGGTATGATTTTATTAAGGGGATACCTGACACCCGAAGCGCAAATAGCCATCATCAGGAAATGCAATCAACTAGGAATGGGACCGGGAGGTTTTTATACACCGGAGTACCCAGGGGAGCAAGAATGAAGTTAAGATGATGAGCTTAGGCAAGGATTGGAATCCATATGCCAAGAATTACCAAACCACGAGAATGCAAGATGGAGTCTCACCACCGGGAATACCCGAAGAGTTCCATCCAGTATTACACAAGTCGTGGAGATCGCTCAGCAGTTGGAAGCTGAACCGATTCCAGACATACAAGCAGACATTTGCATTGTGAACTTCTACGAGAAAGATGGGCGACTTGGACTACACCAGGATAAGGACGAGACAACGGAGTCTCTCGAAAGGGGATACCCGTAGTGTCTTGGTCCATTGGGGATGATGCAGAGTTTTTATACGGCGAGCAGAAGCGTGCGGACCGCGAATAAGTTGGTACTTAAGTCTGGAGATGTATTAGTTATGGGAGGAGAGTCAAGGATGTTATACCATGGGATTAAGAAATCAAGCTGAATACAGCACCGTCGGCAGTAATCAATGCGACACATATGAGACCAGGAAGATTAAACCTAACCTTTAGACAATATTAGCATGTAATGTTTAGTATGGGATAAGAATGAGATGTAAGACTTAAGCACATGTTGTAAACAGGATGGTTATGAATAAAATAACAGTGTTGTTCATATAAATTGTTACGACTCTTGTTATACCATCAATACTCATGAAGCTTGTGAATACAATTAGGTCATGGACTCGGTACGGAAGGTGCGCTAAGCATACTTACAGAGGCACAGGCCGACGCCAGCGGTACTATCCTCACGGGCACCTTTCCGATTAATGGGATTGAGGCATCAGTTCTCTTCGACTCAGGGGCCTCGCATACCTTTGTCTCGGCATCTTTCGCGAGAAGGTTGGGGCTAGACGCTGATGAGCTACCCGACTTCACTGTTACGCTCCCGTCTAAGGAGAAGGTTCGTTGCACTCGTTACTACCGAGGAGCCATTGTCAGAATTAAGGGGGAAGACTTTCCAGTCAGTTTTATTGAGTTCAGTGAGCTAGGATTTGATGTTATCTTCGGGATGAACTGGTTGGAGCGGCACAAGGGTCGTATCCTCTGCGCCGAGCATAGATTGCTGCTCAGGAGTCCGTCTGGGGTAACAATATCATACCGCCAGAGGCCCAGAGAGCCTTCGACTAAGATCATCACCGCCATGGCAATGTATAAGGAATTGAGGAGAAAGGAAGAAGTGTACCTCTGCTATGTACAGGACATAGAGAGAGACCCCGAGTTCGACCCCGACTTACCGGTAGTGTCGGAGTTCCCCGACCTATTTCCACGGGAACTGCCCGGCATGCCACCCACTCGGGAGGTAGAGTTCACCATCGAGCTGCTACCTGGTACCGGACCGATAGCCAAGGCACCATACCGTATGGCTCCGGCAGAAATGATTGAGTTAAAGGAACAGTTGAAGGATTTGTTAGATAAGGATTTATTAGACCAGTGTATCACCATGGGGAGCCAGTTCTCTTCGTGAAGAAGAAGGATGGTAGTCTCCGCCTCTGCATCGACTACAGAGAGTTGAATGCAGTGACAGTGAAGAATAAGTATCCACTACCCCGCATTGACGATCTGTTCGATCAGTTGAAGGGAGCATCTGTGTTTTCCAAGATTGATCTCAGATCGGGGTATCATCAGATAGCCATTAAGGAGGGAGATATTGAGAAAACGGCATTCCGGACACGATACGGCCACTAGAGTTTACAGTGATGCCGTTCGGTTTGTCTAACGCACCGGTGAAGTTTATGGATCTGATGAACCGCTTGTTCCGGGAGCAGCTGGACAAGTCGGTTGTGGTGTTTATTGATGATATTTTGATATACTCGAAATCTAAGGTTGAACATGAGGAACACTTGAGGAGAGTATTGGAGTTACTGAGGGAGAACCAGCTATATGCTAAGTTCTCCAAGTGTGAGTTTTGGCTTGACCAGGTCTCTTTCCTAGGTCATGTCATCTCAGATGTTGGGATCTCAGTGGATCCAGCAAAGATTGATGCCGTGCGTACTTGGCCAAGACCGAAGACTGTTACCGACATCCGGAGCTTTCTCGGTCTGGCAGGTTATTACAGGAGGTTTGTTAAGGATTTCAGCAAGGTCGCGAAACCGATGACCAGTCTGATGAAGAAAGATGCACTGTTCTTATGGACGGCTGACTGTGAGAGTTCATTTCAGAGTTTGAAAGACTCACTGACCACTGCACCGGTTCTGACCATTCCAGACGGTACAGAGGGCTTTGAGGTTTATTGTGATGCATCCGGCAGAGGCCTGGGTTGCGTGCTCATGCAACATGGCAAGGTGGTGGCATATGCCTCACGCCAGTTGAAGAAACATGAGGAGAACTACCCCACACACGATTTGGAGCTGGGAGCTGTAGTCTTCGCTTTGAAGATATGGCGCCACTACTTATACGGGGTTAGTGTAACGATCTACACCGATCATAAGAGCTTAAGATACATATTTACTCAGAAGGAGTTGAATCTCAGACAGAGGAGATGGTTGGAATTCTTGAAAGACTATGACATTGACCTCCAATACAAAGAGGGAAAGGCCAATGTTGTAGCAGACGCCCTGAGCCGTCGAGCACACTCACTCCATTCGCTAGTCTCTTTCTCCAGCTTGGTTGATGACACTAGTACAAAAAACGTCTATTTTGGCGGTTGTAGATAAAACCGCCGAAATAGGGGGCCCGAGATGTATACCGTATGTAAAGAAGGGGTCTATTTCGGCGGTTCCTAGATATGAACCACCGAAATAGGCCCTTTTTAATAATAAAAAATAAAAAAAAACCTAATTCGGCGGTTCCTTACACGCAACCGCCGAAATAGGTGTTTCTATTTTTTTTTTTTTTAAATTTAATCATCTATTTCGGCGGTTCTTTGTTCGGAACCGCCGAAATAGGTCTCTTTAATTTTTAAATAATTAAAAAGGGCCTATTTTGGCGGTTCTTTGTTAGGAACCGCCGAAATAGGTCCTTTTAATTAACCCCCAACCCGATTCGAAACAATTACGATTTCATTAGGGCTAATTAACCCCTCTTCTCATCTCTCTGTTCCGCGGCGATTTCGAACCCTCCACCGCCACCACAGCCGTCGCCCGCCCGCCCTCCTCCTCCTCTCGCTTTCGCCGGTGTCGCGCCGTCGGTGGTGGGCTCAGTTCGGCGTCACCGCCCTCATTCCGCCACTCAACAGAGGCGAACAGAGGTGAGATTGTTGTCACATATATGTTTCGGTTTTGTTTAATAAAATGTTAATGTGTTGTTAAAATTGTTAGATTGTTGTCACATTGTGATTGTGGATGCTGATATTTATTGTGTGTGTGAAATCTTTGCAAGATTTGGTTGTTAAACTAATAAATTTATGTATGCACACAAGGTGTTCGACGAAATGTCCGAGTGAATTTTTTTGCTGTTTTTGGCCCTTCTTTTAAGTATAGTTAGGTTAGCTTATTTGGGCTAGATTTATTATGCTTATATATGGGGTTGAACAATGTTTGAGCATTATTTGTTTAAGTATAGTTAGGTTAGCTTATTGTCCACTTAAAATTACTTGTTAATTCACATTTCATAAGTAAATATACATTGTAAATATACATTGGTGAGTGAGATCTCTGCTAGTTATTTTTGCATAAATAAGCAACACATAAATCAGAAAAATTTCATAACTAAATTTGTTTTCAAGAAAAGGATTTTAAATATTGTATTCATTTAATGGTAAAAGTGCGGTGGGGATCTTTAAATTTTTTTCCTTATGCAATGAAAATGGCATGTATATTTTGTTTATCTAATTGCACAAATGTAAGTTTACTTGTTCGAACAAGTAATATAAGTTAAGCAATTAAGAGTTTCTCCTTGTCTTCATAAACAATGTAGTCGAGTTGATGAGTTATCATCTTTGACACTAAGTTCCCCACTCTCTGTAGATTGTATTAGAGTTATACTAAAAAAAATTCTTATTGTGCTTGTTTGAATGAGCTAACGATAATGTTTATAATTTACATATTTGATTATGATATTATATTATCGTTAATACATGAGTGTGATGCATAAGAGGTATATTGAAAATTATGGATAACATGTTAAACATGAAAAATACAATTTAGGTTGTTATGTAAGTTATAGTTTGATCTTATCATTCATTCATTGGTTAAAATACTATTAAACATTCGGTAGTGTATATATATATATATGAGTATTGTATAGTCGTTAAGTTTAATATAAAATTATTCTAATTGATGTGAATGTTGTTCAATCTTTATGCGTTGCCTCTGTAGAGATTGGCTACACGCGTCTCGCACGCCCCATTGAGAAGAGGGGCTGAAAACAATTCATTTAGAAACCGGTAAATTTTTTTTAATTTAACTCTTCATTCTCTTCATTCTTCACTCACTGTAAATTTGCAACCTAACTGCATATAAGGAACAAACACAACTACTGAGTTTCTCTTATGTCTATACGTATTTGTGTCTCTACAGATAAATACTTAAGGAGCTTCTTTACCATTTGATGGTAGATTGAAAGCGGAGCGGAGAGCAATTCATTTTCGAACCGGTAATATAATCTAACTTATCATTTTTCTCTTTTGTACTTTGTATTTGATTTCCACAAATTATTGGAATTTCGTTTGATGAATTAATTTGGTATATATTAGTTTGGTTTATGATTGAAATTTGTGTTGTTGAATAATTGGTGAATGCTTAATAATAGACATAGTTGTGTCTTTTTTTTACTTTGTATTTGATTTCCACAAATTATTAAAATTTGGTTTGATGGATAAAGTTGGTATTAGTTTGATTTGTGATGGAAATTTGTGTTGATGAATGGTTGGTGAATGCTTAATAAGCATGGGATAGGTAAAATTATGCAAAAGTCATGCCGTTTTTTTTAAATCTCTTCGTAATTAATATTGTTTGATGTATGTGTATATGTCTAACAATATCTAATTTTTTTTATCAGGTCTCACTACATTCAAATCCGTGAATCACCTCTCTTGTTTCCCGCCTTCTTCCATTACTGTTCCTCTTTCCTCCTCTGTGCACAAGTAAGTAACTAAACCTTATTTTTTGTTTAATAAATGCAATTATGTATTTAAATATAAGTGCTAGTACATAATTTAGCTTCATTCCCTATTTGTTGATGCATTTCTTTTTTAATTTATTTTTTGTTGCTCCCTTGCAGAGACATATCAGAAGTGGTATTGCTGCATCTCTCGCACAGAAGCCTACCTCTCAGGCACCAGTCTCCCCTGTCCATAAATCCTTAAAAAACAAGTACGTATTTTAACTCTCGATTCTTTGTTAATCTCTAAACCGGTTTGAACTTATACAGTGGAGAATTGAAAGCGTTGATTTGATGATCTGAATTTGCAATTGGTTTTCAGTTAGCTAGTAAAGAATTGATTTATTTTAATTGTTGGTTGCTGCCATTGTTGGAATGTTTGTGGTTGTGATGACTTTGGTGAGTGCTGAATAATAAGCACGGGATGTGTACAATTATGCAAAGGTCATGCCGAATTTTTTGTAGAAAAAGTATTCGTAATATTGCTTTAAACACCGGTTCTTTTTTAGAAGTGCAACAATTTCTTAAATTTAAAATGCTAGTTTATTTTGTGTTTGCAACCTTAGAGTTAGGCTAGACTAATTGACAATCATCCCAGTCATGCTCCATTAAGAAATAAACATGTGCAACTTAATACAGGCCATATTCTACAAAGGCTCTAACTCACACCTGTGATCTGTTGCACATGTAGTATGGAGCGTGACTGGATGTATGGTGATAGAGGCGAACATTTTGACAAAATGCTGAAAGAGTTTTGCAAAGCTGCAGTGCAACACAAGGACATGACAAAGGCGGAGAAAATTCCATGTCCTTGTGTTGATTGTGGTGTGGTTAGACATTATTCAAGCATCAACCTCGTACAACTCCATGTGAAGACCCGTGGTTTCATGCCACATTATACAAAATGGATTTTTCATGGAGAACGTGTTGAAGATAATGCTTCATCTTCCTACAGTCACGATCGGTGTAACTCAAGAACCGAGCAGACATTCGATACTACTAACGAGTCAGAACTCCCAAGCGCTTCCGGAGTCAATGTTGACAGTGAGTCGACTTATCATGATGAACAAATTGACGAGATGCTTGATAACGTTGATAACTTTAGGATAACTTGTCGACCGGCCGGATGAGTATCAAAGGTTTTGGACGCATCCAAAAC